>CM051265.1:63175538-63528038 GCA_027921565.1 Artemia sinica
TCTTGTTGTTTTCCCGATTATTTCAACGGAAATGTAAAAAAGGATAGTTTTTTTTTAATGAAAATACAAAAGAGTATTTTTTTTAATCAAGGGGAGGGGTGAAAAATATAGGGGGTAATCACCCCCCTCCTCTCTTCCTCAGCTCATGTGTCTACTGGGAATGAGTTTTCCACAGATGAAGCTTGTGGACGATTCGTCAATCCTTGGAATTTGCTCTAAACCCGATTAACATATTCAAAGCTATTAATTAATTAGCTGATTTTGTTAAATAGCTAATTATTTTGGATGGATCACTAGGTGGATCAACTACTGATAATCAACTTTTATCTTTAAAATGTTTTGTTTCTAAATCTGGCTTCTAGATTCACTTTCAACCACATTCGCGAAGCATTATGTTTTTGAAACTACGGATATCCAATACAGATGACTTTTTGCATCAAGTTGTTGTCCACAAAACGTAGAATTTCGACATTGTCAGCAATCTGAAGAAAATAGCAGTTTTATTTTACGACCCAGTTGAATAATAGAAGTTACAACAGTGTAGTAAAATAAATTTTCAATTTTACTGAATGTAAAACTGCTGAATTTCCATCAGTGCCATTTTTCTTTATTTCAGTACTTTAAACACGAGCAGCTGTAGAGATTTCTCTAGGAGGGATAAGTCCGCAAAGATTTTTTTGGGTTTGGAAAAGTATTAGTTCTCTTTGAAAACGTGCCATATTTAAGCTGAATTTTATAATATTTTACAAATTATTCCGCCCATGTTTTCTTCTAATGGAAGATGAGATAGGGCCTGATGCCCCCGTCCCATTGTGAGTGTCGATTCTTTTGAGCTTTTGGGGGATTATATATTTCGTTTTTTTCAGGCTTGCAACGTTAATCCTTTGTTGTTTATTTAATTCTGAATATTTTATTCATCTTAAACAAAAAAACACCCTCTCGTTGCTATACTAATCTTTTTAAATTTATTCCTTGCTCCATAAGTGTACAAGTAATTATTCAAACCCATTTCAATTCAATCTAGTCTTAAAGCTTGTCTCCATTTGGTAGATTCTGCAAATCTGGTTTCAATAGAGGCTTGGGTTTACCCGTTTCGTATTGGTAGTTTACAGATTGGAAACTAAAAGTTATTGGAGACTCGGCATACTGACGGATTGGCAGAATCTGCCAAATGGAGACACACTTTTACCTCTTTTTTCCTTGGTCTTTTCTGCTTTTTTTGTTTCCTTTCTTTCCCTGTTTTTTTTCTTTGGATGATTTCTAGTCTTTTTCTAATAGTCAAGAAACGTTGCTAAACTAGATCTTGTCTGAACTTTAGTTTTTTTTCTGTTGCTATTTTTATTTGATTGACTAGCATAAATATCAACGTTACTCTTTTTACCATGAATTAGGAATTTTGATTGGTGGGTTTTGACGTTCTTTTAGTTAGTTTTGTCAACGTATGTGTTTAGTCTTCACTGTTTGGATTTTATTCCCATACTCCTAGATGAGGACCTGTAATAAGGATTAAATTTGAAGGAGAGGATTCCATATTGGAGGGTCTATTCTCAGCTTACGGTGAGGACGAGTTGTTGTCTTCTTTAAACCTCACTACCTTAATATCACATTTCTTAGTTATTTTTCTAGTATTCCATATCTAGGTTTTCTAGTAGAAAGCCTTTAACTCCCTGTCGTATTTATTTTATTATTGTACTCAAATAATTCCATATGAAAAAAACTAACCGAGCCTTTTCCTCTTATATTTGCTTTGCTGTCTTGAATAAAAGCTGAACTCTCAAGCTATATTCAAATTCTTTCTCCTATTCAATTTAGATCTAATCTAAAACGACTATTTTTTGCATTGTGTCAGGCAGACTACATAGTTTCCAGCGTTGCCACGCCCAATTTGAAAGTTGTAAAAAAGCGAATATGTGACCTGATTTTTTTTTTCGTCTGTCCAAAATGAATCGAACTATTTACAAAAGAATCATTTTTTGTAATTTTAATAATATAATAATAAAGGGCAATATATAAATATATAATAAACAGGGCAATATAATATATAATAATATAATTATAATAATAATAAAGGATTATAGATAATCATTTCTTATTACAGTGAGGCGGGATATGGGACTTTTATTTTTGCAGAATTAAAAGGGCTATGTACATCCTGCTTTGAGTCATTCTAGAATTTTACTGCGAACCCATTTTATATCGTCACTATTTTAGCTAAATTTTAGCTTTATCTATATTTTAGAAAATTTTTTGCTAAGTTTTATATCGTTGCTATTTTAGCTAAAGGTCGTACATCGCATTCTTCTCAATTTTTTGTTTTGTATAGCTCTAGTCATATTGGTAATTTGAATGGAACCACTTCGGACTACAATTCGAGTTAGACTGTAGAAATAACTCCAGTAAGAGCGAAACAGGGCAATTTGAAAAGTCCCACACTAAAGGACTTTAGTTAAAGCACCATTGTGTGAAGAGTGAGATTTTATTAATACCGAGATTTAGCTAGAGCTAACTTCAGCCAATTAAAACTTCATCCAATCAGAAAATTCCAAGAAAAATCTGATTGGCAATCACAATTTTCATCCAATCTGAAAATTCTAAAAAAAATCTGTTTGGCTTAAATGAGCACTAAGTCTCGGTATTAGTAATCTCATTGTGAGTGGGCCTTTACCAAATAGTTTCTGTATTTAATTCCTTTTAGAAATTAAGAATTTATGTACTACTAGCTTCTGATCATTTTCGAATTGCTTGCTTTGAAACCATTTGTATATCATCACCGTGTTACCCAAAGGCCGTAACTGGTGCTTTTTATTTTTAGTCTCTCTTGCATAGTCTAGTCCAAACAGAGTTGCCACCCGGTGAAAAAAAAGATTTAGTGATATTTCGGTTGATTCAATGATTTTCTTCAATAATCTAGGGATTAAGAGTCCAACTGGTAGTTCGGATCGAACTATCTTTAACTAGCGTTAGAGCTGAACTAATAGTTTAAGTAGAAATGTTTACCTGCAGCAGAGTCCTGAAATGAGTAGAAGTAAGAGAGGAATTTTTTCTCAAACTATAAATATATATATAAATATATGATAAAATAAATACATATATATATATATATATATATATATTATATATATATATATATATATATATATATATATATATATATATATATATATATATATATAGATATATATATATATATATATATATATATATATATATATATATATATATATATATATATATATATATATATATATATATATATATATATATATATAGATATATATATATTGCTTCAAAACTTTAGATATTGCCTTTCATTCGTTAAAATTCAATAAAAATTCGATTATTTTTTTCAAAACTGTTGTTTTGTTTATTTAATTTTAGTTTCAGGCTTGTATTTCATTTATGCTTATCCAAAGATTTTATCTTTTTTTATGATTTTGTTTAAATTGATAGACGCTTAAATAAAAAGGCTTATATACTATATTCATTATAAGACTATATAACAATTAACCAAAGCAACATGTACGAGCCTAAGCACCCTTCTCTCTTTAATATTTTTCTTGCTATTAGAATGCGTCTCTCTCTTCTCCATTCCTCTTTTTCTTTTACTTTCTTCTCGCCCCCTCTCTCTTTCTCGCTCCTCCTCCTCTCTCTCTCTCTCTCTTGCCTTCTGTAATTTATGCCTCAAGGCAAAATAGCATTTGCTACGTCCATCTTACATTTAAAATAAAGAAAATTATTTGTATCCGTGACTATATAATTAGGAAATGAATTTCTAAGCTTTCACTCTTGTTAGTGAAGAGCTACCATAGGTCCTGGAACCAGTGTTGTTACTAGCAAAAATGTTTGGGGAGGGGGAGCTAGAGATTTTACCGACTGGCTGGTCATTTTTACCGAATGTTTTTTGTCAATAATTAGCATAATGGTATTTCTAAATATAGGTATTTCATAAGGGTATTTCTAAATATAGGAAAGGAGTTGAAAACTTTTGATGGGGCTCATTACCCCTCTCCCCCACCAATTGGTGCCACTGGTTTTCACAGATGGTAGCTGCTTTAAAAATTTATATAAAAATTTAATTTATATAAATTAAATTATAAATAATTTAAAATTGTTTATATATTTTTATTGCAAGTAGAAATGTAGAATTGTTCTACCCTTCTATAATTCTTTGTAGACTTTGGTGCCAAAGTATAAAAATAATATTTCTTTTTGTTAAAACGAAGTATTCGCTAATTTAAACCTTATCTTTAAATGGCACACAATCAGTCAAACAAATGTATGCTACTAGGCAGTTGAAAACATATTCATTTGATAATTAAAAATATGATAATCTAAAATATTTACTTTTTGCTTGGACGCCAAAGATGCCTGTCCATATCGAGGAACATGAAATATTTGTAATAGTGTACTATCAAATCTTCTCGAAATTTATTGACAATGTTTTAATAATGGTGATAGAATCCATGACATTTTTTGTGCAATAAATACTTGGATAACGCGTGAGCTAATATTTTAGATGAGTTAGAGTAACCTGTAATGCAAGGCCATATCCAGGGGATTTGGAGGTCTAGGGGGTTTGAATTTCTCCCTCCCCCCAGAAATGTTTGTCTTACTTGTAAAATCGTAACCAAAATGAATATAAACAAATTCTCGATGGGTTTAAAAAAAAAACTTTTGTACCCCCAAGGCCCTATCCAGGGGGGCTACCCGGTTTGAACCCCCCCCCCCCCCCCCCGAAATGTTTGTTTGACTCGTAAAAATGTAACAAAAATGGACATAAACAAATTTTGTATGCGTTTTTTGAGGTTTTTTGTGTACCCCCCCCCCCTAAAAAGAAATTAGTACCCCCCCCCCGAACAAAAATACTGGATGCGCTTCTCCCCCCCCCCCACCACCCCCCGAAAAAAATCCTAGATACGGCCCTACAGTAGTGATTTTTTTTGTCTTGTGTTATATCAGAAAATTGCTACGCATGGCCCTAAAAAAAATAATGGCATGAGTGGTATATATTTTATGAAATATACTCTGCGTCCAAAAGAGCTTATTACAACTAATTACTATTAATTGCAGTAATTTGTTGAATTAACGTAAATATTGTGCTCTATTGAACACGCCTCGAACATAAAAATGAAATTTAAAAAAAAAAATCAAACAAATCTTGAAAATCTATAGAACTTTTGAAACTAACCGAAGTTATTGTTAGCTTATACGAATAGATAAATACTCAACGAATTTTCTATCTGGAAAAGGGAGAACTTTGGGTTTTAGAGGTCTAAATTGCAATAGGATTCATAAAGTGCTTCTGGGTGCAATTCAATAATTACAATTGGCTTTTGCAATTTGTTTAAAATTACACGCTTCTGGTAAAATAATGCTTTTGTTAAAGATTAAAAATATCAATTGCAATAAACTTTTTGAACGCGGGGTATGTTATCTCCACTATTTTTTCATAAGAGTGCGCTTCCTTACACACGTACGGAAACATAAGAAATAAATTGTAAACAATAATAAAATTGAACTCGAAGATAGGGTGCGTTCCCGAAGTCAATGGTCATTAATTATTAAAAATTATTTATTATTGCCTCTATTAAAAAGTGGCGGACTACAACAAATTCAACCACTTATATGCTAATAAATTGCAAAATGGGTTAACATTGTATTTGTATTCCCTTCTGCGCTTACAGTAAGGATACTGTATTTTAATTATGCATAATCAATAAGATAAATATTATCTAATAATGAATATAATAATAATACATAAAATAAATTAAAAAATCAGAAATGATATGAATTTATACAGTAAATGTTAATAAGAATATCAAGTATATGCATGGGCGTAGGGAGGGGGGGCAGCTGCCCCCCCTAGACCTTCAAATTTACATTAGATATGGCTGAAAAGCAGATGGTTTGGAAAAAGCAGTTGATAAAACTCCATCACACTACCGACTGCCCCCTAGACAATATCTGCCCCCCCCCCTAGACAATATGCTGCCTACGCCCATGAGTATATGTAATATATAGGTAATAAGACATATGATATGTAATAATATAATATATAAGTTTTGTTTTTATTATCTTATATTTTTGTAAAAATTATTAACAAATGGTTAAATGTGATTAATAATATTAATCTTTTGGAACGCATCCGTTATTTAAGACTTTTCCATTAATTTCATTGTCGTTTGATAACTTATTTATATTCTAATGTTGTCTTTATACTTTTTGAAAAGTGAAGATGTAAAAGCAATTTTTTTGAAAACAAATTTTTAACAAAACCGAAATTATGAAGAATGAATTCTGTTTTTCTGCGTGTCCGAGTTCGATTTCCATATTGTCAAACTCAGACTCGGTTTTTGGTTTATATTCAGTTTTCATATCGTCCTACACAAAACGATCTGACGCATCTCACATTGTATAATTTAGAATAGAGAGAAAACATAGGCCTGTTAATTTTTAAATTTTTATAAGCTATTTAACTTTTATTTTTTTTAACTCTTAAAAATGTATATAACTTTTCAAAAATAGTGTAAGTGATGTAAAAGATTTTATTTGTTCATTTATTTATTTATTATATTTATAACAGTGGTAAGGATTAAGGCGTATGGCATAAGCGGTCCCAACTCCATTTTACGTGTATACGTGATTCCATTTACGTGTATACGGGTTGAAACAAGAGTGACGCATTGCTAAGTGTATGGGATATACATAATTTGGGCTGTATATTTGCGCATTAGGAGGGGGGATAAGTATAGTGGAGCTGCAGTCAAGATGTGTTAACTATGATTATTCTGCATATTATGGAGAATGAATTGTTTTCTTAATATGTTTCTATCTCAACAGTTCCAATCCTAGACTTATGTCATCTATAAACTATAGACTTATAGACTAGAGTTATATCATCTAAAACTATAATTCTAGACTTACTTTGTTTATTAATTTTTCGCTTTTCGAAGAATTTAAGCTAGAAAAACCTGTAAAATGACAGTGATTAGCCGACTGAATTGGCTTCATTTAAATAATTTTAGGTACTCTTTGACCTAGAGGTCCTGGAACATTTTATTTCTTAATCATTAGAGAACTTCGTAAATAGCTAATGTTTTAAGTAAACGTTATTAGTATGACCTTAAAATAGCGGGCTTAAAACGTAGCTTCTGAAACCATTTAAAGCCTAATTCCCTTTTGGCATTGCATTAACTAATAGAAAAAATATGACATTAATTATTTCAAGAGAAATAATTGACACTATCTTTTAAAAATTTAGATATGATTTAAATGTCCTACCGGCATTTTCAAAACCAACGTTTGAAAGTCCTTAAATTCTAAATATATTCAACCGTATTCTTTTATCAGATTCATCAATTAAGTCAACCATTTTAATAAAAATAGCACGAGGCAAATGAGATAAAATGTTCAAATAAGATGGGACGTATGATCAACCACCATCATCAGGTTAAGCGTTATTTTGGGATTCTCTATTATTAGGCTCCCTTTCTCCTTAAAAATAATAATGCATGTTTAAATCAGTGAATATTCACTCGACCAGGGCTGTATCTTGGATTTTTTTTTTGGGGAGGGGGGAAGGATTTTTTTCCGGGGGGCACAAAAAAACTTTAAAAATGCATTAAAAATTTGTTTAGACTCGATTTTGTTACGTTTTTACGAGTTGGACAAACATTTCGAGGGGTAGGGGGTTCAAACCCTCCCCCCTGGATATGGCTCTTCTTCTTTATCGTAAAACCATTCAAGTCAAATATTGTTTTTTCTTATTACAATGTCGAGTGACTTGACATAGTAGTATGTTTAACTTTCTAACTCATTTTTGAAAAACAAAGTATTAGCTGTACTATGCTGTAATATTTCTCCACTGATGTTTAAGATCTAGTCCAAATACATCCCTCAAAATAAAGGAAGGTTAAGAGATAAAGAGGTCCACCATATATATCTGAAGGGTCTCAAATTTAGAGAGGGGCCATTCAGTTATAAATTAAAAGTCATATTGTCCCTATTAAGGTTCAAAACCTATTGGCAAGCAGCCAAGCATGGGCCAACACAGATTATTTCTTACTCTGCTCTCTTTCCTTTGATTGATTCATAATTACTATATAATCCTCGATTTCCGAGGGGGCATGACCCGCCTCCCCCCTCCTGCGGGAGCCAATGCCTCAACATGCTCTTAAAGTTTCAAATTAGTACTCTAAGCTGTTCCTAAGATAATACTGATGCCATTTTGAAGGCACCAATCATTTTGTTTCCTTTTTGTAAAGCGACCCAGAACAGGAACCTTTTTCGCTCTTTAGCTCATTTTTAAAGAGAGTATGACATGTAAACTTTTATTTTGGACACAGGGATATAGCTAAGGCTTCGTTAGGGCGTGACTGACCTGAAGCCCCTTCTTCCTTTCATCATTTTAAGTTCTCTAAAGTATATCCTTTGCATCTTCAAATCACATCAACTGCTGTAATTCAAAAGACGTGATGTGCAAGGCCGTATCCAGGATTTTTTCCGGGGGGGGGGGGGGTACAAAAAACTTTTAAAAGCATCAACAATTCTTTTATGTTCATTTTGTTACGTTTTTACGAGTCGACAAACATTTCGAGGGGGGGGGGGTCAACCCCCTCCCCCCGGATACGGCCTTGATAATCTGATACTTTTTCCATACTAAGATTTGTATTCTACATTCCTAAATCCCTAAACGCTATTGTCACTAGTTCAACCTGTTTTTCTATGTCAGTATTCTATCATTTTTGTTTTATGACATTTTTTAACATTATTCCGTTTTTCTATGACATATTGGTTGTCAAGATACTGAAAATCTCCGTTTTGTTCCAAATGTGGTCAATCACCTTTTCTCTACCTTGTAAAAGTAATTTAAAAATTGACATTTTGATATAATTTCCCAATGTAGGAATTTGTTTCACTTTTTTTTAAGTTTGAAGTATGTTTTTACTATAATATTTTATCCTCCGCTCAAAATATTTTCGCATTAATAGGGAAGCTGTCAGCTCCACCAGCAGTTTTCAAGATCTAGTCTTAACTTCCTTAAAACTGAAGGACGGATAAGGGGGAAACCCCTTCCACCATTTCTATCTGAAGGGCCTCTAATTTAAAGTAAAAAATGCACAAAAAATGCCCTTTTTACGGCTACAATAATTTTTTGTTTCTTTTTTTCTATAAAGAAGACTAATCATAGGAACCATTTTGATATAAAATATTTGTAGTATTCGTGATATCTAAAATAAATAAGAGCCTTTTAATAACAGTCTAAAAACGAAAAAAAAAATCTAGATTTAGGTTTTTAACTTATCGCATTTTGAATTGCTTCAGTCGACATGTGACATTTCCTCTCATTATAAATTGTTTAAGGACGTTCGATACCAAAAATTTCATTTTGAGAGTCTTAGCGTCGGCTGACAGTCTCAAAGACAAAGGGCCCATTAACAAATTTTCTCAACACTACATGGGGTTTCCGAAGCAACTCTGGTATAAATTGATAGGGGTTCTTAGATGTTTCAACAGTTCGAAATGCTAGTTTAAGACAAAGGAAACCTGTAGTCTCTTACTAATTGTTAAGTAAAACGCTGCCTAATCAACATACGTACAGCATAAATAACGTGGATCCTGTGTCTGCAAATGCACAACAGGAAACTTCAAAAGCTGTCAAATTATTCAATGAGACTTCTTTTGAGTTGATTTTTAAGGTTTTCCAAGCAGGTATACAAGAATTTTTAGGGACTTGCCCTTTCCTGAACTCTAAAAGACAATTCTGCTCCGTTCAATAAGAAAAATCAAATCTACGCTTTCTAATGATTTCAGTTTTACTAAATCTGAATATCTCTATCTCTGCCACAAAACTGGAGAAGTTAAATGTTTTTTCTAAGATTTCCGGGAAAGTAGGTGTCGGCTTTTAGTTTTCTGTCCTTTATTCGGATCTCTTATCAAAGCTATACAAGTTATAGTAAGACTGAATAATCGATTCTGATTATTTTGGTCATTTGATTCGCTTTGTATGATATCAGAGAACTTCTTTGAAAGCTCCAGACGAATTTTCAAAGTTTTTCTAGTAGTTATGCTAGAACATTTTTTAGTACTACCCTTTCCTGAACTTCCGTTACAAATTTCTGCTCCATTTCATTGAAATAACAAAATTAAACGCTTTCTAATGATTTCATTTTAATTAAATCTGAATATATCTATCTCCCGTACAAAATGGGAGAATTTAAATGGGTTTCTAAGATTTTTGGGAATGGTTTTCTAAGATTGCCGGGAAAGTAGGTATCGGCTTTTAGTTTTCTGTCGGTTATTCAGATCTCTTTTGTAAGCTATGCAAGTTATGGCAAATCCGCCCAATTAATTCTGAATAGTTTGGCCACACAAACTAAAAAAGCTTGTAATGGACGAGATAGGGTGGTTCTTTTAGGTATCGAACGACCTTAATTTAAATCCACCCTGTCTTTCCCAGAGTAATTTTTATTCAGCTTGAAAAAAGAGTCAACAATGCGCCGAAAGATAAACCTTTTTACTTGGAACGTTTGTCTTGTCAACAAGGGTTCTTTTACTCGTAAATTATTGGATAAAATCATATCTCTGAACTTTGCTTAGAATTGAAAGTTCTCTTGGAAACAAAACTTCACGGGTTTAGCTCTTGCTGGAAGAATTTACTGGAATGGAAAATAGTGTTTTTTTTTTTTACAAGTTTCGCTATTATTTCTTATCTTCATATTGCCCGTACAGAAAATAAGTTCTATGTAAGCTGTTCAGTAGAAGTTTTCTTTTCCTGGTCTGTATTAGCGCAATGAATGGAAATAATTGTTTCTTGACAGATTGATAAAGTTTTTTTTGAGAAAAGAGGATGTGCCAAATATTCTCATTCTAATTGCGACTACTGTATAGTATACCTATTATATATGATAATATATATATAATATATCCTATATATATATATAATATTAACATATATAATATATCTATATATATATATATATATATATATATATATATAGTATGTATATATATATTATATAGTATATTATATATATATATATATATATTACTATAGCATATATATATTATATATATATAATATATAGATCTATTAGATATATATATAATAGATATATATATATATAGATATATTATATATATATATATCTAGATATATATTATCTATATACATATATATATACTATAATCATAATATATAATTATATATTATGTATGTGTGTGTGTGTTTGTGTTTGTGTGTGTATTTCATTTAAAGAATGTCTCATAATCAAAATCAGACCAATCGCTTTCCGGATAAAGTTTTATTCAATATTTCAAAGATAAAGGCGAATGAATTTCTTAGAGATTTTCCAAAATTGATATTCATATATTAATAATATGAATTTATTACCCATAAAAAGCAAAAACAACAATGTGAAGTACTAAACAATTGGAGAGAAAAGAAAAAAAAAAAAATCAAAATAGGGTCATAAAGAGAAACAAAATTAAAGGTTCTCACACAAAGCATCAGTAAAACCAATCTCGGAAAATTTTATTATCTTTTAGGAGCAAGCCGGTTTTTGCAGATATTTTAATTCGGATTTACAATTATATACATATAGGATCTTATATAAGGATTGCAAGATAAGGCTGAAAGAAATTTCATATATTTTCTGGATTTTATATTTAAGCTAATCCCAGAAAATTTAATTCACTCATTCTGCTTCTTTCATCTTGTTATATTAAAGAAGTTGTCTGGTAACTGATTTTTTATACGACTATAAGTTTCTTGTATATGGTCCCACATTTCCTGTGTGTATAGATTTCTTTTAGAGAAAGGCAGTTTTTTGAGAATACTTTCATTCTAACTTGCGATTATACATACAAATGGGATATTAGATAGCGAGGGGAGCTCGAGGCTTTCATCACAACCCCCTTTTTCAAAAGAGTTATCTGTCGTAGTTTGACTGCAATCTTTTCTCGTGAATCGCATAACTTTTTTCTCCTACTACTACTATTCTAGTTTGTACATTCATTTGATTGCTGTCCAAACCGCAAAATAGTTTTTATTTTGCGGTTTCTCTATTTTCGAAAAATGGAATATTTAATCAACCTTTTCCTTTATTGTACCGTCATAACTCACTAGAAAATTATATAATTATTTGATAATTATTTAATTTATCAAATTTAACAACTTAATTTAATAAATTTAGTTTACTTCAATTATTTAATAAAAAAAAATATATATTTAATTTTGGTAATAATGGAATTCGGTTCTTGTACAAAAGAAAGAAACGATACTTTAGAGACATAAATCCATTTAAGGACTAATAGACTTCACTTGCTTTTAAGGACTTTAAGATACTTTTGGAACTTAGTGGTATTCCCGCCTTGCCCAGTACCGACAATTTGCCTACAATATCTATTTTCTATATCTTTAAAATTATAAATTGACATCGATTATTTTTATCTTTAGAATAAACATTTCTAGCTTTTGATAGAACACATTTAGAAAAATTCTAGCTTTACTATAAAATAATCCTTAATTATGAAACAAGACGAGTAGACTAAATAACACGGCACAAGATGTAACAAATAGTTTCGAGTCTTTGATATTCCCTCTCTTCTTCGCCCTCCCTCTCTCCGATCTCTCTCTGTCTCACACTTTTTCTCTCTATCTCTTGCTCTCTCTCTCTCTCTCTATTCTTTCTCTCTACTCTCTCTCTCTCTCCTCTCTCTCTCTCTCTCTCTCTCTCTTTCTCGTTCTTTCTTCTTCTTATCATAAAACCATCCGGTCCAAACCTTTTTTTCTAGTCTTTAACCTGGTGCCATTTTAGCAATTTTAAAAGTAGGATGAATGTGTGTTCGATGCGTTTATGGAGTTAACCTATGAGCTCTCAACCAAGCTTTCAGGCCCCAGACAACTCTTATGACTTTCTGTTCTGTGACTTTTTTCTTGTTTTTTAGATTTTATAAGCCTTATAATTTATGTATTGAGTGCAGACTTTTATTTCAGAGAAGCATTCTCTGTTTTCAATCATTTGATGCTCTCTAGAGTTCTGACAGAAAATACTGGTGTTCAACAGATCTTTATAATGCCACACAGACGTTGTATAATATTCTTGATATTTTCAGTTTGTGTATTTTTTTTTCTTTTTTTCCTTTGTCCCTTTTTCATTTTTTCTTCGTGCATTTTTATGTTTCTCTTGTGTATTTATTTCTTTTCTTGATATATAAGTTGCTTGAGTGGTAAAACGAAGTGGTTTTGCTTTTTTTATTTCTTTTTGTTAATACTACAGCTTAAATTAACATTTGTTTTATTTTTAGTATCTAATAACTTTTTAATTTTTTAATTACAAAATATTATGTTTACTATTTATCATTAATTATCTATTAGTTCATTATTAGTGTACTTTTAGCTTATCTTTTCAAATGTTGTTAGAATTTCTATATATTTGAGATTGAAATATTAGTGCATATGAGCTGAATTTCACGCTTACGTAATTTAATGTAATTTATTACGTCATATATTTTAATTACGGTTTAGAGTTCTAATAATTATGATGGTACTATGTACTATCTGTAACACACGCGAAAGTGAAGTTTGGTTAATGCTAATGAAATAAAACAAAATAGGATGAAAATATAATAGTTTAAAACAAATTTTGGCTATATATTTGCACATTAGAGGGGAGGGGGGCAATGCATAGCATATATTAAATATGTAAACTAACCTAACCCAACCTAGGTACCCTTTTCCCCTTAAACCCCAAAAAACAATGGTTTAAATATTTGTAAACGCAATGACAAACCACGGTTTCCAATCCAATTGTCTATTGAAAGAAACCCGTTTGACTAGTTTCTTAAGCATCTTGCCTACATAATATGACACGTGTTTTACATATAGTACATAAGTACCTTTATGGTTAACAGCCTTTTAATTCATTAATAACCCATGCTTAGGTAATTTTTTTCAGAAATTTATGTGACAGCGTATGTGAAATCATGGTGCACAAGAGCACCTTTTTTTGTGTTATTACACGAGTGCTGGAGCATGTCAGACTTATTCTGGAATTATCTTGACATATATGGCCAAAAACTTAATATCGTTGACATGAGGCCTGGCTATACTTTTTCAACTCTACATGCGATATGATATTAGAATACACAATCCAATATTGCAATTAATCTTAAGAAAACTAAGCGAATTATTTCTTTATGATAATGTTAAAAAACATCAATTAAACGTTAAAAAAACACACACATACATAAATGATGTTTTTATGCTTCGGTCTTTATGATTTTTCTAGTAATAGTAGATGGCGTTGTGTGTTTTTCTTATGTTTTTTTTTTACGGGCTAGGGAGCTTCCATCTTGGCAGTATCTCAAAACACATCTTGCGGTATCATTCATCATTTTCTGGTACATTTCTTTTGAACGTGCGGGACGTTGCTAAAATTCACTAAAGGCTACTACTACTGCTAACAACGCATAGACGTACTGAGCTTCCTGAATTCAATGCAGCTGTATATTAGATAGCTTTTTTTTTTTTTTTTTTTTTTTTTTTTTTTTTTTTTTTTTTTTTTTTTTTTTTTTTTTTTTTTTTACGGGCTAGGGAGCTCCCTTCCCGGCCGTATCTCAAAATATATTTTGCGGTATCATTCATCATTTTTCTGGTACATTTCTTTTTTTCTTTTGAACGTTTGGAACGTTGCTAAGATGTGCTTAAAGCTACTACTGTGCTAACAACGCATTGACGTACTGAGCTTCCTGAATTCAATGCAGTTGTATGCTCCCCTTCTCGTTGTTCAACTCATTGAAAATTTTAAGTTTTTCAAAGCTTCACTCCTTATTCCCTCCCATAAGGTTCTGATTTTCTTCAAATTCTTTTTATCATCTCTCCCCGCCCTGTTTGAGGGCGATCCATCCAGGGTTGATAAACCGAACGCCATTTACTGTCCTTCATCTATAACACAGTCTAAAAATATAAAAAATCACTCTTAGTTGGAGTTAGCTTGAATCGTTTTTTTTCATGTTGCCTAAACACGAGAAAGACGTTTTATTTAATTCATCTACCAATTTTGTTCAAAATCTATTTTCAGAAACTCTACTCTGTAAGCTTATCATTCGGTTTCACTTAATTGTACATAGTTCTATCTAAAATGGGTTTCTGTTCTAGTGTATTTATAATGCGTTATGTTGTTGTTCTTATTTGACTGTTGGAAAATTAGTGTTTTATAGCTACTTTCAAGGCCGTACCCAGGATTTTTTTCGGAGGGGTTTTACTAAAAAAAAATTTCGGGGGAGGGGGGGGGAGGTTACACGAAAAAACCTCAAAAAACGCGTACAAAATTTGTTTATATCCATTTTTGTTACGTTTTTACGAGTCAGACAAACATTTCGAGGGGGGGGTCAAACCCCCTAACTCCCCCTCTCCCCTCTGGGTACGGCCTTGGATACTTTTGAAGTCAGTAACCAGTAAATAAGCTATCAAAACATGAAAACAGGCTTTATTTGAGCCTATATAGTGCCATTTGAAGACATTATTAATATGTATCCTAGTGATCCGCTTGTGCCATACTGACCATCAAATAAGCTTACACCAGAAGTTGTAAGAAAATGATAAGTGGAAAAACCCAAGCTATTTTCTGAGAAAAAAAACTCGCGTCATCCTGCGCTACTCAACAAAATAACAAAGCTTTTTCAATTCTATACTTTTTCTATAATTCTATACTTTTCCCTATACTTTTTCAATTCTATTCTCATTTGCTTCAATTTCATTAATTGTATTCTTATTTATCTGTATTTGAATTGCATTCATAGCAATAATAGGTAGCGCCACCACTCTTTGTTTCTATTTGTGCTCGCATTTTAGAGTGTGTTTGAACATTTTCTTATATGACTTATCCGGCTAGTCTTAACTTGATCCAATGTTAATATGCTAAAGATAACAACAAATGCTTATACATATAATTTCATTATATTGTATGTGTTCTGATTTTACTTTTATGATGACTTACATTTACTAATGGCAACGTTCCATGTACATGAAACCCTCCTTTTGGTTGATTGTTTGGTCATACTGTTTTGTTTTAGGCAATTGGATAGATGAGTAAGGTCAAGGCCTTGTTCAAGTGCTTATTTGTCTTAATTGCTAAAGTAGGAAAACAGTTGTTTTTGTTGTTTTTTTTCACCAAATATTTTAACACATTATATCTTTTTATCCACTTATAACAAAAATGTAAAAAAAAACGGCGTAAAGCATTATAAAAAGAAGAAAAAGTATCTATGAGAAATATATAGTTTCAAAACAGTGGAATGGAGGAAGTTAATTTTTAATGATATCCGAAGGCAACAACTTTGATTTTGTTCATCTGAAGGATTTGTGTTATTATCCTGAAGGATTTATGGCCATTACCTAGCCATTTATTAGCTGAAACGCTTATGGACAACTAGGGGAATAACAACAATGATCACGTGCATTCCAATGCAAACGTTGCTTATTTTCAGATTCCTCAAAGTTTGCCACTTTTTACTGTGTCACTTGTGCCATTTTTACAGTCCCTTTTTGTTCTTTCCCTTTAATTTCCATATTTTTTTTTTACATTTTAAAAATAATTAAATTATTTTTATGTGACGTCACTTGTCCTACATTTTCTGGGGTTAGGAGGTGTAACTTAACCAAGAACTGATCTAGATCATTTCAAGTACCAATCCTTCTAACCTTTAACGTTATTTACGTCCCGTGAAACCCTAAAGATGAGTAAGCGAGCTTGTCTGATACGAAATCTTGGAATGATCGAACTCACTATTACAATTCCAATTCAGTTGAGTAGCGCTGTACTCTCATTGGTGCTTGTAGTTTCTTTAAACATTCAGTTTAAAGTGCCTTCTATTCAGTTTTCCATTTTTGATATGTAGCCTACTGGAAAAAAAAATCTTCTGTCAAAGTCCCTTACTTTCATCGTTTGATAACAAAAAACAGGTATCCCCTCCCCCAACCCTGGAACTTAAATATTGATGATTTAATAAAAATTACATAAATATACTGGTAATTAGTAGAACTGAAATACTATTTTCGTTAATTTAATTTCCAAGGACGAACTTCAGTTGTAATGGGAATTTTGAAGTCGATTGTTTTTTTTTTTTTGTTTTTTTTTCTTCAGATTTTGAAAATTTTTGCAAATTTCTGAGCAGAAATCAGGCCTGGATTTACTAATAGGCCCATAGGCCCGGGCCTAGGGGTGCACAATGCCAGGGGGCGAAATAAATTACCACTGAGTGATACTTTTCTTAGCATAGAGTGGACCGGTGTGATTTTTCGTCAAAGTGCCAGGTGTACTCTGCGACCGCGCTGCCTATTCACAGAACAGTGATTTTAAAACAACACAGAAGTTCCGTAGCCACTTATAAAACTGTCAGGTGTCTTCCAAGAATGGCGGTTGAGAGTCCGATATCACCTCTCTCTTTCATCTTTTTTGGCTCATCATTGGCGTTCTGTTCAGTGCTTCCACTATCCCAGAATTGTCAGGGATTTTTCCGAAAGTTTCGCAAAAACGGATTGGCAGAAACACTTGGGCCTAGAAGTGTCAGAGCTTTAAATCCGGCCCTGGTAGCAATCTGAGTTTGAAAACTGAAGATTGGTTTGTTTAAAGAAACCTATAATTTTTTCGGTTTGTTTTAATGCTCTATATGTTTGCTTTTTTGGGTGGGTGGGGGGGGGTGGGGGAGATTTCTAGTGAAAGGGGTCTTGTGGGTTTTTACAAGGAAGTGGGTCAGAAACTGAAAAAGGTGACTTTTCAGGCGACTAAATCCGGATTTCAAGGTCCCTTGTTCTCACTGTCGGCAAAAAACGAACAGTAAATAGATCCTACTCGTTAAAAGAAAATTCTTTTTTTTAACAAACGAAACTCAGAGAGGAGAGAAAGTAACAAAATGAAAAATAAAATCAAAAAAGGGTGAAAAAACGAGGATTTTGTCAGCTAGCGAACCATGAAGATGACAAAATATAAGCAAATATTTCGACCAACGACCTCCGCCAAGTCGTCCTCAGTGCTAAACAAAAAAGAAAAAAAAAACAAAAAAAAAACGAAAATCTAACCTTTCGAAGTTTACTGTACAAAGACAGAACAGACACCTTTTTTTTTTTTTTTTTTTTTTAAGAAATTAAACTGACAAATAAGATTTGCATGTTTCTTAACACAATTTAAAAAATCTAAAACAATAAATCTTTTTTTTAGGATCGGGCTCAAGCGTGTGACACAAGTAAGAATGAATTGAGATTGTATGTTAATCGGAAGATATTTTAGCTATTTAAGCCCAAAGATGTTAAAAACTTAAAGGAAGATATGACAAACCATCTATCATAGGATTAAAATAGTTGGCGTATTGCCAAGGAAACTTGTTTCTAAGGTAAATGACTTGGAAAAAACAAACAGTGGGAAAAACAGAACTAGTTAAAGAAAGAGCTGGTTTCATTAGTTTTGTTTACTTTTACTTCAACACCATTTTTTTGGGGGGGGGGGAGGTTCATTTGCCCCTGAGATTTTGTCCGCACCCCTACCCCCTCTGTATTTGGAAAAATATATTCTTTTGGTTATTCTCATTGAAAAATATCCTTTTTTCGGTATTTTTATTGAGGAAAATCGAAAAACAATAAAATTTTACCCCTAGAATCAGAAAAAAGCATTCCCCGCCCCTACCTTTCTGTCAATTGGCGCCCCTAATTGCTTCCTTTTTGATACGCCCTAAAAATGCTTAATTTAGAGTGCAAGATAACCCACATAATCCAGTAACTAGTCCAACTGTAGCAGTATTAGACATATAGTATTCTAACTATAACTATGAAGCTTGCATATTCAAATCACATCGACAAGATTCCTAATTTCACATGTTTAACGAATAAATCAGGATGTTTGTATGATATGTGTACTGTGTAGAAAAGGGAGTGTTTCAATTGTGTTGCGTTGTTTTAACATTTACTGTTTTCATATTTTACTCATAATATACATGTGCGGGTTGTTTTATCATCATTTTGACAATACAAGTTTGCCAAGGGCTTTTGTCAACTAACCATTTGATTAATAAAATGTTTACTAATGTCCATCTTTTTTCATTTATTAAGTTAGATTTCCTATAGAATTCTCGCTTATATTAAATTTTAGACTTCAGTATTTTTTTGTTGGAATAAAAAATTATAAGAAAACTGGTAACGGAAGAAGCTGATATTCGATTCAAACAATACAATGAAATAGAAAATCTAATGCCCTTGCCACATCATAGTCACATCTATCGATAAAGAAAGCCAAATATCATGAATGACAAGGCAATTTTCGTGATTTTAGCATCACACTTGTATTTAAAAAGCAAAAAGTTTAAAACTGCAAGAAATTAGTTTTAAAGAGTTGGCACCAACAGTAATTTGTGTCCAACTGTTCTCTACTAATACTAAGTCTTCTTAACTTTTGTCATATTCCTCTCCCAGATAGGAAAACTACTGTTTTAAGTTTCCGTCTTTTCTAGTTTTGAAAATTATGCCTTAAACCTTGACTCTGGTCAGTCAAGAAATTTATGTTTGGAAGTTCAACAGTGTTCAACTCGAGAAATTACAAGCGGCGAACGTAATTGGCGCTGTAGTCGTGCGTAATTTTGGTTTTATCGACAAGTGTGACTATAATGTGGCATGGGCATTAGATTTTCTATAGAATGCTCGCTTATTGTAAATTTTAGACTTCAGTATTTCTTGTTGGAATAAAAAATTATAAGAAACTGGTAACAGAAGATTCTCATATTCGTTAGAACAATACAATGAAATAAGCTGTGCCATCCAACGTTGCCCGACGAAATTAAGAAACTAATTAAAGTGCAAATTAAATGTTAGTTGGGCTTGCGTTATGTATATTTCTCTTTTACTTTAAAGATAATGCAAGCCATAGTCTAACGATATAGGAAAATTTGCATTCTATAATGAGCACATTTGTGTTTGGTTCTTAGGCTAGCTTTTAAAAGATGAGAATTTTCTTAATTGTTATTTACGAGGGAAAGGCTTTAAAAATATAAAGAATCTATGAAAAACAGTATCTATTTGCATCGATAAGAAATTCAATTTAAATCCAAATTATAATGAATTAAAAATAAACTCAAAATACTTTTTGTTTGAATTATTCTAGTCCTGTTGGGTGATGCACGCTGTGGCATTTTTAGACATAGTACTTCTACCGACTTTTTATTCAATTTCTAAAAAAATCAAAAACTTAAACAAGCAATGGGCTCAGGTCCTCCTGAGCCATCTGGGGCGCATAGGGAATCGACGAAGCCTCGGTAAACGTCACGTATTGGCGCTCCGGCAAGTACATCCTCCCACTGGGTTTGTAGTGATGTGTGAGCACTGCGTAGATCACCGACCGTACATGCGTCTGAGTGTGTTTCTCGGTCTTCTCCTCTGTCAACGTCCACGCGGCTGCCATTGTTGAACCTGGTTCGGGATTCTTGAGTCCTCCATCCGAAGGACGTAGCCAAGATAGCTCCATCTCTTCTTCTTAATCACTTCAGTAATAAGCGGCTGGCCAGTTCTTCTGCGGACCTCAATGTTGCTGACTCTTTGACGCCAACCGATATTCAGCACGCGTCTCAAGCACATATTTTCGAAAGCTGTGAGTCTTTTCTCTGTCCCATATCTAGTTTTCCAGCACTCACTGGCATACAATATCACGGACAAAACGTTGCTATTAAGAAGTCTCAGCTTTAGTGCAAGGAGTTGCTGTGGTAACCAAATAAATAAACTTCCATGAATTTGAGCCCCTTCCAACATATCCATATTCTTACGAACTGTCTTATTCTTTTCTATACTCTGATATTTTTTATCTGTATTATTGGCTAAATGAAGTTCTCCATATGTCTTCTCATCATCACTATAATTCTGACAGAGACCAGGTTTGGAAATATCTGTGAGAGAAGGTAAAAACACATCTGTAGAACATCGACAGAGTTGCCAGAAATATCTGTGAGAGAAGGTAAAAACACATCTGTAGAACATCGACTGAGTTGCCGCGTCTAAACGCCTATAAATAAACTCTTTAGATAGTCCATTTTTCTACCTAAATAAAGGACAATTACAAAAAAATTGCAAAGGTGATTTCTTACCTTAAGGAAGTTGGTTTTAAATGAACATAATCTTCACAGTTTGCTTTTATTGCATTTGCTTTGTTTTTGGAGAAAAAATGCTCTAAGCCATGAAGTTATTGAATAATGGCATCGATTGCCAAAAATGTATTCTAAAATTAATCTAAATAAATTCTAGTTAAACTCGATAAGAGCTTGACTCCAGTCTGCTCCTTTGACGGTAAACAGCCTGATATTCTACAACTAGATAGCGTTGTAACTGTAACAAGAAGATGTGAAGGAACAACCAGGAACGCGTTATTATTATCATTATCATTATTGATTTATTATCAGTGGGAAAAAAAATTGTATCGGACACAATACAAACAAATTAAGGGGACAATTATATCAGCTTCACGGCACACTGAAAAATTACTCTTGTCTACTACTGATCGGATTTAATCACATCAGCTCTGAATTTTTAATTCTTCTATCGGCAGTTGTAATGGGGTCTTTAATGTGGTACTTTCAAAAGGAATTTGGCATTCATGTAGAATGTGCTTCGTATAGCCTTTTGAATCTGTTGTTGCGGAAGATTTTTAGAAAGGGATCCAGGGCTCTCAGTTGTGTTTTCTTGGCTGCAGAGCATTGTAAGGCTAGGCAAGAAGGAAATGGCTTAAACGGTTCTTGTTGTGGAACAAACAATGCGTATGATGGTCCGAAGACGGGAACGAAAGTCTTTAGGAATATAATTCTTCCATATAATTCTATATAGAAGATGGGAACGGTTCTTGTTGGGAACAATCAGTGCGTATGATGGTCCGAAGATGGGAACGAAAGTCTTTGGGAATATAATTCTTCCATATAATTCTATATGGAAGATGGGAACAGTTCTTGTTGGGAACAAACAACGCGTATGATGGTCCGAAGATGGGAACGAAAGTCTTTGGGAATATAATTCTTCCATATAATTCTATATGGAAGATGGGAACGGTTCTTGTTGGGAACAATCAGTGCGTATGATGGTCCGAAGATGGGAACGAAAGTCTTTGGGAATATAATTCTTCCATATAATTCTATATGGAAGATGGGAGCAGTTCTTGTTGGGAACAAACAACGCGTATGATGGTCCGAAGATGGGAACGAAAGTCTTTGGGAATATAATTCTATATGGAAGATGGGAACGGTTCTTGTTGGGAACAATCAGTGCGTATGATGGTCCGAAGATGGGAACGAAAGTCTTTGGGAATATAATTCTATATAATTCGTCCATATAATTCTGTATATAATTCTTCGACGAAAATGAGATAGGGAGGATCAGGTGCATGAGTGAGACTCACAAGGCTTAATCTTGGCATTGCCAACATGAATAGTAGTTTTTCTTGGTAGGTTATTTTATGTGATCAGAAGGTCTTTAGCCTTCGATTCGTTGAATGAGAGTCCTATTATACTTCGAGCCTCCAAAAGTGATTTAATCTTGGTCGAATATTAATATCGGGTGGGGTACACATAGGATAAGGTAATTGCTCGAAGTTTTATATCGAGCAATGAGGATTTTTCTGCCAGAAAACAAAAGCTTTTTTGCCCAGTCTGAATACCGCTTTAACTCCTTGACAGCAATCCATACTTGCAATGGGTAAACAGGCTTCTTTTCTTGGTTTTTGAGTAGGCAAGATAGCTCAGAATCTTCTTAAAAGGTTAAAGAAAAGGTTCTAGCACACAGAAAGGGTAGTTCTTGAATATAGTATTCATCTCTGATGCAAATTATAAGGTAGAACATATTGTTTGTCATATTATACAATTGATTTAGACATCGGACTTCTTTTCAACTCGATAATAAATAAGGTATAAATTTTTCAAATACGCTCGCTGTTTTGTATTTATTTCTTTCCAAATTTGTCTATAGGTATTTCCTATTCTTCATTCCGATCGGGATGGCTTCCAATAAATTATAAGTAGTGAAAGTTGTTTACACATAGCGGAAATTGTTGCTAAATAATTCCACAGGAATTATGGGCAACTCAACATTTTATGTCTTCCACCATCACAGTTTCTGTAGGATAACTTCTGGAGCATTGATATGGGAGTATCGTGTACTTAAAATAAATTACCAGGATTATAATTGCTTGACTTTTTTTTAGGTACCAGAGGGAGAGTTTTAAGAAGAAAATTCAAACCCTAAGTATGGAAAATTCACAAAACAATCCTTTTTGACTATACAATGGCAACAAACATGCTTTTCATTGACATATATCCAAATAAATTTTTGTATCAAGATTTACAAAACTCTTGGGGAGGATGTGATCAAACGAAATAAACCTATATACGGTACAAATTCCTTTCGCACTGAAGAATTAATCAACAACTTCAGAAAACCGAGGCAAAAATAAGAAAATCTAGATTCAATCATCATCATATAAGGAAATTAAAATATATATATAAGTATATATATATATATATATATATATATATATATATATATATATATATATATATATATATATATATATTATATATATATATATATATATATATATATATATATATATATATATATATATTATATATATATAATACTATATATATATATATATATATATATATATATTATATATATATATTATATATATATATTATATATATATATATATATATAATGAGTTAAAGGTAATTACTCAGTGAGAAAAATAAAGTGTTTCCTACTTTATTAATTACGACAGATAAGCAATTGAATGAGGCATTGACTCTACTTATCCATCTAATCACCTATGCATACATATATATATATATATATATATATATTATATATATATATATATATATATATATATATATATATATATATATATATATTATATATATATATATATATATATATATAATATATATATATATATATTATTATATATATATATATATATATATATATATATATATATATATATATATATATATATATATATAGTATATATATATATATTATATATATATATATATATATAATATATATATATAATATATATATATATATATATATATATATATATATATATATATATATATATATATATATATATATATATATATATATATATATATATATATCTATATATATATATATATATATATATATATATATATATTCTTTTTTTACTCATTTATTGCATTCCTGCCTGAGTAAACAAATTTTATATCACCTAAATTCATGCTTCCTACCCCTGGGATATGAGTTTCTGAAACTCCTAATAAATCCAGTTCGAATCGTCTGAATTCGTCTGTCAAGATGTCGATACGGTTGTCATTTTTTAACGTCGTAACATTCCAAGTTCCAATTTTCATGTTCTTTAAATCCTTGAAATTATTTTCACCTCAAGAAAAGTAATGATCCCGGATACCAGTGCAGGACGGGGATCACATATCTTCTCAAGTCTACGCAGAAGTGCTTAAGCCGGCTTAGAACCGAATGATAGCCAATTCTTTGCCCTACAATTACTGAATGGTGGCAGAGCAGCGGAGCGCCTAACACTTGGTATTGCACTTCATATTGTCTGCTTAGGTGTAATAACGCCCGATTAAATATGGTAAACCCGCCACAGAACCATCATAACTTAGTCAGATTAAAAGTTTCATTTGGAATTTGCTATTTATTTGAAACTCTTATAATTTAAAAATTGAAGCTAGATGTACAGTGCCTTCCCTCACCGATGTATATATTAATCTGGCTTTGGTTGTACCCATTCTTTACATTTAGTATCAAACGTCTTGATGGAGGGACATATTTAAAATTAATTTTTATTATAGATGAGATTGACATTCGGTGGGCCTTCGATTTGGGTATCTATTCCCAGAATATGGCTATGTTGCGAAAGTTGTTTTTTAAGACTGTACAATCGTTTACACCCTTGTGTCATATATATACATAATAGACTCAAGGATCACACTAAATTATCTGTTAAACTAAGCCATTAAGGAAGAACTTAAACAGGGAGCCATATCACTGCGGGATCCATTCAACGACAGCATAAGTAAACGGATTGTCATTCTTGCGATTTTAATTTTAGTTTCAGTGCTTGTTTTAAGGTTTGGATTTTATATTATCCTTTGGAATTTTATCAGTATTTTTAATTTTCTGCACTGAACACGGTCAAACGGAGACCTCGACCATAATATTGCATAGTTCTCTTCAATTTTTCACTGACTGTTATTATCCTCGTTTCTCCCTTCTTTACAAATTTCTATTTTTGTCAAGATAGGTTCACATAATTCAAGCATACACAGAAACAGATCAGTTCTCTTTAGTACACCTTTGCCTTAATGGTACTATATTGCTCAATTTTCTCTTTGTAATTTTTACTTGAATTGGTAAAATCGGCTCCTACTATGCCCCCCTGGATTTGACGAAATTACGCCCTTGTATAGCAGTTTATATCATGAAAATCCAATCATGATTGAGCCTACATTTTCTTGTTGAACCTTACTTTGAGAACAGCATAGAAAAAGATTTTTCATAATTATCCCAGCAGTTTGAGAATTTCAGATACAATCTTTAGGCGTCAGACCCTAAAAATTTCTACTTGTATGTTTTAAAGTACGATTCTCGTATCGAAAGAGAAAGCTGCAAGTAAAGTTTTAGCAGCAGATGGTTTTTAAATGCAAGTAAAACGTTGTCATTAACATTGCCTTGTTATGGAGTATTCTAACAAATTGAGGCGCTGTTAAAAAATATTATTAACGAATATTGACTGTAATATTAAAAAATTCAAAATAAAAAACTTCCATATTTCTCCACTAAATTGTAGTTTCAAGATATGTTTTTCGATGGTTTTTAAATTTTCTCCGGCATTTCAAGTTCCATATTGCGTCGCTTATTTTTTCACACATGAAGATTATAGCTTAAAATTTAGCAGCCAGTCTTTCTTGTGAATATTAAACATTTTGTTAGTCGTTGTTTATGTTTCCATGATTTATTAGAAAATTAACAGAAACAATAAACGTTAAAATTTTTAAAGGAAAGTCCTTTGAAGCTGCTGAAATATTACACGGAAGAAATAGACACATTAAAATCGAAAATTTATTCGAATTGGTCTACTATAACAATTTATATTCTTCTTACTCCAACAATAAATGATAATTTAAAGAAGTTTTGTGGAAAAAAGAAGAAGAATCTCCACGCACTACTGCAACTTGTTGTGAATTTAAGTTTCGAATGCGGTATTTCCTGTAGCACTGTCTAAGATTTCAAATTTATCTTTAAGAATAGGCAGCAGCCTATTAAACAATTCAAACAAATAAAACGTGACGTGCCCGTATTAGGGAAACAAGAAAATGTAATTAGTTTAAATTTATTTGATCCTATTATACGATTGTCTGTCCTTCCAAACAAAACAGGCCTTTCAGTTTAGCTTTTTTTTTGTACTGACTACATAAATTTTCTCATTGAAGGAGGATAATTTAGATTAGGCCTACCTGATATTAACGGAATATTCAAATAGCCAAGAAACAAATTTAGCCTACCTCTAGAATCTGAACTTCATCATGAATAATTATGACATTCATTTCCGTCTCAAATTTAATTTTAAGCCCTTTACAGACCTTCAAAGATGATACCTTTTCCTCTTATTTCAGATACAGCTAATATACATGTGTTAGGCTAGTGTAAATTTTGCCAAAACTAATTTACCCATAAATTGAATTGACAGTAATACAATCAAGGGTAAATATTTGGTAAATTTTTACCAAATCATATTATTGACTTACTAATAAAGTGAATATACCATTTGATGCCTTTTTTATGCTGATTACAAATATAATAGGCTTATAATTTCTGTCAGAAATGAATTTTAGCCCCCCCCCTCTATATATGTCAATTCAGGATACATATTTGCACATTTGGGGGTGGGGGTTAGGTTAGGTTATGGGGGGGGGGGCTAAAATTCATTTCTGACAAAAATGATTATTATATTTGTAATCAGCATAAAAAAGGCATCAAATGGTAGGTAAATATCTACCAAATCATATTATTGAGTTAGGAATAAAGTGAATACACCATTCAATGCCTTTTTTTATGCTGATTACAAATATAATAAGCATTTCTATTGGAAATGAATTTCAGCCCCCCTCCCCCCTATATAGGCTATACCTAACCTAACCCTGAATTGGCATATATAGGGGGGGGGGCTGAAATTCATTTCTGATAGAAATGCTTATTATATTCATAATCAGCATAAAAAAAGGCATTGAATGGTGTATTCACTTTAGTCCTAACTCAATAATATGATTTGGTAGATATTTACCAAATGGTATATTCACTTTAGTTGTTACTCAATAATATGATTTGGTAAAAATTTACCAAATATTTTGCAGTTCATATTAGGCTATTGACTTGCAAATAATGTGAACATACCACTTGATGCCTTTTTTATGCTCTTTACAAATATAATAATTGCTTCTATTGCAAATTCAAATTTACACATTAAGGGGGGGAGGTAAGTTTGATTTTGCAATAGAAGCTATCATTTTATTTGTAAAGAGCATAAGAAAAGGCATTGATTATTATATTCACTTTATTTTAAGTCAATTATATGAACTCTAAAGTATTTACCCAATCAAGAATCATGCATGGGAAATATATAATACAGGCTATATATTTGGGCAAGGCTAGAAAGATTAGGCTAAAATTCAATTTGCAATGGAAAAAAAGTTATATTTGGATTCAGAATGAAATTCTGATTACAGAGGTAAGAGAAAAAGGTATCACCTTTGAGGGTCTGTAAAGGGCTTAAGATTAAACTTGCGATAGAAATGGATGTCATAGGCCTATTTGGATTCAGGATGAAATTCTGACTTTAGAGGTAAAAATGGCTATCTCACAATTTCAATTGAACATGTTTTGGGAAAAGAGGATGTCAGAGAGTGGTGGGGGGGGGGAGGGGGTAGGTGCTCTCCATCATGTTTGACTCCTAAAATAAAACTAGGGTAAAAGACATCTTTTTGGGAAAGACCACTTTTCTTTGGCATTCCAGAAAAATAGCAATGGGTTTTTGGGCCACCCCTTTTTACTACAACATGAAGCAATGTGAGGGCAGTAACAAGAGCCCTACCTTCTTGGTCAAATTTTCACCAATGATTTGTCAGCATCACAGTTCATATAATTATCCAGTATGTTCTTCCCTATCTCACCCATTATAAAAACCCAGACCAAGGTGCAAGTGCTCCAGAGAACATTTTTGTAGATAGAAACATAAGCAGAATCAGATCTTTTCATGGGTAGACAAGTCAGACTGTGATCTAATCAGAAACAAGTGGAAACCCGCTATTACGAATAATGCACTTTGTTGGAAACAATCAGAAACAGACTAACCTGCTAATGCAGAAAGAAGTGGAAGGAGCTTTTTGTTTGTACCAAGAATGAAGACCAGAAATGATCTGCCATAAACTTACTGGATAATTATATAAACTGTGGTCAGCATAAATTGAAAATGTGGTCTCTGTTTTGAAAAGCAACTGAAAAAAAATTATATTTAAATATTTGTGATTTATAGAATAAATATCAAGCAATAAAAGTTACATTTCTAGAATCAGAAGAAAATCAGCTTTCTGTTAATATATGAATAAAACTGAAACACTAAAAGGATATATACATAAAAATAGGATAATTGGTATATCCAAAAAGAGGTCCCTGCAGGTAAGTCAATAAACTAATAGTTTCAAGTGGTTGATCTTAAATAATCTGAATAATAACCATATTAAAAAGTCTCCTGGACTTGGATTATGCTGATGATTTAAGCATCCTAGATGAAAGTGTGTGCAAAATGAATGAAGTTTTAGAGGTTTTGCAAGTTCAGGGTGCTAGTATTGGTTTGAAAATTAATGTTAGGAAGACTAAGTCACTAAGGCTAGGAATAAGTGAAGATGAAAAGGTGACGTTGGGTAATGAAAAGATTGATCAGGTGGGCAGCTTCACTTACCTTGGTAGTATTATTAGTAAAGATGGTGGGAGCAGTGAAGATGTTAAAAATAGAATAGCCAAGGCTCAGGGTGTTTTTTCACAGTTAAAAAAAGTCTGGAAGAATAGGAAGATAAGTCTGCAAACCAAGATTAGAATCTTAGAAGCTACAGTGATGACAGTGGTCAAATATGGCTCTGAAGCATGGACGCTCCGAAAAGCAGATGAAGATTTGCTAGATGTTTTCCAGAGAAATTCCTTAAGGATTGTTCTGGGTACCCAGCTGACTGACCATATTTCAAACAATAGGCTATACAAAAAATGTGGTTCAATACTGCTTTCTAGGTCTATAATGAAAGAAAGGTTGAGGTGGTTAGGGCATGTTGTGCGGATGAAGGATGACAGATTGCCAAAGATTGTTCTTTTTGGCCAACCATCTAGGGCTAAACAGAAAGCAGGTCGTGCCTGTCTGGGTGGGAGGACGTCATAAAGAAAGATTTAAAGGAAATGGGAACTTCGTGGGCGGGTGTAAAAAGGGAGGCTTTGAATTGATTGGGGTGGAGGAGGAGTGTGCATAGCTGTGTTGACCTCAGGCGGCTTGGTGCTGCAATGAGTTGTTAGTAGTAGTAGTAGATGCATAGCTTAGACTTTTAGCTATTCATTAATATACCCAATCCTTCTCAATTCCTCTTTGGTAACAAGATGTGAGGGTTTTAGTTTTACATAATTTTGCTCAATTGGATACTGGTTTTTTACCCTAGAACTATACATTTCAAATCAAATGAGCCTCTTCTAAAGTTCACACAACCAGCCCTTCCATAAAAACCTAATATGCCCTTGGGGCATAACTTACAACCCTTACCCTCAGACTCTAGGGGATTCTGTCTGCCCCAAAGGCCTTATTGTATGATCTTTGGGCTATTTTTGAACAAATGTCTATCTCAAATTTTTACCAGATACATTTGTTGAAAATAAAATATAGAGGGGGGGGGGGGTGACTGCCCCTAATCACTTTGACTCTTAAAAAGGGAACTAGAACATCCGAATTCCAATCAAATGAACCCCCTCTGGAGCTTATACAACTACCCTTTCCATGAAAACCTTATATGGCCTTGGGACATAGCTTATAACCCTTGTGCTGACAGCTCTGGGGAAGGGGGTGTCATCCTCAAAGACATAATTTCTGGACTTTTTAGCTATGCTGAACAAAATGGCTGTATAAAAATTTTGATTAAATGTGTTTTGGGAATTGATGGTCATGAGGGGGGGGGGGATTATTGCCCTCTAATCACTTTTTTATTAAAAAGGACCCTTTCAATTTCCGATCAAATTAGCCTTTTTGAAGTTTCTACAACAACAAATGACCCTCTCAAATTTCTATAAGGTACATTTTGGGAAAATACAAGGTGTGTGGGGGGTATCCACCCTCCAATCACTTTGAATCTTAAAAAGGGTACTAGAACTTCTGATTACCAATCCAGTGTTACCCTCTGCAGTTTATGTGACCACCTTTTGTATAAAACCCTATATGGCCCCAGGGCATAACTTACAATCCTTGCCCCAAGAGTGGCGAGGGGGTTGTCCACCTCAAAGACATAATTTCCAAACCTTTTAAGTAGCCTGAACAAAATGGCTATCTCAAAATTTTGTTTGGACATATTTGGAGAAATGGTGGGCATGTGAGGGGGGTTAGTTCCCCTCCAATCACTTTTGATGACTATTAGAAGAGGCACTAGCCCCTTCAATTTTCAATCAAATGAGCTTTTTTTTTGATGTTTCTGTGACAACAAATGACCATCTCAAAATTTCTCTAAGTTACATTTTGGGAAAATGTGATGCCCTCCAATCACTTTTGACTATTCAAAAGGGCACTAGCCCTCTCAATTTCCAATCAAATGAGTCCTTTTCAAAGTTTCTACAACAACTCCTTTGATATGAAGTGCCCTGATCAAAAACGAAAAAACTAAAAATAAATAAATAAAATAATACATTTTGCCCACATTGCTCTTTACTTAGGCAGCACTATTGTGCTGCCTGTAATTTAGAGCCACAAATTTGCAACCAAGTAAGGTAAATCATTGCTTTTTGTTCATTAGTTTCTTTACTATTTAATTGGAGTCATATAGCAATCCAAAGAAAAGGAATGAGAAAAAGATTTACACACCCCTGAGTACTTTAGCCTAAAATTAGCATTAACACAGAAAAATTTACCTATTTGGTTCTTTTAACATATTGCACTGCTGCTTAATTTTACAAAATTTGGCAAAATAATTAAGTACCCTATCTTAAATTCCAAAACCAAACTATTAAAAGCAGAAGCTTTACAAATTGGGTTTATACTTTGGTTCAAATGAACAATGAAATGGCCTAACCAAATTTTCCAGTAGTTTCACTGTAAAACTTCTTGTTAAAAAGGGAATTATTGTTAAAGCTCTAAATAAGGCTTAGAGCTTTAACAATAGAAAGAATTTATATGTTAAATATAAATCAGTACTCAAAGGCTGTTTTTTACTCCTGTCTACACTTGATTATCCTATGTCTTAAAGTTGTTAACACTTCTTGCTCAAATGTAGTTGCATCATATTATCAATGCTGTAAATCACATGGCTGGAAGCAACCATATCTGGCTACCAAGCTATAAGTACCTGTTTATTAAATTCTATAGGTACCTGGTTACTAAATTCAGGGATGTATTAAAAGACTTGGGATCTCATTCATTCTTGCCTAAGGAACAAGAAGGTTAATTCATGTCCACATGAGGTGATGTCTCCTAATAGGAAACATGGGGTCTGAGTCAAACAATGGGTTGATGGCTTGCTCAACAACCATTTTGCAACTGTAGGTGAAAAGACTGCTTTGCTTTCTGCCCATTTTTAGTTAAAGAAAAGCATTTCATTTGACCTACCTTCCCCTGGTTGAGATTTGATCTTCTCTCTTTGGTAACAATGCAGGAACTTATTAGCATAACCACACTCAATAAAAATGAAGCATTAAAAGGAACATATGGACTGCCTGTAAACCTTTGAAGGGAATTACTCCAAATGTTCAGGTGCTCTGGCACATGTAACAGACTTTTGCTTTACCCCTGGATCATTCCCCAAAACCTTTAAGTTGGCTAAGATCATACCTTGTGTAAAAGTGACAAGCCACTTGATTCATCAAAATACCACCAAATATTTATTCTGACAGAACTTTGAAAGGTAACAGAATTATGTCTGCATAACAGGCTTTTGTCATATCTGTTGGCAAAAAACTGTTTTCCATAAAAAAAAAACACTCCACTGAACTTGTTGTGTTAGTTTTTACCCAATGCATTCATAATGATCTTGACACTAATAAAATCATTTTGCTCATATTAATGATATAAAGAAGTCATATAACACTATTTACAGTTTAGGCTTGATAACTTGGGAACTAGAGGTCCAGTGAGCTTATTTACTCAAGTTATGCCTAAAAAATATATATCAATTTGCTACTAATGTTGATATTGTTTCTGCTGAAGTACAAAAGCAAGGTCAAAAGATGCTGGTGTGCCCTAGGGCTTTATTCTAGGTCATCTCTTATTCATCATGATTAGATTTTGAATATTCAGTGTTATTTCCTGATGTCACTGCTTCCTGCATTAAAGGTAAGTTCCAAGGGACCAGGCTTTGGTCAATGAAGCAAATTTTAGACATAAAAATGGTGTCTGGTGTGTACTTCCCTCCCCATGGAAATGCAATCACCCCATACCCTGATTGACACAAGAAAAGCATTTTTGTGTAATTTTTCTATACTTGGCTGTTTTGATGTTCATTTAATTTTTTGCCTAGTCAATTCATAAATTGGTGCCCCTGAACTACACAAAGGAAAAAGCACTACTACTACTACTACTACTAACAACTCACCACAGCACCAAGCCGCCTGAGGCCAACACAGCTATGCATGCTCCTCCTCCACCCCAATCTATTCAAAGCCTCCCTTTTTACACCTGCCCACGAAGTTCCCATTTCCTTTAAATCTTTCTTTATGACGTCCTTCCACCCCAGACAGGGATGACCTGCTTTCCGTTTAGCCCTAGATGGTTGACCGAAAAGAACAATCTTTGGCAATCTGTCACCCTTCATTCTCACAACGTGCCCTAGCCACCTCAACCTTTCTTTCATTATAGCCCTAGAGAGCGGTATTGAACCACATTTTTCGTATAGCCTATTGTTTGAAATACGGTCAGTCAGCTGGGTACCCAGAACAATCCTTAAGCAATTTCTCTGGAAAACATCTAGCAAATCTTCATCCACTTTTCGGAGTGTCCATGCTTCAGAGCCATATTTGACCACTGTCATCACTGTAGCTTCTAATATTCTAATCTTGGTTTGCAGACTTATCTTCCTATTCTTCCAGACTTTTTTTTAACTGTGAAAAAACACCCTGAGCCTTGGCTATTCTATATTTAACATCTTCACTGCTTCCACCATCTTTACTAATAATACTACCAAGGTAAGTGAAGCTGCCCACCTGATCAATCTTTTCATTAGGGTAAAGGTACCAATGATTCGACAGTTTTTGTAAAAAAACAGTTTTTCTACTCTAGAAGTCTTAATTTAAAGACTTTCGGTTTGAAAAGGGTTTCAGTATGTAGGAAAAACATCTAGGAATCTAACTGTTTGATGAGAAGTTTGAAATTTTGTCTGGAAAGGGTACAAAACTCCAATTTTCCGAAATTAGAGCATTTTCACCTACAAATTCGACACAACAAAAAAGTTACCTGTTTTCGACGCAAGTCGGAACCCAATTCGACACCCGTATTGGGTGTCGAACCGATGAACCACCCTTCTAAATACTTGGGGAATACTTGTGGGCGGAACCTGGTGTATTTGACATGTATATTCTTGTTTCTTTGTTTTTCTTCAACTTCATTTAATGTATAAAAGTATAAAAGACTATGCAAAAAGTAGAAGTAATAAAACTAACAAAATCGTTTCAAGTATGTAGTATTTGGTATAACAAAATCGGTACAACAAATTTTAATATACATTATTAAATACAAATAGTATTTAGTATAACAAAATTGTTTCACTAGCATTTTGGAAGGGATAGGGTCTAGGAAAACGGGAGTGGATTTCAAGAAATTTAAGAAGTTTATTTGATTTAGTGGATTTTATTTTCATATGCAGATTCTTAGTTTTATCCAATTCATAGGCCTACGCATCATTTTGTATAAGATTTTGTATTTGGTAAAATTTGTATTTTTTATTTGGATGAAGGATAAATAAGGGTATAATCTAAAAAATCTGGGAGGGGGGGGCAAAATAGGTCGGGGGGGGGGGCAAAACGAGGTCTGGGGGGGCAACTGCCCCCCCCCCCCTGCCCCATAGCAATTTACGCCCCTGCATGGTATGAGGCCAAGCGGCAGTTCCTCAGATGATGGAAAAATCCAGTGTCTGTAAGTAAAACTTCGAAGTTTTAAAAAAAAAAACTTTTGTTTAAATGTTCTTTCCTCTGAAATATTATTAGAAATAATAATCATCAAAATCTCTCGTTGCACAGAAAGCACCCGTAAACTCGACAGCTATGGTGCCTATGGTTTCGTCAGTGGATCCTGGAATTTCGACACCTATTATTTCTCATCTGTTTTACATGTTCAGTGAAGTTTCGACAAAGTCACCTATATTTCGACAGGGGCTGTTGCTGTCTGTCCAAAATTTCGACAAGGTTACTACGAGATATTCGCCAAAGAAATAAATCCTTTGATAGAAGCCGATATTTACGCTTGAATGCGGCTGAAGGAATATTTTTAGTCCGCCTGGTATTCCACTACATCGAACAAGAATTTTCGACACTTGGAACCTAGTTTTGACAATGCAATTTGCGTCGCCATTTTCATTTAATTTTATCAAGAAAAAGCTAATGTGGCTACATTTCAGAGAAAATCAGATGTATCTCGACACATTGGTGCTTATCCCAACTTTTTCTTGCAATAAATAACCAAGTAATGACAGTTTGAACATTACATACCTGAAAAATTGTCAGGAGCTCCTTTTGTGTCGAAAACAGGAAACTGACCAAATTGAATGTTCTTTTCTTATCTGGGTGTACCGGATATAGTGTCCACGTTTCGCACCGTCGAAATATAATGACGGCTCCAAGAGATGGCGCTCTAAGTCACGGCTAAGCAGAGCTATCCCGTTTTGAAGGAAAATTTCGACAGTGGTTCCAAAATTGCACTGTCGAATCATCGGTGTCTTTACCCTACCCAATGTCACCTTTTCATCTTCACTTATTCCAAGCCTTAGTGACTTAGTCTTCCTAACATTAATTTTCAAACCAATTCTAGCACCCTGAACTCGCAAAACCTCTAAAACTTCATTCATTTTGCTCACACTTTCATCTAGGATGCTTAAATCATCAGCATAATCCAAGTCCAGGAGACTTTTTCCTCCCCATTTGATTCCGTGGTCTCCCATTGCCTTTCCTGTGCTCCTTAAAACAAATTCCATCAAAATAATCCATACAAAGGGGGATAGAACACAACCCTGCTTAACTCCTGATTTAATACAAAACCAGCTGCTAACCTCATTTCCTACCTTAACTGCAGCAGTGTTATTCTTTTACATAGCACTAATCACTTTAATGTATTTGTCTGGTATACCATACAAGGATAAAACCTTTACTAAAGCTCTTCTATCAACAGAATCGAATGCTTGCTCATAATCTATAAAACTGAGGACCAAAGGTGTTTGAAAACTCAGGCACTTCTCAATTATTAGTCTAAGAGTGAAAATTTGGTCGACACATCCTCTACCTTTTCTAAAACCGCACTGCTCTTCTCTTAAAACTTTGTCTACGGCATCTCTCAGTCTAAAAAGTATCATATTACTAAGTAATTTACTAACTACAGAGACCAGACTAATGCCTCGATAATTACCACACTCACTTTTATCACCTTTTTATAAAGTGGCTTAATTAAGGTTTTCCTAAAATCGTTAGATACTTCCCCTTTTTCAAAAATCATATTCATAATCTTCAGTAACTTATTTCTAACCTCAGAGCCACCATATCATTTACCACTCATTTACCACTCTATCAGCACCTGGAGCCTTATTATTCTTTAATCCTTTTAGTACTGTTACTAATTCCTCCTCACAAAACAAATCTTCCTTCACATCCAAGGTATCAAAAACTTTTTCATTTTGCTCTATATTTTTTCCTGCAACTCTATCTCGGTTAAGCAAATTCTCAAAATGTTCGGCCCATCCCTCTTTAGTTTTTTCCTTATCGCTAATTGTGACCCCATTCCTATCTTTAGCTGGGCCAAGTCCAGATTGACTACTCCCTCTCAATTTGTTAACAGACCAGTACAATATTTTAATATTATGCCGTCTAGCTGCATCTTCCAGATCCTCGGCAATTTTATCCATGGCCTCCACTTCACACCTCCTTAGTTCATATTTTAATGCTTTCCCCACTTTCTTTACATTTCTTTTGTTTTCATACAATCTATCACTCAGATAATTCTTGTACAAGTCCTTTCTCCTTTCTATTAAACATAAAGCTTTTTCACTAATATTCTTAGCTGCAGTTCTAGCTTTCTTCCCTAAAAAACCTTCAGCAACTTCACAAATTATTGTTCTAAAATCATTCCAACCATCTTCCACATTATCAACTTTTAAACTCTCAAGTTTAGTGTTCAACTGTTCCTGGAAAGTTTCTCTCAAATTCTCATCCTGGAGTCTACCAACATCATAACTTCCCGGGAGGTAGTTACCCTTCCGATATTTCAGCTTTAAATTAACCCTTGACACTACAATATGGTGATCTTTACTTTTAACATCAATAACAGCACTGCTATATACCCTAGTATCTTGTATTGATCCTGCCAGTCTTCGGTTTACTATAACATAATCAAGAAGGTTTGCTGTCTTACCATTACGTGAATACCGTGTTAACTTATGAGCCATTTTATGACCAAACACCGTATTGTTTATAACTAGATTATTATACCTACAAAATTGGAAAAGTCTGTATCCATTACTGTTTTCTTTTCCTACACCAAATTTACCTAGGCTGGGATACCATCTATCCCTATTTCTACCAACCTGGGCGTTAAAATCTCCCAGTAATAACATCATATTTCTACCTGGGACCCTGTCTATTTGCTCCTGTAACTGTAAGTAAAATTCATCTGAGTCACTAGTATCTCCGTCAGTCGGTTCTACAGGGGCGTATACTACTATAACTGATACCCTGAACTTTCTAGTCATAAAATGAGCAATTAGTATTCTATTATTAATACCTTCCCAGCCTAAACAAGACTTAGCAGCTTCCTTATTCATCATGAGCCCTACTCCCTGTCTATGTACCCCATCCTTCCTGCCTGAGTAAACAAATTCTATATCACCTAATTTCATGCTTCCTACCCCTGGGATATGAGTTTCTGAAATTCCTAATAAATCCAGTTCGAATCGTCTGAATTCGTCAGTCAAAATGTCAATACGATAGTCATTTTTTAATGTCGTAACATTCCAAGTTCCAATTTTCATGTTCTTTAAATCATTGAAATTATTTTCGCCTCAGGAAAGCAATGATCCCGGATACCAGTGCAGGACGGGGATCACGTATCTTCTCAAGTCTATACCGAAGTGCTTAAGCCGGCTTAGAACCGGACAGCAAGAATTCCTTGGGACCTCCATGAATGGAGGCTTTTTGCAATCCTGGGCCCATCTGGGTCACAACATGGTTTTCAGCAATTGGCGATGCTCTTCTATCAACAAGAGTCGAAATCCTGCACAGACAGTCTCAAGCCTATTACCTCCGACTCATTATATATTCATGCCTGCAAATATTATGCTACTACGCTTTCTCCATTAGAAATTATATCCAAAATAACAATGTTTTTATTTGAATATCTTGCAAAGATCACTTTCTAAGTTCAATTGACCTGTTCTGTCAACCTGCAAGGTTCAATTGACATACAAGGCAGCTAATTCAAATGAGCAATCAAATACAATGCAAAATTAACCTGGGCTAGAATGTTTAAAAGCAGTAATGATGTGATATTCAGTCATTCTTTTCCACTGTCAAACTTCATTTTGACAGTTCTTTCTGGCTTTTTGGTCTCTAATATCAGTTAGCAGAGGATTTAAGAAAAACGTATAAAGAACGCTCGGAGGGGGAAACGAATTTTCCCAAAGTCTTGACCTATCTAGGTCAAGACATATATATACAATTATTACTTGTGTAAAGATATAAGATGAGGAATTAGCAATACATATGAAAATGGTCAGTTCTTAAATGCACCATCTCTGATGGGTTTAAGACAACAGACTGGTGTTTAATAGCTCTAGGTAACATTTTGCGATTTTCTTTAGAGCTAGTGATTGTGTTGGGCGATAATTATATTAAACAATATATCCATATATTGATATTTTAACTTTTGATAATTGATATATGGATTTTCGATATTCCTGATCAGTTTTTTGCTTAGATCAATTCTTGGTTTTGCCTTTTGCCAAAGCTCAATAAAAAAAATGGTAATTAAAGAGCATTTTGAACAATTTTGTCCAAACTTTGAATAATATAAAAAAACTTCAATTACTTAGACAAATATCACAAAAACCCAGGTTTGAAATTACTCAGGCTCAGGATGAAGAAAAAACCTACTGGCTATTCAAGATCAGCAACATGTCAACATTTTTTCACTCATAATTTATTCTGCCTTTCAGTGATTAAATTTAGAAAAAACAACACGTTTTTCATCTGAAAGTAAGGAGCAACACTGTAATTTAAAACAAACAGAAACTATTCTGTATATGAGGGGAATGCCCCATCCTCAATACCTTGCTCTTCACGCTAATTTTTTTTAACATTAAAAAAAACTTCTTATTTAATTGAACAACTTTTGTGTTTCAGGAGTTGTCTTAAAGAATTGGGAAAAAAATTCATATACAAATTATCCCCTTATATACAGGATAATTTATGTTCTTTTTAAGTTTTAATTTTGCTCCTTACTTTCAGTTGAAAAACTTGTTTTTTGTTTGGTTTCTGATCATTTTTCAAATAATACCGCGAAATCTGTCTCTCCCCTCCATGGAAAATTCCCCCTCACGAAAATTACTCCTTGGAAAGTTCCTTCCGCACAAAATCCCCTAGAGAATTCCGCCTAGAAAATTCTCTTTAGCCTACTTTCATTTGAAAAAAGACTTGTTTTTCATTTAATTTTATTGTTTTTAAATCATGCCGTAAATCTCCCGTCTGTGGAAAATGTTTTCTGGAAATTCTACCATTCCAATGGAAAGTTTCCCCGGTAGAAAATTCTCCCATTGAGAATTTCTCCCGAGAAAAATACTCCCCATGGAAAGGTCCCCTCGATAATTTCAACCCCTTTGAAAAAATTTTCAAAGGTAATTTCCCCGGAACTTCTCCACATATAAAATTGCATTAGTAAAGACAAAGTAAGTCAAATAAAAAATCGTGTAGGAATTCTAGCAAATTCCCCCATGTAATTTTCCCCATGAACCCCCCCCCCCCCCCATGAAATTCCCCCGTCCCGAAAAATGTCCGTTTACTCCCCAATAACAAACACTACATATAAACAATAGCTTTTTCCCTAGGGGCTGTGGGGATCTGGTCATTCCAAGAGGCATAGTTATTTGACCTTTCAATTAGGCAGATCACAACGGCTATCTCAAATTTTAGATAGGATGACTTTGGGAAAAAAACGGGTGTTGGAGAGGGGGGAGGAGTTGCCTGCAAATATTTTTGGTCGCTTAGAAAAAGTCGCATAGGCAGCGCAACAGCGCTGCCTATGATACATGATATTGGCACAATGGCACAATGCCCATGATATGGTACAATGTGTTGGCACAATTTATTATTTTTTTTCCATACCAGGGCACTTCGTATTGAAGGAGTTGTCGTAGACACTTCGAAAAGGGCTCATTCGATTGGAAATTGGAATGGCTAGTGCCCTTTTTAAGAGTCGAAAGTGATTGGAAGGTAACTAACACCCCTTTCACGCCCACCATTTCCCCAAACACATCCAATCAAAATTTTGAGATAAGCCATTTTGTTCAACGTAGTTGATTTCCAGATAGAAATTATGTTTTTGAAGAGGACACTCCCCCCACAGCCCTCAGGGCAAGGGTTGTAAGTTATGCCCTGGGGGCATATATGGTTTTTATAGAAAGCTTTGTTGTAGAAACTTCAAAAAGGGCTCATTCGATTGGAAATTCAAAGGGCTAGCGTCCTTTTTTATAGTCAAAAGTGATTGGAGGGCAACGAACCCCCCTCTCACGCCCACCTTTTCCCAAACTATCCAATCAAAATTTTGAGATAGCCATTTTTTCAACGTAGTTGGAAGTTCTGAAAATTAGGCCTTCGAGGATGACAATGCCCCCCCCCCCTCACAGCCTCAGCGCAAAGGTTTATAAGTTATGCCCTGGGGGGCATATAAGATTTTCATAGAAAGCGTTTTCGTAGAAACTTCAAAGAGGGCTCTTCGATTGGAATTGAAATGGCTAGTGCCCTTTTTAGTCGTCGAAAAGTTATTGAAGGGCAACTAACCCCCCTCTCACGCCCACCATTTTCCCAACACATCCAATCAAAATTTTGAGATAGCCATTTTTTCCAACTTAGTTGAAAGTTCTGGAAATTAGGTCTTTGAGGAGGACACCCCCCCCCTCACGCCCTCAGAGCAAGTTTTAAGTTATGCCCTGGGGATATGAGGTTTCTATAGAAAGAGTTGTCGAAGAAACTTCAAAAGGGCTCGTTCATTGGAAATTCAAAGGCTAGAGCCTTTTTAATAGTCGAAAGTGATTGAAGAACAACTAACCCCCCTCTCACGCCCACCATTTCCCCAAACACATCCAATCAAAATTTTGAGAAATTCATTTTGTTCACGTAGTTGAAAGTTCCGGAAATTAGGTCTTTGAGGATGACAACCCCCTCCCCCCAGACAACCCTCAGGGCAGGTTGTAAGGTATGCGTGGGGCATATAAGGTTTTTCTAGAAAGTTGTCGTAAACTTAAAAAGGGCTCATTATTGGAATTGAAAGAACTAACCCCCTCTCACGCCCACCATTTCCCTAAACACATCCAATCAAAATTTTGAGATAGACATTTTCAACGTAATTGAAATTCTGAAATCAGTCTTTGAGATAAAAACCCCTAGAGCCCCAGGGCAAGGTTGTAAGTTATGCCCTGGGGGCATATAAGGTTTTTATTGAAAGCTGTTGTCGTAGAAACTTCAAAAAGGCTCATTCGATTGGAAATTCGAAAGGGCTAGTGACCGTATTTAATAGTCGAAAGTGATTGGAGGGCAACTAACCCCTCTTCACGCCCACCATTTCCCCAAACACATCCAATCAAAATTTTGAGATAGTCATTTTGTTCAACGTAGTTGAAAGTGTGGAAATTATGTCTTTAAGGTGATACCCCCCCCACATTCCTCAGGACAAGGTTGTAAGTTATGCCCTTGGGCATATAAGGTTTTAGAAAGCGTTGTTGTAGAAACTTCAAAAAGGCTTATTCGATTGGAAATTGAAAGGGCTAGTGGCCCTTTTAATAGTCAAAAGTAGTTGGAGGGCAACTAACTCCCCTCTACGCTCACCATTTCTCCCAGACACATTACAATCAAAATTTTGAGATAGTCATTTTGTTCAACGTAGTTGAAGTCTATTAGGTCTTTGAGGATGACAACCCCCCCCCCCCACAGCCCTCAGAGCAAGCGTTTTAAGTTATGCCCTGGGGGCATATGAGGTTTCTATAGAAAGAGTTGTCGTAGAAAACTTCAAAAAGAGCTCATTCGATTGAAAATTGAAAGGGCTAGGTCCTTTTTTAATAGTCGAAAGTGATTGAAGAACAACTAACCCCCTCTCACGCCCACCATTTCCCCAAACACATCCAATCAAAATTTTGAGATATTCATTTTGTTCAACGTAGTTGAAAGTTCTGGAAATTAGGTCTTTGAGGATGACAACCCTCCCCCCCCCCACAACCTGAGGGCAGAGGTTGTAAGGTATGCCCTGGGGGCATATAGTTATAGAAGTTCGTAGACTTCAAAGGCTCATTGATGGAAATGAAGAATAACCCCCTCTCAGCCACCATTTATCCAAACACATCCATCAAAATTTGAGATAGCATTTGTCAACGTAGTTGAAAGTTCTGGAAATAAGGTCTTGAGAGGATACCCCCCCCCACGCCTCAGGCAAGGTTTTAAGTTATGCCCTGGGGATATAGGTTTCATAGAAAGATTGTTGAGAAACTTCAAAAAGGCTCATTCGATTGAAATTCAAAGGCTAGATCCTTTTTAATAGTCGAAAGTGATTGAAGAACAACTAACCCCCTCTCACGCCCACCATTCCCCAAACACATCCAATCAAAATTTTGAGATATTCATTTTGTTCAACGTAGTTGAAAGTTCTCGGAAATTAGGTCTTTGAGGATGACAACCCTCCCCCCCAACACCCTGAGGCAGGGTTGTAAGGTATGCCTGGGGCATATAAGGTTTTTATAGAAAGTTTGTCGTAGAAACTTCAAAAAGGCTCATTTGATTGGAAATTGAAAGAACTACCCCCTCTCACGCCCACTATTTCCCTAAACACATCCAATAAAAATTTTGAGATAACATTTTCAACTAATTGAAAGTTCTGGAAATCAGGTCTTTGCAGATAACAACCCCTCAGACCCTCAGGGCAAGGGTTATAAGTTTGCCCTGGGGCATATAAGGTTTTTATGAAAGCTTTGTCATAGAAACTTGAGAAAGGGCGCATTCGATTGGAAATTCGAAGGGCTAGTGACCGTTTTAATAGTCGAAAGTGATTGGAGGGCAACTAACTCCCCTCTCACGCCCACCTTTTCCCCAAACACATCCAATCAAATTTTTAGATAGCCATTTTTTCAACGTAGTTGAAAGTTTTGGAAATTAGGTCTTTAATGTATGAACCCCCCCCACATCCCTCAGGACAAGGGTTGTAAGTTATGCCCTTGGGCATATAAGGTTTTTATAGAAAGCGTTGTTGTAGAAACTTCAAAAAGGGCCTTATTCGATTGGAAAATTGAAATGGGCTAGTGCCCTTTTTAATAGTCGAAAGTAGTTGGAGGGCAACTAACCTCCCCTCTCACGCCTCACCATTTCCCAGACACATACAATCAAAGTTTTGAGATAGTCATTTTTTTCAACGTAGTTGAAATCTATTAGGTCTTTGAGGATGACAACCCCCCCCCCCCCACCCTCAGAGCAACGGTTTTAAGTTATGCCCTGGGGGCATATGAGGTTTCCAATGAAGAGTTGTCGTAGAAACTTCAAAAAGAGCTCATTCGATTGGAAATTGAAAGGGCTAGGTCCATTTTTAATAGTCGAAAGTGATTGAAGAACAACTAACCCCCTCTCGCGTCCACCATTGCCCCAAACACATCCAATCAAAATTTTGAGATATTCATTTTGTTCAACGTAGTTGAAAGTTCTGGAAATTAGGTCTTTGAGGATGACAACCCTCCCCCCCCCCCAACCCTGAGGGCAGAGGTTGTAAGGTATGCCCTGGGGGTATATAAGGTTTTTATAGAAAGTTTCGTCGTAGAAACTTCAAAAAGGGCTCATTTGATTGGAAATTGAAAGAACTAACCCCCCTCCCACGCCCACTATTTCTCTAAACACATCCAATCAAAATTTTGAGATAGACATTTTCAACATAATTGAAAGTTCTGGAAATTAGGTCTTTGCGGATAACAACCCCCCTCAGAACCCATCAGGGCAAGGGTTATAAGTTTTGCCCTGGGGCATATAAGGTTTTTGCTGAAAGCTTTGTCATAAAAACTTGAGAAAGGGCTCATTCGATTGGAAATTCGAAGGGCTAGTGACTGTTTTAATAGTCGAAAGTGATTGGAGGGCAACTAACTCCCCTCTCACGCCCACCTTTTCCCCAAACACATACAAAATCAAACTTTTTAGATAGCCATTTTTCAACGTAGTTGAAAGTTTTGGAAATTAGGTCTTTAATGATGACCCCCCCCCACATCCTTCAGGACAAGGGTTGTAAGTTATGCCCTTTTGGCATATTAGGTTTTTATAGAAAGCGTTGTTGTAGAAACTTCAAAAAGGCCTTATTCGATTGGAATTGAAATGGCTAGTGCCCTTTTTAATAGTCGAAGTAGTTGGAGGGCAACTAACCCCCCTCTCACGCCTACCATTTCCCCAGACACATACAATCAAAATTTTGAGATAGTCATTTTTTTCAACGTAGTTGAAAGATCTGGAAATTAGGTCTTTGAGGATGACACCCCCCGCAACCCTCAGGGCAAGGGTTTTAAGTTATGCTTTAGGGGATATGGGGTTTTTATAGAAAGAGTTGTCGTAGAAACTTCAAAAGGGGCTCATTTGATTGGAAATTGAAAGGGCTAGTGCCCTTTCTAATAGTTGAAAGTGAATGGAGAGGAACTACCCCTCCCCCTCTCACGCCCACCATTTCCCCAAACACGTTCAATCAAAGTTTTATATAGCCATTTTGTCCAACGTAGTTGGAAATTCTGGAAATTATGTATTTGAGGATGAAAAACTCCCGAGAGCCCCCATTGCAAAGGTTGTAAGTTATGCCCTGGGGGCATATAAGGTTTTTATAGATAGTGTTGTCGTAGAAACTTCAAAAAGGGCTCATTCAATTGGAAATTGAGAGGGCTAGTGCCCTTTTTGATATTCGAAAGTGATTGGAGGGTAACTAGCCCCCTCTCACGCCCACCATTTCCCCAAACACTTACAATCAAAATTTCGAGATAGCCATTTTGTTCAACGTAGATGAAAGTTCTGGAAATTAGGTTTTTGAGGATAACAACCCCCCCCCCCGCCCCCACAGCCATCAAGGCAATTGTTGTAATTTATGCCCTGGGGGCATATAAGGTTTTTTTTTATAGAAAATGTTGTCGTAAACTTCAAAAAAGGCTCATTCGATTGGAAATTGAAAGGGCTAGTGCCCTATTTAATAATCGAAAGGGATTGGAGGGCAACTAACGCCCCTCTCACGCCCACAATTTCTCCAAGCACATCCAATCAAAATTTTGAGATAGACATTTTGTTCAACGTAGTTGAAAGTTCTGGAAATTAGGTCTTTGCCAGCGTTGTCGTAGAAACTTCAAAAAGGACTCATTCAATTGGGAATCGAGAGGGCTAGTGCCCTTATTAATAGTCAAAAGTGATCGGAGGGGGAATGCCTCCCCATGCTAATTTTTTTCCCAAACACTTCTGATCTACATTTTGATATATCCATTTTGTTGAACGTAGTTGAAGGGTCCGGAAAATATGTATTTGACTATGAAAACCCCCACAGCCCCCTGGGCTAAGGTTGTAAATTATGCCCTGGGGGCATATAATGTCTTATAGAAAATGTTATCGTAAAAAATTGAAAAAGGGCTTATTTGGTGGGAAATTGAAAGGGCTAGTGCCCTTTTTTATAGTCGAAAGTGAATGGAGAGCAAGTAACCCCCCTCTCACGCCCACCATTTCCCCAAACACATTCAATCAAAGTTTTGAGATAGCCATTTTGTTCAACGTAGTTGGAAATTCCGGAAATTATGTTTTTGAGGATGACAAACTCCAAAGAGCCCCCATGGCAAAGGTTGTAAGTTATGCCCTGAGAGCATATAAGGTTTTTATAGATAGCGTTGCCGTAGAAACTTCAAAAGGGGTTCATTCAATTGGAAATTGAGAGGGCTAGTGCCCCTTTTGATATTCGAAAGTGATTGGAGGGTTACTAACCCCCCCCCCCCCCTCTCACGCCCACTATTTCCCCAAACACTTTCAATCAAAATTACGAGATAGCCATTTTGTTCAACGTAGATGAAAGTTCTGGAAATTAGGTTTTTGAGGATGACGACCCCCCCCCCCCCCGCCCCCACAGCCATCAAGGCAATGGTTGTAAGTTATGCCCTGGGGACATATAAAGTTTTTTTTATAGAAAATGTTGTCGTAAACTTCAAAAAGGCTCATTCGATTGGAAACCGAAAGGGCTAGTGCCCTATTTAATAGTCGAAAGGGATTGGACGGCAACTATCGCCCCTCTCACGCCCACCATTTCCCCAAACACATCCAGTTAAAGTTTTGAGATAGACATTTTGTTCAACGTAGTTGAAAGTTCTGGAAATTAAATCTTTGCCAGCGTTGTCGTAGAAGCTTCAAGAAGGACTCATTCAATTGGGAATTGAGAGGGCTAGTGCCTTTATTAACAGTCAAAAGTGATTGGAGGTTGAATGCCTCCCCTGGCCAATTATTTCCCCAAACACTTCCGATCAACATTTTGATATGGCCATTTTGTTCAACGTAGTTGAAAGGTCTGGAAATTATATGTTTAAGAATGACAACCCTCCCCACCCATAGCCGTCATGACAAGGGTCGTAAGTTATGCCTTTGGTGTATGTAACGTTTTTATAGAAAGTTTTGTCGTAGAAGCTTCAAAAAGGGCTCGTTCGATTGGAAATTGAGAGGGCTAGTGCCTTTTTTATTAGTCGAAAGTGATCAGAGGGCAAATGTCCCCCTCCACGCCTATCATTTCTGCAAACACTTCCAATCAAAATTTTGGTATAACCGTTTTGTTAAGCCATTGCACAAGGGTTGTAAGTTATGCCCTGGGGACATATAGGGTTCTTATAGAAAGTTTGGTCATATAAACCTCGAAGGGGACTCATTGGATTGGCAATCAGACGCTCTAGTGCTCTTTTTAAGAGTCAAAGTGATCAGAGGGCAGCTACCCTCTCCCCTCTACACACGCGTCGTATTGTCCCGAAGTGCGTCTAATAGAAATTTTGAGATAGCCATTCTATTCAAAATAGCTTGAATATCATATAACAAGGCTTTTGGGGTGGAAACAAACCCCAGAGACTAGGGGAAAGGGTTCTAAATTATGCCCAGGGGGTATTTAAGGTTTTTATGGAAGGGATGGCTGTTTAACTTCAGAAGAGGCTCAGTCTTTTTCCCTGAAAAAGACTATGTCAATATAAAACGAACACAAATTAATTAAAAAAACTTTTTGCACAAAATAAGTTTTTTTAAAAAAAAGTAAAGAACTCGAGTAAACCAAAAAAAAAAAATAGAATCAAATAATCTACCAAGCATACAACTACCACAAATTAGTATCAATAAATAAATGAAACATAAAAAAAACAGAAATTAAAATAAGTCAAACTCAAAACCAGCAGAAATTAATCTGAGTAGGGTTCTAAACTCCATGCTTTCTAAAAGCCAGAATATAATTTGTACTTTACTGAAAAAATTCTTTTAAATTTTTCACTTTTATAATTTTAAGAAATAAAAAATTAATTAAGATTTTAAGGAATAAATATCAGCATATGTATATTAGACTGACAATTCACATTTTTTCAGTAAATTCATTTCAATTTTTTTCAGTAAAGTACAAATTATATTCTGGCTTTTAGAAAGCACAGGGTTTAGAACCCTACTAAGATTATTTTCTGCTTGTTTTGAGTTTGACTTATTTTAATTTCTGTTTTTTTTTTATGTTTCATTTATTTATTGATACTAATTTGTGGTATTTGTATGCTTGGTAGATTATTTGATTCTATTTTTGTTCATTTTTGGTTTAATGGAGTTCTTTACTTTTTGAAAAACTTATTTTATGCAAAAAGCTTCTTTGATTAATCAGCATAAAAAGCCAATTCTTTTGATGTGTCTATTGTTATCAAAATTCCATTTTTCGAGTTTCCTTTACTATTGGGCCGAGTCGCTTCTTACTTACAGTTTGTTTACCACGAACTTTTTGATTTACTGATCAGCTTCGGAAAACACTCTCAGAGGGGGAGACTGGTGGTGGGCATGGACATTAATTTCATGACAACCTCGTATAGGTATTTCTGAGATCCATATTACGAGACTTCAACGACTTGAGTAAATCAGTTTTTCTTGGAACTAAATACTCCTTATTGAAAATCTTCAGAGCCATGACAGATCTGGCTGCTGGCAAAGCATACCTTGCATTGACTACTGAAACTTCGTCTTGTGATCCCCACAAACTGGCTTTATTCTATGGTGGCTGAATCACAGGGACTGTCACCGCACTTCCATCTGTTGTTACAGATTCAGCAGACAGCAAGGCCAAACCCATGCCCGTTGCTTTTTACTCTCAATTTGGAGAAGATTGTCAGGGGAAAGATACATTTTCGTGAAACGTTGATCAAGGTATGTGGCAATTGTGACGGGTGTGATCCGACCAAAACCTATAAGCCTAGAAGACACTTTATCTACCCAAGCATTTCGGGGGTGGATCCTCATTTGAGGATCCACCCTCCCTAAAGGTAGTTCCATTTTGAGAACAGACTATGCCAACTTATGGATATAGATATGTATGCTGTAAAGCAGCCGGGTCACTGGATTGAATACATTATTTTTCTTCTTCTCGAACAGTCGTGAAACATTTCTCTATGTTGGATTTTTTTTTTCTTTCTGGACGTTCACTGGTAGATAGCAGAAAAAACGAAAATATTCGAAAATTTCCAAATATCGTTTTTGATATCGATATTTACGTTTCGATATCGATATTTGGTTCAATATATCGATATATCACTATCGATATTGAATATCGCCCAACAATAGCTAGTGATAGTATGTCAAGCTTGCAATCTATGGGGGTTGATGATTGTAATAGTATTAATAGAGTTGATAATATTAGGTGCATTGGTATCTAGATAGATAGTAATAATCTGCCTTTTTTCCTGTCCATCATGTCCATCATTACCCTTTTTGTTCTGGTTCTAATCCTCACCAGTCTTTGACTATATGTGAGTGATGTTCGTTTAATTTATGTAACTGTCCTTTTAAATTTTATAATTGTCTAGGATATAATGCATTGCTTATCTTTCCTTTCTTTTGTTAAAACAGCTAAATTATATTAAACAATATAAACTAAATAACATTACTTGCCTGACAGCAAAGGAACTGAAAAATTGCGTTGATATAGTATATACAATAATTAAACAAAACTAGAAAAGATGATTAGTAGAATACTAATTAAACTGAATTGATGGTTTCAAGTGTACAGGATAGATTGTTTTACAAGTTTGGGCGTTATATGATTTTATGATGTTGTAATGAAAATTCGATTTTTTTTTTTTTATGAAAAAGGTATGGTGAGAGAGAGTTTATTCATTTTTTTTGAATAATCAGTTGAGAGTCAAAGGATTGCAGCCGTCTTTTACCAGGCACTTTGTTGCCTTCTCTTGACGGTTGTTTTAATTGATGTTCATTTATATAGTCAGTAAGTCAATAAGACTATTTAAGATTTGTTTTATTTTCAGGAAAGTACAAATGGTTCTCAAGCCTTGAGGGGTTTTAGGGGACACTAGCCCCACTCTTGCTTATAGTTAATATCTGTTCGTTTTCAGTTTTATATGATTTTCATTTTAATTCCTAATTGCTTTAAGTTTTATTTATTCGTTTATAGTCATTTCAGTTCGTTTTATTTGGGATTTACTATGTGGCTTCATGTCTGCTCGTTTTTTATATTATTATTCACATAGAGTACATCCCTTTAACTGTTCATTCTCCACCTACGTGTATGCCTAGCTAATTCAGCTTTGGCACAACTTTGTCAAGTTTTACCATTTTTCCATCTTTATGAATTTGATTTTTCTATAGCAAGGATTTTTTCCTAAATTCAAGAAAAAAAATAATATATTTCACATACTTACACATGGGAATTATACCCCAATAGTGGGAACATTTAGAAATGATTTTACAAAAATATATTTTTGGTCCTAACCCCTTAGCTAAAAGCTTGGCATGAAATATGCTTTATTTCACAAAAATATATTTTTAGTCCTAACTCCCTTAGCTAAAAGCTTGGCATGAAATATGTTTTTTATTTTTTTGGTCCTACTCCTTTCTGTTAGAAAAAACCTCTTTTCCGTGGCCTTTCACTCATTTATGCTTTTATTCGTCAAAATAGAAACATATGTTTGGTGTGGTAGCAGGGGGTTTTGATGAAGGTGAGGGGTAAAAAAAATTGGAAGTATTGTGATTTGTCACCACATTTTAAAAATTTTCCTTGGGAACATGAGATCAGCTTTGCACTCCCTGTATGCAACCATGTCTTTCAACCATATAAAATCTTGGCAATTTGGAGATTTTAGATGTAAAAATGTTTGAATAAGTAGGAAAAGATGCTAAAAAATTAGTAACTAAAATAGACATGTAGGTCATACTAAACCTTAAGTTTTATGTAAAGTTGGTTGATCAGACTAAGCGTTAATACAGAAAGTTTCAGCTGCCTTGCATATCAAAATATTAGTCTGTTAATTTTTTTATCAGTGTCTTTCTGTCATTCGTTTTAGTCTCTTCAATAATCCTGCTTAGGAGGGTTCCTCTTCCCCTATACAGACCAGAGAAAGGTATAAATTCTTCTCCCTTCAAGCTACTCTTCAGAGCCTTTTTAGGTCTATGCTCAGGGGATTCTAAACTTGACTTTCCTGTTTTGATTTCCTCGATGTAAGTGCTATGATTAATATATCATTTCTTAAGCTTAAATGGTATTTACAAAACTTCACATTAATGGTTACTGAAATGTTTAATAACAAATTTGTTATGCAGAAGAATGTCTTCAGAAGAAAGAAGAGAAGCTCGAAGAAAAAGAATTTTGCAAAATTCAGAAAATCGACTGAAGAAGATAACAGGAGAATTAGTATCAGCTCCTCAAGCTAAGACGGTACCCTTAGATTCTTTAGAGCTTCTAAAAGAAGAAAAAGCATCAAGTAACTATAATTTTAATTTTTTTTAAAACGCCAGACACACAATTGGTGTCAAATTAGCTGCTAAAAAAGGGTTGCAAAAGTATCCAGAGAAGTATCGAAGAAAAGTATCTTGCCGAAGCTATTAAGAAGCATATTAATTCGTACCTTAATTCTCTATAGTAAGCAACTCCACAAACCCTATATTTAAAATATTTCAACATACTGAAACAATCTCTCGAACTTAAAGTCAGGGTCCGAAAAGGTCAGGACGAGCTTTGATTTAGAAAGGATAGTTTGAAATAAGGCCTAAAATACATCTCAACTAAATAAACGCGGCCGCTTTTCGTTTGGAATATAGGGTTGCGTTTGGAATATATAGGTTGTTACTAAGAACAATAGGTCGCTCTTGTATTAGCTAAATAAATGACGGTGAAATCTTTCCAACCATTTATTAAGTTTACATAAGCTGATTTTGTTTTCTTATTTTTTGTTGCTCTCATTAAATAGAATTGGTGACTGTAGACAGTTAGGTGAGATCCCATTTGATCGTGAATTTTGACCCCTAGTTCTCTTTTCAATGACGGAACATAATGAAGGGCATTTCAAACGCCTATTTTTTTATTCCCCCACATGAGATTAGATCAAAATTTTAAGATAGTCATTTTTATCAAAAGGCAAATTTTTTTTTACTTTTTATAAATTATGACCAAAAGTGACACTAACTTTTCACCAAATTCTAACTTTTAGTTGAAATCAAAACTGGCTTTACAGAAAAAGCTTATATTAATATTATTAATTATAATATTAATAAGCATCATTTAATATAGCTTTTGTCTAACTCACTTGTTTTTTTGTTTTCATTTTGGGTAAGAATAAAAGTCGGCTACAAAATATAAAAAAAAAAAATGATTTTGGATTCTCTTTAATACCAAATATTTAAATTTTGCTACTCACAAAGAAAAGATGCATGGAAGACACATAAAGTAGCATTATTTGTTGTCCTTTGATTATATTTAAAAGAACTGGTGCAGGAAGATCAATCTGACAAAAGGAATGTAAATAATACTTTTGGTATGTGTTCCATAACTAAATCATCATTAATTGAAAGTTAATTTTTTTATATGTATTGCTTTTCCCCCCGTTTGTTAAGAACAAGCGGTGGAGATTAAGTGTAAGGTATCGACCCAAGGTTGCCACCCGTAGTGATTTACCACTATTTCTAGTGATTTTTTATATTGACTAAAGAAAAATCACTAAACTAGCACATAAATCACTAAATTATTCAAGGAAATAACTAAATAAAAAAAAAAAATCACTAAAATCTAGTGTTATTTTTCACTGGGTGGTATCCTTGTATCAACCTCGTCTCATTGCGGATAAACCTGAATTAGTAAGTGGATCACCATTGCTCCTAACATCTAAAATGAATTTAGAGAAGATAGTTGTTTCAGGTTATTGTAGCCGGTTATTCTAATAAATTGTAAATTACCAGTGATTCTTAACCCTATCTCCAGCTAATTTTCTTCTTATTCTTCATTCTCTTTTTCTGATGTTTATTGTTTTTTTTTTCTTTTTGTAATAATGGAGACGCATCGAGTTTCATTTTTCTATTCACCTTTGTTAAAAGTTGGTTTCTTGTTTGCTATGTTTATTCAATAAAGAAGTTCAACTTCAACTACATTGATAAATCTCATCAAGCAATGTACACTTAAGATAAATATATTTTCAATTATTTGAATAATTCATAATTTATCCCTTATCGTCAAAAACAATTTGCTTTAAATTTCAAAATCTTTTTGTTCACTTAGAGGGTAACGCGGGACCCTTTCAAGTGCGGGACCCGATTGGGCCCAATCGCTCCTATCACCCTTTATCAGACCCTGTTGACCGATGTCAAAACTGCTCATTTTCGCTAAGTGAATATTTTTGCTCCAATAAAGAGGGATGTTGGCATTGAAGATTATCATAGAGGCATAGAGGCATAGAGGTATAATCAGTTTAGAGGTATAGAAAAATATTGCGTGTTACTTGTAGTTTTGGTGGCAAAGGTATATGATAATTTGAGGTATGGTACATGAGGTATGATAATATGAGGTATGGTACCCTAAAAATACGAGTCCGTTGAAAGAATACAGGGTAAATTGGGAGTAAAATTGCCAATTCGTACGATTTTTCACAGAAGGATGATTTTTACTTCACAATAGGCTGGTAATGAGCATGCAGAGAAGCTTGCGAAGTTGGTGCCACTTCTGGTTGTAGCATTCAGTGCTGTGGATACAATAGAGGATTATATGATTGTTTTATTAAGTGCTTATTTAAAAGAAATCATGGAAAGTTTGCTAATCATTCCCAATATCTTATTTTAACCTGTATGATTTCAAACCTCCCCCCTATGGATTTGAAACATTCAATGCATATTATAGCAGTGAAAATTCGTACACTAAAAACACAATACCCGGAAGAGTTAGGTCTAGATGGGGTTATATGGATTCCCCCCTTTGTGGTATTTGTAGTGTTGATAATTTATGCCATATTTTAATGTGTTGTAGCAAATTTGGTTAGCATTGGTTATGATTGATGGAGGTGTGTTAGAGACACGCTCATCGAGGTATGTAAGGTTTTACTAAGTGCTTATTTAAAAGAGATCATGGAAAGTTTGCTAATCATTCCCAATATCTTATTTAACCTGTATGATTTCAAACCTCCCCCCTATGGATTTGAAACATTCAATGCATATTATAGCAGTGAAAATCCGTTAACTAAAAACACAATACCCGGAAGAGTTAGGTCTAGATGGGGTTATATGGATTCCCCCCTTTGTGGTATTTGTAGTGTTGATAATTTATGCCACATTTTAATGTGTTGTAGCAAATTTGGTTAGCATTGGTTATGATTGATGGAGGTGTGTTAGAGACACGCTCATCGAGGTGTGTAAGGTTTCCATATACGCTCTGTATTAAGTATTCTGGAGTATTTTCTTTAAGGCTTATGTTAGGTTCTGCTACTGCCTGATATTGGGCCAGAAAGAAATATGCCCAATTATTGAAGTTTTTTTTTTTTTTATCAAAATGACTAATTTGAAAAATTTAATTCAGTTTTAGTTTTTTGTTTTCAATTTTTATTTTTGTGTATTTTTTATTTTGATGTTAATTGATGTTGCCCACCTTGTTGGTGTTTGTTACATTCTAGTTTAAGTTTTTAGTTGATGTGTTACAGAGATGAAAATTGTGATGCTCGTAAAACCTTCAAATCTGCTTATTTTGTTCAAACTTTCAAAAAACTAACTAGCTAGTAAAAAAAAAAAAAAAAAAAAAAAATGACTATTTTCGGCAATTAATTGAGTTTTAGAGGTAATTATGGGCTGCTGAGGTAAGCAGCCCGTCCACCGCGGTTACCACTCCAAGCAACAAGTAGCATGGAAACACGGACAACAGAGTCAGTTTTTTGCTAGGCAAATGCTTTGTTTACCTTTCAATCCTATATATTCTTTCAGCAGATAAATTTTGTATAGCCCCCAACCAGGGTTGGATCTAGAGCAAAATATTGGGGGGGGGGGATAATGTGACAAGGACGCCAATAAGAATTTTTTTTGTGGGGGGGGGATATGACAAGGGCGACAACAATTGACCAAATTGACAAATTTATTTTAGAAACAGAGTGAAAAACAGAAAAAAAAAACAAGGAATGAGTGCGCCAGAATCCCAGCCGTCCTCCAGATCCGCCACTGCCTCCAATAAACTTTGGATAAGTGTTTCAGGTGGTTCTTTATCCGTTCTGTACTCCAACCTCTTATTTCAAAATGAACTGCTTATAAGCCGGTCCTTCCACCTGTGGCAAGAGAAGTGTCGATGAGTCAGTTGATTTGTGTGCTGTGGGTAATTATATGAACTCTATTCCTAGTGAAACGAGTTATTAACACATTGACAATGTAATTAAATGTAAAAATTAACAATTTATCAATTGGTGCAGTACGTTGTACCTCTAAAAATAAAGGTCCAATTTGAAAGCGACATTTCACTCTCGAAACTGGAAAAGAAATTTCAAAATTCACAAGGAAACCAAAGTGAACTAAGAATTGGAAAAATAACTCTTGAACAGTTTATAACAGCAACATTATATTTACTTTCCTGAATCGTCTTTCAAAATCACTGCTTAAAACTAGATTTGAAAGCTGCATCTAAACAGGATATTGCTCTTTATTGAAATTGAAAAGTAACTTAGAAGGTTTTTCTTAATGCTACTATAAACAATCTCTTTCCAGGCTAAGTTTCCTGGACATTTTCCTATGTACATCCCTTATATATTTTAACTTTCTTTAATATTTTAAAGATTATTCGACCTTGGTCGTTGAATTCTTTTTAGATTTCCAGGATTTAGTTGTTAACCCTATTGATATTCTAATGGGCTGTAAGTTATATTACCTTGATTGTTCTTTAATATTTGTTATGCATAATTTATTTCAGACTCTCGACTTTTATTTCTTTTTTCAGTCAATGAAGTTAATTATGTTACAACCTCTCAGGATGGCGGAATTCTGGACGAAAAAATTACTCCTGACCTACCAGGTAATATTTTTGAATCTTCGGAAACAGAAGATAGAACAGATTTGGAAACAGAAGATAAAATACTGGAAGGAATTGCTGTGACTCAAACCCCAGAAAGGAAAACAAAAGTTCGAAAACCTGTCAGATTTGATGATATTTTGACATTCAGCTTTCTTGCTTTGATAATTTCTACCCTCGAATTTTATGAATTCAATATTTTCGGCGAGGTAAGTTTATTTTTTACTCTGATTTTTTGCTCTTTTTTTTACTTTGAACCTTATCATTATACCCCTGGATGTACCCAAACAGCTCGTATGAAAAGAATTCCTTTAAAGTTTATGTTAAGTTCGCTACTGCCTGATATTGGGCTAGAAAAAAAATATGCCCAATTATTGAGGTTTTTTTTTTTTATCAAAATGACTAATTTGAATGATATAATTCAGTCTTTGTTTTTCGTTTTTAATTTTTATTTTTGTGTATTTTTTTGTTTTAATTTGATTTTGCCCACATTGTTGGTGTTACATTCTAGTTTAAGTTTTTAGTTGATGTGTTACAGAGATGAAAATTTTGATGCTTGTAAAACCTTCAATTCTACTTATTTTACTCAAACTTTCAAAAAATTAACTAGCTAGTAGAAATTTATCATCATAAATATAGTTAAGGCTAAAGGTTTGTTTGCACAGAAGAACAAAAGGAGGGGCTTTAAAAGAACAGAAAGGAGGGGCTTCAAAACACAAAAATCTATTCCTAGAACAAAATGTTTTTCTTTTTTTAAGGGAGAGAAAGAGAGAGAGTTGAAGGTCCTTAAGTACCTTAAGTTCGTGTAAGTCTAAGCAAAAACTGCGCAAAAATGAACTCTTCTCAAGCCTGGAACGGCTATTAGTACAGGCAAACTTGACTTTGACCCCAAACAAATTGCAACATAAATGATTTTTACACTATGTTGTAGAGAAAAAAAAGCTGAAGAACATGTCCAAAGTTGCACATTCTTGGTCGACGCAAAACTAGTTTTTTTTTGCTTTTCGTGACAATTTTTTCAGTTTTTTTCTAAAAAAAAAAATAACTTTTGATAATTGTTCGTTTTTCTCTATATAATGTATAGTCCCAATGTAAAATGAAGAGCTGAGCCTGAAAATGAAATCAAATTTGATGTACAATGTACCAGAAATTTTTTTTTCATAATCATCAATATGTGATATTACCCTTCTCATCGTTGTGACCTCTTTTTCACCATACTATCAGAAGGCAACTATTCTAACATAAAATAATGAGCTGAGCCCAAAAATTAAATTAACCTGATCTAATGTCTGCTAGAAAACCCGTCATATTCATTAATATGCCCTTTTTTATTTTCATTTGACATGTTTCTTTTAGTACTTATTGTCCACCAATTCGTCGATTGTTGGTAAAAATAAATTGCAACAGAAATGATTTTTACACCGTGTTGTAGAAAAAAAGATGAAAAACATATCCAAAGCTGCACATTCTAGGTCGCCGCAAAACTAATTTTCTTTGCGTACTTGAATTAAAATCGAGTATTTTGCAGGCATCAAGACATGGCTAATAGTAGAAAAAGTCAAGACAGATAGTCCGAGTGATTGAGAGGCAACTTTGGGATAAGCCCTTTTTAGGATTGTATAAAAATGATGTAATTTCATTTGTTGATAGATAAGTCTATCTATCATCCATCTGTATGTCATTCCTAGGGCAGAACTAAGGTTCTGCCATAGAATTAAGGGATGAAAGATTGGATTGATTTTGTGTTGACGCGTGACGGACAATGTCCACTAAACTTGTATGCAAAAGCTGGGACTGAATTTGCTTTGACTCACAGGTGGCGAACAAGTGAAACCTAAGCCTAATAGACTTGGTCGCTTGTAGTCTAAAGGTGAAATACGGTGTCATAGGATTGACACCTGACCAACAACTCCCCTTGACTTCCTGGCTAAATTGTCGGTTTTGAGATCTAATAATTAGTTATCCTAAATCTAATCGTCACTGGCTCCATTACCTGATGTTTATTAAAACATGAAAAATATTAGAAAAGAGAAATCATCTATGAAACTAGGTTTCAGCGACCGACATTTAAAATCCCTCTTAGAATAAACCATTATCAACACACTGACTAGTCTTCACAACTTTTTCTTTTGATTCAGATATCCAAGCTTCGACGTTCTCCTCATCGTTATAGCTTTCAATCCTTGGAGAGTTAGAATATGCTGTCCCTTTGCACGTTTTACACGCTGCAATAAAAGCTTAGACGTTTTTAAAGCAGCTATATCTCGTTGAGCTACATTCCAGTTGACAGGAACACTTCACTATCTTCATATGCAGACGGGGGGCTGGTGGGACGTCAGTACTCAATGAATGCAAGAAGTCATCTTTATTTTTCCAACCCCATTCCTTGGCTTTAAGTTCAGAATCAGGATCTCCACTCCATACCTGAACTTGGTAGAAAACCCTGTAACTGTGGAATTTAGCCGCATCAGAAGTTGGTGGCAACTGTTCTGGGTGGACGAACGTGCTAGCAGTAGTCACCTTCTTTTTAAAAAAATTCCCTGCAGAGTTCATTCAGGTTTCCCCCTTTTGATGAGCCATATATCATGAGCAGAGCGAATTCTTTAGCAACCCTTACTTCCTCCTTCGAAGCTGACTTCAGTATGAAAACTGCAGCTGATGTACGAAAATCGGCATCTGCCATTAGCTTCTTCAGAGCAAGGCCTTTTCCCACACTGTGGATTCGTGAAGTAGAGTCACAGCCTAAGATGGCGTGAGCAAAAAGAATCAGATAGCTTGTCTCTTGGCCCAGCTTCTCTTTCAATTTGTGAATATCCCATATTCGGGGAGCTTTGTTTGACTTTGACTCGGGTGCAAACAATAGTTTCTTGCTTGATAAGTCACCATGATAACACAATAGAACCAAAAGCTCAGTATCATCTCCAATGACGGCAGTGTCGTAATGCAGGAGAGAATCAACAGCAGCTTGCACCATTGGGACATCTGCATCACCTGGTGCCTGGACTACGACGAAGCCCTTTGATCGGAGATCAAAGGGCTTCGGATCGGAGACCAACGCGCAGATAAACCTGGCCTTGTTTTTCTTGCAGGATAAGAACTCATCCTTACCTTCAGCTGAATATCTGCTGTAAAGAAGATCTCACGGCCGATTATACGACTTCTCTTCGACTGGGCCATATCCTTTATGGTAGCTTCGCCATCGTAGCCGTCGAACAAAAAAGTGGCAGATGGATACTTTTAGGTCACGTAAGTAGCATAATGGTCAAGGATTTCGGAGTATCGTTCGTTTTTGGCCCATGGAATTCTGTGCAGCAGAGCTCCACCGTCGATGATATATCGAATGCCTTTGGGGAGGGGAGTAGAGCGCTCCTCAAGATTGCAAGCATGTACTATAGCCTTGGCAAACTTTGACTTGTTCAGAGGCCGGAGCATGCAAGAACTGTCAAAAAGTGAGGCCAGGTAGGAACACAGCTTGTGTTGAAAGTACTCAGATTCCATGAGATTGATTCTCTTTTCTAGCTTGATGAACCTCTGAAAAGGAGAGTGGGGTCCAGTCTTTTGCAATCTCCACCTAGATTGTGCTTTGTAGTAATTTAAACTGCTTGTTGTCTTCGTCGAAACACAAAATCGGCGATCAGCTTTCCAGACGTGGAGTCAATGATTTTTAGGCCTTAAACTCTAGCAGAATCGACGTTGGCCGATTTGCAGTCTGTAAGACCGTTGGTGATGCTCTTAGTTGAAGATCCCCATTAAATGGTGATCCTTTTTCTAAGAAATTGATAACGATCTGGGTGTCTTTGCAGTCTCTTAGCTGCCTCGGCTCGGACGTTTCCTCATGTTGTTCACTAGTTCCATAGAAAACCTGTGACATACCCTCCATTAGAAGATTTAGTGCAGAGCAGACTGGTCGAGACAGAACCTATAAAGACCTTTGAACCTCTGTCATACCATTTCCATCTGTAAGATCGCCATTGTTTTTGTGACAACGCATGATCTCTTGCTCAATGACAAGATCCGTGGAGAGCCCAGTCCAGAATCTATCAGAACGTCTGATCACCTGCATCCCATTCTGGAAGGCTTGATAAACAGTGAAGTGAAACTTGATAAACATTCGCAGTGCAATTTTGTTAGCTTGTTAGGTGACGGATATATCGAATGACTTTTTTGTATCTATAAATGGCAAGATATCAAACACGGGCATCAACGTGACTTAATAAATGATTGCTCGGGGTAATTTTCAATTGGACTTTTTAGCTTGCGGCTTTATCTGAGAAATCACTGGACAAAGTGTGGGACGAAACGTTGATATAATTTATTGCATACGAAGATAATGAAAGTGGTGTAGCTGCCTTCTGTGCGTTAACTGGTCTTCTGCACGAGCCAACCATAATTTATTAGCCCACTTATTTTTTTTTTACCAACAATCGACAAATTGGAGTACAATAAGTGCTAAAAGAAACATGTCATACGAAAATAAAAAAGTGTATATTGATAAATATGAAGTGGGTTTTCTAGTTGACACTACATCAGCTTAATTTAATTTTTGGGCTCAGATCATCATTTTATGTTAGAATAGTTGCCTTCTGATAGTATGGTGAAAAAGAGGTCACGACAATGAGAAGGGTAAAATCACATATTGATGATTATGAAACTTTTTTCTTGTATGCTTTACACCAAATTTGCTTTCATTTTCGGGTTCAGCTCTTCATTTTACATCGGGGCTATACTTCATATACAGAAAAACGGACATTTACCGATAGTTCATTTTTTTTTTAGAAAAAAACTGAAAAAATTGACAAGAAAAAGCAAATAAAACTAGTTTTGGGTCGACCTAGAATGTGCAACGTTGGATATGCTGTTGAGCGTTTTTTTCTCTACAACAAGGTATAAAAAATCATTTCTGTTGCAATTTGTTTGGGGTCGATCCATATTTTTGGCTAGTTTGCCTCTACTCTATTGGAGTTTTTTTTTGGCTAATTTTATATACTCCGGGGAAGTAAGATAATTTTGACGATAAATAAAAGTTCGAATAGGGATACATTCTTTTATTAGACCGGGAACAAATTTTCGGGAAACAATTGAAATAAAAAAAAAATTATTCAAGAACCTCCCTTTGAATAGAGACGCAGGTGAATTTGACTTGAACTCTATTTATGATAATTTATTGAAATCAGATAAAGTAAGGTTCATTTCTCCCAAGGAGTTTAATCTCTGCCCACTTGTTAGTTCAAATATTGCTAACGAACCGGAACCTGGAAGGTCAAGGAGATTTGCTTCCGATGTTGTATTGAAAAAAATACGGGCAATTAACAAGATATAATTACTTTATTTTGTATGTATATCATTGGTCTTAATTGTTTTATTTTAGTGTTTCTGCTGATGACGGTCACTGTATATGTGATGGGAATATCCAGTATATGTTGTGAATGTTATTACCACTGTCTAACAAAAGGATTTACCCCTATTCGAATTCATTCACTCATTACCAATATCGTATTTTAATCTGTATGATTTCAAACCTCCCCCTACGGAGCAAATCTGCTGAGTATATCAGCTATATAGAGTATATAGCTGTCTAGCAAAAGGATTTACCATATTTGAACTTTTATTTATCGTCATGGAAAGGCAGTGTGGTCTTCGAAATTACCTAAGATAATTTTTCTGAATTCCCTGAAGTATTTACTTCCATACATTGTTGTATATTTAGCATGAAGAAATCACGCTCATGTGCACAGGTGTTAGGAAGGGATTTTAGCTTACTAAGATTAATCTAAAGGACTGCCCCAAGGAAGAATTCAAGAATTATGGATCTAAAAGCAACTTACTGACCCTTTTAAGTTCCTCTCACCCTCCTCCCTTCCCCCAGGGAAATGCTTGGTGTCACATCTTTCATTACCATCACGACCTTATCTCGGTAATAATTAGTTTGCATACTGTGGTTTAATTTAGGATACTAAATTTTGCAATGTCTTTTGCAGCCATTATGCAATCCAAAAGAGTGTTTTCTCATCTAGTTTTTAAGTGGATGGAAGGTGTAATCCCCTCCCTCTTGCCATTTGAAAAACTACCCCTGGTAATTTAGATCCCATTCACTTGTTGCACGAACTCCAAGATATGAAAAAAAAATCCACACCAACAAATTTCCTTAAAGAAACCTATACATGTGTTAAAATTAGTTGTACAATACGGAGATGAAAGGGTCTTTGCAAACGTAAGAGTTGTCTATCAAATATTATTAGCGACAGCGTTGTCTGTGACCAGTGTTGATCAGTCGTTTAGCAACCTTAAATTAGTATTAATGTACCTCCAATCGACTATGGGCCAGGAGTGACTAATTGATTTAATGTACCTCCAATCGACTATGGGCCAGGAGTGCCTAATTGATTTAATGTACCTCCAATCGACTATAGGCCAGGAGTGACTAATTGATTTAATGTACCTCCAATCGACTATGGGCCAGGAGTGACTAATTGAATTAATGTACCTCCAATCAATTATGGGCCAGGAGTGACTAATTGATTTAATGTACCTCCAATCGACTATGGGCCAGGAGTGACTAATTGATTTAATGTACCTCCAATCGACTATGGGCCAGGAGTGACTAATTGATTTAGCGTTTATAAGCATATAACTCGAGGATTTAGAAACAATCAATTGGGGCGAGACAATTAATAATTTAATTAATAATTAATAATTTTGCAGAGGCTAAAGTAAGAAAAGCCAGGTTTGAATAAATGGAAAATATAGTTAATAAATGAAAATGTTGTTATTAAATGAGAATTTTGTTAAACTTTGGCTTGAAAATTTTGAGGAGAAAAGGGGGGGGAGGCTAGTAAAGATTTTGTCCTGGGCACAAGAAAGGCCAGAACCGCCACTGTTTTTTTTCACAAAACTTTTCCAGCCAAAAAAAAACAACAGATTTTCCCACTCTGATGAAAACAGAAGCTAAGCAAATGCTTAGTAATCGGCAGATATTTTTTTGTCAGGTGATTTGAAATTCGACTTACAAAGTGAATCTAGTGAATCAACAATCTAGTTTAACGATTTGACAACGATGGCAGAGTAATAGGCATAGTGTACAGTTGGTTAGTTATACAGCCCACTTTTCACTGTGCAATCAAAAAGCTGACAATTTGCTTGGAACAAACATACTTCTAAAGCAAGAGATTACGCAAAGAAAAAAAAATTGTACTAGGTTCTGTTTTACTTTAAAACATCTCCTGAATTATATATGTCGTTGTAAATCAAAATTGATATATCATTCTTTTCCAGAATATATTTTCTCCATTCTCCCTGGTAGAAGTAACAAGATTCTTTCGGAGTTCGGCTTTCAAAATGGAAAAACTAACGAATCTCGGAATTTTGGAATCAGCAATTTCTCTGTCTGGAGTGAATGACACCAAGGCAATGGCTCTGGTTAGGGGCGTGATTTGCGTTTTCAGAGTTTTGAAATCAGTATGGGTGGATTTCTGCTATTATTTAGTGACATATTTTTTAATTGTTGCCATTTTCCAACGGTTTTAAGCATCTAAACACAATTACAAGAAACAAAAACTCATAATTTCTTGCTATTTTGATGCAATAAATTTTTCCGAGGAATGTTTTTTCCTGCATTTTGTAAATGAATTTTTTTTTTTCGTCCAACTATTTATTTTAGTGGTTTAGCCTAATTAAAAATTTGTATGCTAGCCTGACTTGAGAAAGTTAGTGTTTCTAAAAAGAGATATATATTGATCCAGATATATAACTTGAAAATTCTGCTTATAATAAACTTTAATGATTGAATTTGCCAGGTTTCAGCAGATTCATCATTGCCCAGGTCCTATTTCTAGGACCATATATATATATATATATATATATATATATATATATATATATATATATATATATATATATATATATATATATAATATATATATATATATATATATATATATATATATATATATATATATATATATATATATATATATATATATATATATATATATATATATATATATATATATATATATATATATGTGTGTGTGTATATGTATATACATAATAAAAAAGAAAAGAAAAAGACTACAATATTGGATTTCACAGTCCCTACTAGCGGTGTTGATCTGTGTTTCATGGCCCTTCAGCCAGGAAGTTGAATGGGGGGTTTGAGGCCAGCCATCCTGTGCTTTCACACACCCTTCCTGTTTACCTCCCCAGATCCCTCCAGTTCTTACAGAATCACGTCACAGACCCCGTTCTAAACCAAATAACCAGCGATACCAGGACTCGAACCTCTGTCTTCACAGACCAAGGATTTCACGTTTAGCGTGCTAACCACTCGACTGGTTAGCACGCTAATTAAGTTTTTATTAATTGGTCTTAATAACAACCCTTTAAATTTACTTATAATTAATGTCACTTTATATTATGTTTATTTATTAAGACCGTTAAAGAAAACGAAGCTTATTTTAGCGCGATTTATTGTTAATAAAAAATCAAAGTAACTTTTTAGAACTCTAATAACCATTCTTTTCTGGATTGATGGTACATCTTTTTTATCGTACATCGCTAATCTAAGGACTTTGTTGCCACAGAATTTTTTTCTTCCTATGATTCTTGAATGTTTTCTGAAAAAAAAAACTTTACTGAAAAAAAACAACAAATGACCATGGATTGTCAGTTTAATATACATATACTGATGTTTATTTCTTAAAGTTTTAATAATTTTTATTTATTAAAGTCAAAAAAGTTAAAACATTTAAAATTTATTTTATTTTCAGTAAAGTGCAAATTATGTTTTGGTCTTGATAAAGCATGGGGGTTGCCAGCCCTACTCATGTTGATTTTTACTCGTTTTGTGTTTGGCTGGGTTATTTATTGTGATTTATGTTCGTTTTGGGTTTCATTTATTTATTAATGGTAATCTGTAGTAATTTTGTGCTTGGAAGATTATTTGACTTTATTTCTGCTCATTTATGGTTTGACGAAGATCTTTACTTTTCTTTGAAAAACTTGCTTTGAGGAAAAAGTTTAAAATTAATTTCTGTTTGTTTTTATTGACATAATGTTTTTCATGGAAAAAAATTTATATCTTTTTGGTTTTATCTATAATAATCCATAGTTTGGCTTGCTATTTGTATGTTGGAGAAACATTTTCAACAACTTTTAATCCTCACACTAATAGTATTGTTTAATTTAATTTTATACCTCCTAAAGTCGACCTGAAAAATAAATCTCAATATCATTCCTAAAAATTCCATCTATGCTCTTTGACAGCCTGGATACACTTACACTCTTTTGATTTATTTAAATTGCAAAAGCAGAAGTAGTAATTGTAGCAAACCCCGAAAGTTTCAACTTAGTACCCTCAGTCGCTCTCGATATATTGCTGAGGTGCGTTATTGGCAACCATTCACACAGTAACTTTTTGATTTAGTTTTAAAGCAACATCTAGTTTTAAAGCATAATCGCCCAATTGCATAATTTTGGGAGGTTGACATACCCAATATCCCTAGAGACATAGTTACCGAACCGTTCTACTTTGCTGAACAAAATGGTTGTCTCAAAATTTTGACTGGACGTGTTTGGAAAATTAATGGGCCTGGGAGGAGGGCTGCTTATCCTCCAATCTCTTTTGGCTCTTAAAAAGGGCACTAGGACTTTTAATTTCCAATCGGATCAGCTCCTTTAAAAATTTCAGTGATATTTCTAACTATTATAGAGCAGCGTTGCCTATGATATTGCTTATATACCCTTTTGAAAACCTTATTACATATAGGCTTTTTGTTTAATTGAAACTCTCCTAATTTCCCTAAAAGTTTCACCTTAGTACCCTTAGTGTTATTAGTCACAGTAACTGTAGTTGTAGTATTAATAGTTTACACTTAGTGCATTCTGGCTAGTTAAAAATCTGCCACAACAAAGGTTTAACTTAATAATGTAAGCCATTCTTGAAATATTGCTCTGTCACCTTTTTTAAAATCTACATGATCATAGTAATGTACATGCACATATCATCTTATGATTTAGTTCAAATTTCTCCTCAAAACTGTAAATGGAGTAGTGTGGTAGTAGTAGGGGTGTAGGTGTTGTAGCAGTGGTTTTATGCAAATATTGCCTTTTCGATCATTTCCTGAAAGTCCTCAATTAATATACTCAGTCATTCCTGAGTTACGCCCTTTTGACAATCTGTAGACACATAACGTATTTTGATTTGGTTCCTCCATTTTGGCTTGTCCTTCATTCACTTTTGACTCTTCAAAAAGGCAGTAGAACTTCCGACTTCCAATCAAATAAGCCCCATCCAATCCAAAGCTCATACGACCACCCGTTCCATAAAAACCTTATATGCCCCGGGGTATAACTTATAACCCTTGCCCCTGGGGGTTGTATCCACCCTGAAGGTATTATTATATGCTCTTTGGACTATTGTATTAAAAGTAATAGCAGTAGTACTAATAGCAGCAGTAGTATTAACGTATTGCCTTTTGGTCAGTTGGACATACCTCTCATCAAGTCCTGGAAGTTTCAACTTGATACAGTTAGCCATTGCTGTGACATTGTTTATATATCCTTTTGATAACCTGTATGTTCATATACTTCGAAATTTCATCTGTATTCTGCTAGGGTTACAATTAGTTGCAATAGAAGTAGTAGTTGAAGTAGTTGTAGTAAATATAGGAGTGATAGTAGTATTAGTGCTAGCGTGCATACATTGCCTTTCGGTGAGATGATCTTCCCCTTTAAGCATTCTCTGAAAGTTCCAACTTAATGCCCAAATGAATTTTTGAGATACGCTCTTTTGACAATGTAAATGCACATAGCGTCTTCTGATTTAGTTTACATTTTCCCTCAATATTGTAAATGGAGTAGTGTGGAAGTACTTGTGGTAGCAGTAGTAGTGGTGACAATTGTAATACTAGTAGTAGCGTGAGAATATTGTCTTTTTGATCATCTCCCCTATCATTTCCTGAAAGTTCCCAATTACTATACTCAGTCATTCCTGAGTTATACCCTTTTGCAATCCGTATGCACATAACTTGTTTTTATTTAGTTCAAGATTCCCCTTAGCACCTGAATGCCCTTCGTCTTTTTGGAAAGTACAGTTGAAACACGTATACCTTTTTCAAAAACATATACTATATGTAAACAGTGAACGAATTGCCTAACTTACGACCCTTGCCTTGAAGACTGTGGGGGGGGTTAACATCCCAAAGACATAATTACTGGACCTTTCAACAACACTGAACAAAATAGCTCTCTCAAATTTATGATCAGATGTGTTTTTTGGAAGGATAGGCTTAGAGTGGTCGTTGGTTGCCCTTCATTCACTTTTGACTCTTAAAAAGGGCACCAGAACTTCCGACTTCCAATCAAATGAGCCCCATCTGATCCAAAGTTTATAGGCCTACGGCCACCCGTTCCATAAGAACCTTATATGCCCCGGGGTATACCTGACAACCCTTGCCCTTGGGCTCTGTGGGGCTGTGTCCACCCTGATTTCGATCGGATGCGTTTGGTGAAAAGAGGGTGTCAGGGAGGGGGGGGGGGGGTTGTGTTTCCCTCCATCACTTTTGACTCTTAAAGGGAACTAGAACTTGTGCATTTTCAATCAAATGAACCTGACCACCCCTTCCTTAAAACCTTACATGCTCCCGGGCATAATTTACAACCCTTGTCCCACGCTCTTGGCGTTTGTGTAAACCCCGAAGGCCTTGTTATGTGATCTTTGGACTATTTTTGAACAAATGGCTATATCAAAATTTCACCACAGGTTCGATACAGCCACCCTGGGAAAATACAGACTCTTTTTCTTAAAGGTGTTACCTATTTAGATTGTTCTTGTGGCCAGAAATGTCAATTTGCCGCTTTTACGAAGAAAAAATAGACCATGTAGCCGATTTCGAGGCTGGGCATGACTACGCGAGAGGCTTGCATATACTAGTTCTCATTGTCACTTATTTTGTAACCGCAGACAATGTGAGCCTCTTCTTGATGTCATGGCGTCACCATAGGTCCGATACAGCCACTATGCGAAAACTACAAATTGTTTTTTGAGGTTGTGAACTTTTTAGATCGTTTTAGTGGCTGGAAATGTCAATCAATCCTTTTAATGACAGAATTTACTTCATTTTCTTGTTTTTACTGCTAGTTTTTTTTTATTTCTATACATTATATTTTGGTGCCTATGTTATAGTGCTTGTCGCATTCTCGTTTTAACTTTCAGTTACTCTGTTGAAGTGAAGAAGACAGCGGTAGTCTTTCTACAACTCTTAAGCTGAGGAGCTCCCTTATCGTCTTCGAGAAAGCCCTTTATTAAAACAAGTTGTTTCTCCCATGTTATGGCCATAATTTCTGTAAGCTATTTGCTTGGTTCTATAGTGATTGCTGCTTGTGCAGTGGCTAGCAAACGAGAAGAACTATCAACGACAACCACACCAACAGACTAATAATGTAAAATGTATATGAGTTTTGAGAGCACTGCTCTGAACTATTCTTAGAAACGATGCTGAAAGGTACAGCTTAAATTTTTGTTCCACATATGGATATTTTGAATGATTAGTAGATAATCTTTAAGTGTAAATGTACTAATTCGTAAATTAGTAGTTATAGTTAGTCAAGGAGGCACACTTGTGCCTCTATAAAGAGGCGACCCACCACAATGTTGAGCGATTTCAGGTCCTAGAGGTCGCAGAGAGACGGCGGTAATCGCATTTTGTAGCCCAAGCTTAAACTAAGAAACTTGCAAAATTTCATCCTCCTCCGACTTTATCTTCATGGGGTAAACTGGGCCGGAAGTTTGGACCCTCCCACCACAGCCCCCCTTTAACGTTGTCCGATTGGGCTGAAATTTAGAGGTTAAGCTTTCCTAGGGCCCGGGAGCTTATCCTCGAAATTTCAGCTCAATCCGATCACTCCTTCCCTGTTTTCAAAAAACCAAATATAGCCACTTAAAATTCATCATCTCTTTTTTTTTCTTAGCCACGCCTACAGGCCACAGTTGGCAACGGATCCGGTTGAATGAGGACTCATTCGAAGCAGAATTCGACCTGTTAGGGCCTTTTGATATTTTCAGACCGAAAAAATTATCCCCCGAATTTACATTTACGAAAAACCTCGTTTTCCTATATTAGCCCATGTTAATTTTTCCCACCACAACCCCCCTTTAACGTTGTCTGATCGGGCTGAAATTTAGAGGATAAGCTTTCCTGGGGCCTGGGAGCTTATCCTCGAAATTTCAGCTCAATCTGATCACTCCTTCCCTGTTTTCCAAAAACCAAATATCAAGTTTTTTGGGAATTTGCTTGCATCGAAAATAGCTTCCATATACTAAAAAGAATTACCATTGTATCTGTATAGTTCAGCGGTTGATACTTCATACTCTCAGGCGGAAAACTCGGGTTCGATTCACCATCAGAGCAAATTTTTATATACTGAATTTAGACTTTGAAAAGAAACTCAGTTTTTTTTTTAAATTATTTAAAAAAAATTACGTTTTCTAAAGAGTTAAAGAGGCTGAGTTACAAGGTCGACCCTTAAAACGTACAGGGATTAGGAGGCACAGTTGGGGGGCTGTTAAAGAGGCTGAGTCACAAGTTCGAACCTTAAAACGTACAGGGATTAGGAGGCACCCTGTACGACGTGATTTGAGTATTCAGGAATTAAAAGCCTTAACACAAGAATGTTCAAGAGCGGGGGGTTTGGGGGGCGGCATCCCCCCAACTTTAACTCCTGACACGATCAGCTAACAGTTAGTCAAGCAATAATAAGTAATAAACTGTACAAAAACGTGCAGAAATTATTTGAAAAAAACTACGTTTTCTAAAGAGTTAAAGAGGCTGAGTTACAAGGTCGAACCTTAAAACGTACAGGGATTAGGAGGCACAGTTGGGGGGCTACCGCCCCCCAAACCCCCCGCTTTCGCAGCCTTTAAATATAAAAAAAATTTCTTTAAACTGAAAGTAAGGAGCGACATTAAAACTTAAAACGAACAGAAATTATTCCGTATATGAAAGAGGCTGTGCCCTCCTCAACGCCTCGCTCTTTACGCTAAAGCTTTTATTGTTTAAAAAAGAGTTGTGAGAAAGTCAAACTTTAGCGTAAAGAGCGAGGCGTTGAGGAGGGCACAGCCTCTTTCATATACGGAATAATTTCTGTTCGTTTTAAGTTTTAATGTCGCTCCTTACTTTCAGTTTAAAGAAATTTTTTTTATATTTAAAGGCTGCGAAAGCGGGGGGTTTGGGGGGCGGTAGCCCCCAACTGTGCCTCCTAATCCCTGTACGTTTTAAGGTTCGACCTTGTAACTCAGCCTCTTTAACCCTTTAGAAAACGTAGTTTTTTTCAAATAATATAGTTATAGCTTCCAATTTCACTATCTATTATTGCAGACCCTTTATTATTTTGCGACCAGAGACAAAATGAAACTCGCTTGATTTTCAGTTTAAATATGTACAAAGAAGGACAACCACAAAAAGATAGAACTAGTCTGAAAAAGCCTTACAGGGGTGGATGGTGGAAGGATGGGGCTAGCGTCTGAAAAGTCTTAAAAAAAAACGTCACGTTTACTAAATGTTACAAAATTTTGGACTTCTTGCATCTTTTTTGTCTTCTCGGAAATATAGGCTGAATTCCTTTGGATGACCATGAACCCAGATTGTAACATAAAAGTTTATACAATTTGTTATTATAAATACTGAAAAGGGAAAAAATACATCAGCAAATCAATAATATTTAGAATTACTAATCCGTGGTAACTTTATCTCATCAGTTATCTCTTCTTCTGTTAGAATCTGTGGGCTTTTCAGTCCAGACTATTTAGCCCTAATATGAAAGGAAGAATAATTGTGAGGTGCACCTTGGTAGCAAGAAAGGCTAACCATTGGTGAAATAGTAACTAAAAATGGCGATAACACAGTAGCTGGCATACTCGCGTACCACTTTTCCTTTCAATGACCACACTATAATTTCGAGGTCGATTGTGTGGGACATTTTAGAGGCTTAATAAAACTAACAAAGATCACATCCGATATTTATTTTTTTGTTTTGGAAAGTTTCCCCCATGGAGATTCTCAGGCTATTGGAAAATTAGTAATGTGTTAAATGAAATTAGTAATATGTTGTTCTATCCCCTCAAATAGTAATTTCTGTAATTGTGTATTCTTTTTTTTATCTTAATGGTCGGAATTTGTTTTTTTTTTCTTTGTATACAAAATCCCAAAATTTCATTACATTAGTGGTAACTATATCGTATAAGTGTCTCATGTAATATCGTTTCTGTAACGTCTGTATTACTGTTTTGAGTAGTACATTTTTTTGGCCTTCTTTTTTTATTTTGTCAATGCTCCGTCCTTTTTGTTGTGATGGATCTTTAATTAAAAGATGTAAGCAAATTCTAAGAATTATCATTTGTATTAAACAACAAAACATTACATCAGTATTCATCTGAAATTTTCCTATAGGTTTGTTCACAATGAGATTTAACTATCCTTGAGATTTAGCTAACAGTCGCACTGGAGCGTGGCTAGTTCTTGGTTCATCCATAACGATATTTTTCCATGGAACCACAAAAATGTGATTTTTCATAGATGAGAGCAATTATTTGCTGAAAAGAAATATAAAAATTGCAACTGTATATAATTTTTGGTGACCTCATGTGGTTTTTCAAACTACCTTCAAGTTTTATCAACTTCCCGGATAAATTGGACACGCAAATTGTACATACGATAAGCTAGCTTAAACAAAATAGATATTGGATAAAAGATTTTAAAAATAAAACCACTCAAATTTTGCCTCCCAAATCTGAAAGGAACGATAACAATTGCCCTTCCCCCCTTACGCTATGAAAGTAATAACTAAGATTTTGTAATAAGTAGAAAATAAGTTTAGGTATTTCTCATATCACCCTTTTTAAACAGCCCTTTTTTAGTTTACCCATACCTCTAATCAGACAGAGTTTTATACTTAACTTGAAAAAGCTTTGGCCAGTTCCTTGACATTCTGAATAAAATCAATGCAGTAGTGTTATCTACAGGTAGGTTATTACTCAAGGGCCCAGTAGGTACTAGCATTAAAATCAAACATGAATAAAAGTTCATTGTGAACCTGTAGTAGCTATTACATTAACCTGTGATTTTTTAGCCCAATGATCCTATAAAGTGGGCCGTAAAACGAAGAGAGTGTAATTAGCTAAAACTAACCATTTGTTCGGCTACAATATTCCAAATTTCTTTTTATGTTTTCATTGAGCCTTTAGAATTACCCATTACGAAAGAAAATCTAATTGCCGGATTGGTTTGAACTGTATCTTAGTATGAATAGGTTTCATTTAAATTGGCCTTTTATTAAATCTTATATTTTATTTAATCTTTTATTTTACCTTATATTTTATTAAATTTTATAGCAGCCCTGAAAACGATGTTTAATCTTATTGGTTCTTATTTTTGCTGCACTAAAATTATTTGCAATTCGGCTCCTTGCCTTTTGACTGTACTGTTCACAGAGATAGAAAAAACAATAAAGGCCAGTTGTTTGTTATTTAGCCCAAGGCCGTACCCAGGATATTTTTTCGAAGGGGGTTTTACTAATTTTTTTTTGGGAGGGGAGGGGGGTTTACACAAAAAAAACTCAAAATCGCATACAAAATTTATTTATGTCCATTTTTGTTACGTTTTCAGAGTCAGACAAACATTTCGTGAAGGGGGGGGGGTTCAAACCCCCTAACCTCCCTCCTAGATACGGCCTTGAGATTTTAGCCCAAATTCTTCAACCCAACAATTCTAAAATATTACTGGACTCCGGACTAACCATTAAATATAACTTGAAAAATCGCCCTCCTGTCTATGATGCAGAAAGTAAAAATAGCAGTACGAAGGAGAGAATAGATGCTACATTCTGCAAAACTTCATTTCAGAATATGCAATTAGCTTGGATTCGTGCTTCGGCTAATTTCTAGAAGCGACTGTCAGCTGGCAACTTGGTAAACATATATGAATTTTGAAAGTAATGTAACATGGAAGCACGGTAAAAAACATCCTGTAAGTAAAATGTGCATTAATATTCGTCATAAAAGTTTAGTTATTTTTATATTTTTATTAGTGTTGGATATGTCAGTTAAAAATATAATTGAATTTCTAATAGTGTACATCTAGAGTAAAGTCATGCTCTTAGCCTAAGTCTTTTCTTTAGCCTAGTTTTAGGCTATCAGAAAATAACTGAACTAGGCTAGCCTATATTGTAGCTCTTTTGTTTCAGTGTTGCCATCTTTCCTAGCTTAGGTTAGGCCAAACAGTGGTAAATTTAGTGTTGATCTTTGAATTAGGCCTAGCCAACCAACCAACCAGTATTTTAAGCCTAGGAGTCCAGCTGGACATAAGGAAACATAGCCTATTAAGAAAACAATTGATACTCCATATTATGCAGAATAATCCTAGTAAACACATTTTTCAGGGGGAGAGCCTTTATCTTCACTTCTTTCCTTGTTTTTCCAGTTTTTTCTAAGAAATTCATGAATTTCTTAGAACCTATATAGGCTATTCACAGAATACATACCCCAACCCCCTAATATGCAAATATAGGTCAATATTTACCAAATCATAGCCTATTATTGACTTAGGAATAAAGTGAATACACCATTTGATGCCTTTTTTTATGCTGATTATGAATATAGGCTAGGCTAATAATCATTTCTATTGGAAATGAATTTTAGCCCCCCCCCCCCCTATATGTGCTAATTCAGGTATATATTTCTACATTAGGGGGGTGAGGGTAAAGTTTAAACTTACATCCCATTTACATCAGAAATAAAATTTGCCCCCCCTAATGTATTCATAATCAGCATAAAAAAAGGCATTGAATGGTATATTCACTTTATTAGAAACTCAATAGGCTAATATTATTTGGTAAATATTGACCCAAATATTTACCTAGAATTGCACCCTTAATCAAAATAGACCTATAACATCCATTTGCATCACAAATAAACTTTACTCCCATATTAGCCCTGCAGTGGATGTCCCTAGCTAGGCATAGGCCTAACATGAACACATCACTTAATACATCTTTGGTATCAGTTTAGTGGTTGACAAATTTCAAAAGAAACATGCTAATAAGGTAAGTACTATTAGATTCCTTATTTTATTATGCTTTTTCCAAATAGGCCATCATGGTTGCTTCTGACAATGCACACCCCCCCCTTATGGTCTCAAATTGGTAAATATATACATACTCATCCAACTTAGCTAAGAACATATTGAGTACTTCATTTGATGTCTTTTTGTGATTTTTCTAAATTCAATAGTTGATTCCAAGGAAAATTCCTTTTTGAGCCCTTTAAGAGGCTAAAATGGCTCACAATAGCCTAAAGCTTAGGCTAGTTACAAAAAGTTAAAAATATGCTTCTAGAAAACTGTCTAGTGATAAAACATTTTTAGGTTTAGGGGGGGGGGGGAGGTATGTAGGTTAGATTAGGTTACATATTTACAAAAGTTACAAAAAGTTAAAAATATGCTTCTAGAAAAACTGTCTAGTGATAAAACATTTTAAGGTTTAGGGGGGGGGGGGAGGTATGTAGGTTAGGTTAGGTTACATATTTAATATATACTATGTTTACCCCCCCCCCCCCTAATGTGCAAATATATTGCCCAAATTTCTTTATGAACTATTATATTTTCATCCTATTTTGTTTTATTCCATTAGCATTAACAAAACTTCTCTTCTTGCATCCTTACTGGATTCCTAACACTTTATTTTACTAGTATGTTTCCTTCAGAAGAGCCAACCAACTGCAATTCTACAACAGCATGTTTTTATTAATCTGATGATCATTTTTCCTTCCATTGTTATCCACATTTATAATCATTTAAGATTATAATCATTTATCCAGCATTACAATAATCACTCAGGCAAAACTGTATTTCATCAAGCTGAGAATTCAAAAACCAAAAAATAATGTATCAAAAGATTAAAAAAAGATATTTTAAACAATGTAAATTGTTGTAATATATAATATAAATATATATATACTACTAACTACTACTAACAACTTCCCACAGCACCAAGCCACCTAAGGCCAACACAGCTATGCATGCTTCTCCTCCATCCCAATCTATTCAAAGCCTCCCTTTTTACACCCTCCCACAAAGTTCCCATTTCCTTTAAACCTTTCTTTCTGACATCCACCCACCCCAGACAAGGACAACCTGCTTTCCATTTAGCCCTAGATGGTTGGCTGAAAAGAAGAATCTTTGGCAATCTGTCATCCTTCATCTGCACAATGTGCCCTAGCCACCTCAACCTTTCTTTCATTATAGCCCTAGAGAGCAGTATTGAATCACATTTTTTGTACAGCCTATTGTTTGAAATATGGTCAGTCAGCCAGGTACCCAGAACAATCCTTAAGCAATTTTTCTGGAAAACATCTAGCAAATTTTCATCTGCTTTTCAGAGTGCCCATGCTTCAGAGCCATGTTTGACCACTGTCATCACTGTAGCTTCTAATATTCTTATCTTGGGTTGCAGACTTATCTTCCTATTACAGTATTCCAAACTTTTTTCTACTGTGAAAAAACACCCTGAGCCTTGGCTATTCTATTTTTAACATCTTCACTGCTCCCACCATTTTTACTAACAATGCTACCAAGGTAAGTGAAGCTGCCCACCTGATCAATCTTTTCATTACCCAATATCACCTTTCATCTTCACTTATTCCTAGCTTTAGTGACTTAGTCTTCTTAACATTAATTTTCAAACCTATTCTAGCACCCTGAACTTGCAAAACCTCTTAAAGTTCATTCATTTTGCTCACACTTTCCTCTAGGATGCTTAAATTGTCAGCATAATCTAACTCCAGGAGACTTTTTCCTCCACATTTGATTCTCTGGTCTCTCATTGCCTTTCCTCTGCTCCTTAAGACAAAGTTCCTCAAAATAATCCATATGAAGGGGGATAGAACATAACCCTGTATAACTCCTGATACAAAACCAGCTGCTAACCTCATTTCCTACCTTAACTGCAGTAGTGTTATTCTCATACATGGCACTGATCACTTTAATGTATTTGTCCGGTATCATAGGCAGTGGGCTAGCACTGCCTAAGTAAAGAATGATGTGGGCACAATGTGTGTTTTTTTTTTCTTCAGCCGGGCACATCCCCAAAGGCATTTACCTTATCTTTCAACAATGCTGATCAAAGTAGCCTTTTCAAAATTATGATTGGATGTGTTTTGGGGAATGATAGGTCTGGGGGTGGTGCTTGTCCTCCATTCACTTTCGACTCTTTAAAATGGCAGTAGAACATCCAATCCAAAGGTTATAACAAAGACATAATAAATGATAAATAAAACCAAAAAAGGGTGAGAAAACAAGGATTTTGTCAGCCAGTGGTAAAATATGAAGACAAAAAACCAGAAAATATTTTGACAAGGACCTCTGCCAAGTTGTCCTCAGTCCTAAAAAAAAAAAAAAAAAAAATCTAACCTTTTAGAGTTCACTACACAAGATCCAAACAAACACTGAATGAAAGACCAAAGCCAAAACCAATGAAAAAAAGGATTTTACTGAAGAGATTGTACAAGAATGTTTTGCCTAGCAATACTTTTTGCTCTTCTTCCATTTCGGTTTTCATTAGATATGTTAATAGGTTCTCTTAAATTTGATTGGGTGCAAATATCGAAAGTTTTTTAGTATTAAATTTTTATAAATTGGGCTTAATGAAATGTCTCCAGTGTCCCTATTTATAGCCAAATTCCTGTTTATATATTTTTTTTATCTTAATTACATCTTTTGGTAAATGTTTGCATGAACACAAAACTTCAATAGATAAGTCCCTGAGACTGAAAAATAAAAATGACAACTTTGATTCCGCATTGGCCCAGCATATTTTCTGGGCCAATGTGTTTTTTTTTTTGTTTTTTTCTCTTCAGCTGGGCACTTAGTATCAAAGGAGTTGTCATAGATACTTCGAAAAGGGCTTATTTGATTGGAAATTGGAGTGGCTAGTGCCCTTTTTAATAGTTGAAAGTGATTGGAGGGCAACTAGCCCTTTTTAATAGTTGAAAGTGATTGGAGGGCAACTAGCCCCCCCCCCCACGCCATCATTCCCCCAAACACATCCAATCAAAATTTTGAGATAGCCATTTTGTTCAACATAGTTGATTTTCAGATGGAAAATATGTTTTTGAGGAGGACACTCCCCCACAACCCTCAGGGCAAGGGTTTTAAGTTATGCCATGAGGCGTATAAGAACAATGTTGGCACAATGTACTATGTATTATCTTTTTCCTTTAGAGCAGGGCACTTCATATGGAAGGGGTCGTCATAGAAACTTCAAAAGGGGCTCATTTGATTGGAAATTCAGAGCTTGAGTGCCCTTTTTAAAAGTCAAAAGTGTTTGGAGGGCAACTAGCCCCCCCCCCCCCCACGCCCATCATTCCCAAAAAACATCCAATCAAAATTTTGAGATAGCTATTTTGTTCTGCATAGTTGATTTCCAGACAGGAAATATGTTTTTGAGGAGGACACTCACCCACAACCCTCAGGGCAAGGGTTTTAAGTTATGCCCTGGGGGCATATAAGGTTTTTATAGAAGGCATTGGTGTAGAATTTTCAAAACAGGCTCATTCGATGTGAAATTCGAAGGGCTAGTATCCTTTTTAATAGTCAAAAGTGATTGGAGAGCAACTATCCCCCCCACGCCCATCATTCCCCCAAACACATCCAATCGAAATTTTGAGATAGCCATTTTATTCAGCATAGTTGATTTCCAGATAGAAAATATGTTTTTGAGGAGGACACCCCCCACAACCCTCAGGGCAAGGCGTTGTTGTAGAAACTTCAAAAAAGGCTCATTCGATTGGAAATTCAAAGGGCTAGTGCCCTTTTTAATAGTCGAAAGTGATTGGAGGGCAACTAGCCCCCCCCCCCCCCCACAGCCATCGTTTCCCCAAACACATCCAATCAAAATTTTGCAATAGCCATTTTGTTCAGCATAGTTGATTTCCAGATATATAGTTGATTTCAAGAAAAAATATTTTTGAGGAGGACTCTCCCCCACAGCCCTCAGGGCAAGGGTTTTAAGTTATGCCCTGGGGGCATATAAGGTTTAAAAGAAGGCGTTGTTGTAGAAACTTCAAAAAAAGCTCGTTCGATTGGAAATTCAAAGGGCTAGTGCCCTTTTTAATAGTCGAAAATGATTGGAGGGCAACTGCCCTCCCCCCCACGCCCATCATTCCCCCAAACACATCCAATAAAAATTTTGAGATAATCATTTTGTTCAGCATAGTTGATTTCCAGATAGAAAATATATTTTTGAGGAGGACAATCCCCCACAACCCTCAGGGCAAGGATTATAAGTTATGCTCTGTGGTTCATATAAGGTTTTTATTGAAATCTTTGCTGTAGAAACTTGAAAAAGGGCTCATTCGATTTGAAATTCAAAGGGATAGTACCTTTTTTAATAGTCAAAAGTGATTTGAAGGCAACTAACCTCCCTCTCATGCCCACCTTTTCCCCAAACACATCCAATCAAAATTTTTAGATAGCCATTTTATTCAACATAGTTGAAAGTTTTGGAAATTATGTCTTTAAGAATGAAAACCCCTCCCCCACAGCCCTCAGGGCCAGGGTTGTAAGTTATGCCCTGGGGCATATAAAGTTTTTATTGAAAGCATTGTCATAGAAACTTCAAAAGGGCTCATTCAATTGGAAATTGAAAGGGCTAGTGGCTTTTTTTAATAGTTGAAAGGGATTGGATAGCGACTAACACCCCTCTCACGCCCACCATTTTCCAAAACACATCCAATCAAAATTTTGAGATATCCATTTTGTTCAACATAGTTGAACATTCTGGAAATTAGGTCTTTAAGGATGATAACCCCCTCAGAGCTCTCAGTGCAAGGGTTGTAAGTTATGCCCTGGGGGCATATAGGCTAAGGTTTATATAGAAAGTTGTTGTATAAATCATGCAACGACTTGTATGATTTATCAACTGTTCTTTACTTAGGCAGCACGATTGCGCTGCCTAAAGAATGGGGACACTCAAGAACGAGACAAGAAACAGGGTCTACGTAAAGAGGAGGACAATCCCCCACAACCCTCAGGGCAAGGGTTTTAAGTTATGCCCTGGGGGTATATAAGAACGATGTTGGCACAATGTATTATTTATTAATTTTTTCCTTTAGAGCAGGGCACTTTGTGTCGAAGAAGTTGTCATAGAAACTTCGAAAAGCGCTCATTCAATTGGAAATTGGAGTGGCTTGTGCCCTTTTTAATAGTTGAAAGTGATTGGAAGGCAACTAACATCCCTCTCACGCCCACCATTTCCTCAAACACATCCAATCAAAATTTTGGAGATAGCCACTTTGTTTACCATAGTTGAAAGTTCTGGAAATTCGGTCTTAGAGGTTGCCAACCACCCTAACAGACCTTAGGGTAAGGGTTGTAATTTATGCACTGGGGGCATATAAGGTGTTTATAGAAAGCATTGTCGTTTCCAAAAGGGCTCATTTGATTGGAAAGTGAAAGGCCTAGTGCCCTTTTTAATAGTCGAAAGTGATTGGAAGGCTTGACATTCTTGTAGTAAAGATCAAAGTGGGTATAATGTATTATTTTGTGTTGTTGTTGTTGTTTAGACCAGGGCACTTTGTATTGAAGGAGTTGTCGTGGGAACTTCGAAAAGGGCTCATTCGATTGAAAACAGAAAGGGCTGATGCCCTATTTAATTGTCGAAAGTGATTTGAGGGCAACTAATCCCCTTCCACTCCCACCCTCCCACACCAACCCTCCCATTTCTGCTCTTAAAACTTAATCAAATCAAAATAGCGTAAGTGTATCCAAGCTATCAAAGAAAGTAAACAGATTTTTTTTTTGCGAATGGTAACAAGTTTTCCATTTCAGGTCAACTAGAGGAGGTATGAAACTAAATTAAACAGTACTGTTTGTGTCCAGATTTTTAAAAGGCTGCATGTTGTTAAAAATTGCTGAAAATTTTTCTCCAGCATACAAATAGCAGGCCAAACTATAAAGTCTTAAAAAACGAAAAGATTTAAAGTATTATTTTCTTTTTCCCTGAAAAGACTATATCAATATAAAACGAACGGAAATTAATCTAAAAAACTTTTTCCAGAAAATAAGTTTTTCAAAGAAAAGTAAAGAACTCCATTAAACAAAAAATGAGCAAAAATAAAATCAAATAATCTACCAAGCGTGAAACTACCACAAATCAGCATCGATAAATAAGTGAAACCCAAAACGAACAGAAATTACAATAATTAATCGAGTCAAACTCAAAACGAGCAGAAATTAACATAAGTTGGGGCGCAAAACCCCTATGCCTTCCCAAGGCCAGAAAATAATTTGCACTTTACTAAAAAAATACAAATGAATGTGCATTGTCAGTTTAATATACATATACTTATATTTAGTAATCAAAATGTTAATATTATTTGATTTATAAAAGTTATAAAAGTAAAAACATTCATATTTTTTCAGTAAAGTGCAAATTTTGTTCTAGCCTTGGGAAGGCATAGGGGTTTTGTGCCCAACTTATGTTAATTTCTGCTCGTTTTGAGTTTGACTCAGTTAATTATTGTAATTTCATTTTGTTTTGGGTTTCATTTATTCATCGATGCTGATTTTTGGTAGTTTCACGCTTGGTAGATTATTTGATTTTATTTTTGCTCATTTTTTGTTTAATGGAGTTCTTTACTTTTCTTTGAAAAACTTATTTTGTGGAAAAAGTTTTTTAAATTAATACCATACAAGGATAAAACCCTTACTAAAGCTCTTCTATCAACAGAATCAAATGCTTGTTCATAATCTGTAAAACTGAGGACCAAAGGTGTTTGAAAACTCAGGAACTTCTCAATTATTAGCCTAAGAGTGAAAATTTGGTTGGTGCATCTTTTCCTGCAACTCAATCTTGGTTTAGAAAATTCTCAAAATGTTCTGCCCATCTCTCTTTAACTCTTTCCTTACGACTAATTGTGACCCCATTCCTATCTTTAACTGGGACAAGTCCGGATTGACTACTCCCTCTCAATATATTGACATGCCAGTACAATATTTTACTATTATGCCATCTAGCTGTGTCTTCCAGATCCTTGGCAATTTTATCCATGGCCTCCACTTTACACCTCCTTAGTTCATATTTTAGTGCTTTCTCCACTTTCTTTACATTCCTTTTGTTTTCATGTTTTCAGACAATTCTTGTACAAGTCCTTTCTTCTTTCGATTAAACATAAAGCTTTTTCACTAATTTTCTTAGCTGCAGTCCTACCTTTCTTCTCTAAGACACCTTCAGCAACTTCCCAAATTATTTTTTAAAAATCATTCCAGCCATCTTCCACATTATCAAATTTTAAACTCTCAAGTTTAGTATTCAACTGTACCTGGAAAGTTTCTCTCAAATTATCATCCTGGATTCTACCAACATCATGACTTCCCTGGAGGTAGTTACCCTTCTGAAATTTCAGCTTTAAATTAACCCTTGACACTACTAGATGGTGATCTTTACTTTTAACATCAATAACAGCACTCCTATATACCCTAGTATCCTGTATTAATCCTGCAAGTCTTCACTTTACTATATCATAATCAACAAGGTTTGCTGTCTTACCATCACGTGAATACCATGTTAACTTATGAGCCATTTTATTACCAAACACTGTATTGGTTATAACTAAATTGTTATACCTACAAAATTGTAAAAGTCTGTATCCATTACTGTTTTCTTTTCCTACACCAAATTTACCCAGGCTTGGATACCATCTATCCCTATTTCTACTGACCTGGGCGTTAAAATCTCCTATTAAAAACATCATATTTCTACCTGGGACCCTGTCTATTTGCTCCTGTAACTAAGTAAAATTCATCTGAGTCACTAGTATCTCTGTCAGTCGGTTCTACAGGGGCATATACTACTATAACTGATACCCTGAACTTTTTAGTTATAAAATGATAATTAGTATTCTATTATTAATATCTTCCCAGCCTAAACAAAACTTAGCAGCTTCCTTATTCATCATGAGCCCTATTCCCTGTCTATGTACCCCATCCTTCCTGCCTGAGTAAACAAATTCTATATCACCTAATTTCAGGCTTCCTACCCCTGGGATATGAGTTTCTGAAACTCCTAATAAGTCCAGTTCGAATCGTCTGAATTTGTCAGTCAAAATGTCGGTACAATGGTCATTTTTTAAAGTTGTAACATTCCAAGTTCCAATGTTCATGTTCAATTAATCATTGAAATTATTTTGGCCTCAGGAAAAGCAATGATCCCGGATACCAGTGCAGGATGGGGATCACAGTTATTCTCAAATCTACACTGAAGTGCTTAAGCCGGCTTAGAACCAGACAGCAAGAAGTCCCTGGGACCTCCACAAATGGAGGGTTTGTGCAATCCTGGGCCCATCTTGGTCACAACATGGTTTTCAGCACTTGACAATTCTCTTCTATCAACAAGAGTCAAAATCCTACACAGACAATCTCAAGCCTATTACCTCTGACTTATTATATATTCATGCCTACAAATATTATGCTACAACAGGGAGGCAGCCCATAGTAGATAAATTAGCTAGAAGAGGTTTTCAGCATGAAGACGCCCTTCAAAACATACCAAGCCCAGAAAATTGACATTGATCAGAATCCCATGCAAATTCTGTGTTGTTTACTAGGCTATAATTTCCTCAAGGGGCACCACTCCTCAAGTGGGATTAGAGTTGACTGCAAGGTCCCCAGTCTTGCAGGTACCCCAAGAGGGTCGAGGCAGCCGTTTGCAGAGTCCATTGTCCATATACCTGGATCTTACACCCTGCTGCAGTTGTCCTCCTATAGAGGATCCTCCTGCAATAGTGTTCTGCATCACCATACAATTTAACCCATTACAGGGAGAAGGCTGGTATTTTTTTTCACAAGTTTATTGGTGCAACTTATTATGCACTCCCTGCTAAATAAAATAAAAAAATCCTGGATCCGCCCCTGTTAGGGTGAAAAAAGTACCTAGGTTAGGTTATGTATTTAATATATGCTGTGCTTTACCCCCACCTGCCTAATGTGCAAATATATAGCGCAAATTTGTTTCTAAACTATTATATTTTCACCATATTTTGTTTTATTTCATTAGCTTTAACCAAACTTGACTTCTTGCATGGGTTCCAGCTAATTGACAAGTAGTGAATTTTTTGCCGTCTTTCAGTTTTTTTTAAATAAAAAAAAAAAAAAAAAAAAATCTAAAAGTAGTGTGTAAAAAAAAAATTCTTTTAGTTCTAGATTATTTTTCCTTGGGCCTATAACTGGGACCATCAGGGGGGGGGGTGTAAATGAGCAGTATTGTCAAAAAGCAACCATGATACTTGGAAAGACCATAAAATAAGGTACAAAATAGTATTACTTTTGCTTTATCAGCGTGTTACTTTAAAAGTGACTAACCACTAAACTGATACTGTATCTTTTTGTGTTCTTTCCAAGCATATTTGTATTTCTGATGAAAATTTCCAGGCATGAATCCAGAGCCTAAATTATTCCCCTGGAAGGTATTTTTGAAGTATGCATGTGCACCCCTCCCCCTGCAGGGCACTGACTTTGATGAACCTGAACAAATGTTCTCTTAGAAAATTAAAAATTTCAGGTATATCTATTGCACAAATAAGACCTAAGGAAAGTAACTTGAGGCTCAAAACTTTGCCAGCCTAAATCATTAATGTACCATTCACTGTACAAGTAAGACTGGGGCACAAAAATTTTTATCTCGATATCCAGCCTCCAGGTACCATCCATCTTAATGATCCTCACCCTTTTCCAGCAATTTCCAATTTAAAAACAGTACTGAGGAATTGCCTACTAGCCTAGTTTATGTTTGCTGTAAACTTGTGTTGTTGTTGCTTTGACAAGTGTCTGTGGGCTATGTGACAACAATTTTTTGAAATGAATATCTTAGTGTGAAAGATGTATAATACTTCACCATGATCTTTAACAGTCCTCTTCATATATAAAATATTAGAACCAATTCCAATTTTTTCAGTATTGGGACCATTTTTTTTAAAAGTCTTAAACTATTTAGCTAAGAAAGGAGTGGGGTATTAAAATCTGTTTCTGAAAGTTTTTATTGCATGTAATTGTAACTTAGCGTGTAATTAGCATGTAAATGTCATAGAAAGGGGGCAAGGGTGTTGAAAGTGTCTTCAGAGTCTCATTTTGGGTCTTAGGTCTATTCCTAGAAGTTATATTCCTTTATATCAGGCCACTTTCTAATTTAATAAAATGCCACTAAACTAAAACATTGTATCTTACCCATGATAATTATTCAAAATTTAATATGCGTTGCTTTTGTTAAAGCATGAAACTTATAAAACAGAATTATTGTGCACTCAAATCACCACAATTAGTTAAATTTTCAGGAAAGAATCTGCACCCAGGATTGCTAGTTAGGCCTCTGAATTGCATTTCCCATTTTTGAACTTGTCATTATGTGTAAAAAAAAGGAAAAAAAAGATACAAAATCTCTCTACCTGCTAAACTAAACTATTTTCTTTTTGAGGTGAAAAAATGGACTTTGTGACAGCAAGAAATTGCTCTTTTGAAGAGCTGAAAGATGCCCTCAGTCTCCTTGGTGCCTGGAAAGACCTCCAGTTTGTCAATTTGGCTCAACCAAATATCTCTAGGAATATTCTATTGGTAAGTCTTTTTTCTTATGTTTAATTTCAAGATATTTATTATGGATATTCCTCCAATACTCAAAACAAGGGTGTATTGCTGATGATGGTGAAGAAGCAGGAGAGGGGACTGCACCACAAGGAGTAGTGACCTAGTCTAGGGTCAGCTAATATTATTTATTATTATGTTTTTCAACATAAACAAAAATTTTCTTCATATCACAGACATAGAGAGATTTATATAGAGAATCCAACACTTGTTTTCTCATTAGTGGACTTCGAGATTTTCACCTTTTCATTCACCAAAGATTTTTAGCCATTGAGAAGTTAGTGTAAAACCAGATTAATTTTATAATCTTTAATTTTATATTCTTTTGTTTGTCATCTGACGCCCATCAAGTATAAGTGTAGACAAAAATATATAAAGATAAACTGGTTTTGACTTGGATTCCCTGGTGCTGATTGTTACAGTATTTCACCAGGCACTAACACAGTGAAAAATTTTCATAAACCTCAACACAGAGCACAAAAGATATGGACCTTAATTTTGCTCCAAAGTGCAAATGAAGGTAAGTGTATCTCTGGTTGTTATTTTTTTCCAACAGATCATTGGTTCTGCTATTGACCACAGTGATGACTGTTCCATTACAATCCGGCTTTAGTTTTAAGGAGGCACATAAGATAGTAGTTATTCTCATGACAAAGTACTCATCAAAGGAAAGGCTGTTGACACTTTTTAATTTAAAGAATAGTTGACTAACAATGCACCAAGAAAAGACGTTTCAACCCATTTGAAAAGAATAAGTATCCAATTGCAGTGTATTTATGAAAATAGTCTTATCTTATGTCTTCAGTCATAGAATTTTCAGAATTACTTGTTTATCTTCACTTAATTTAACCCTAATCTAGTAACTAATAAATTAGGCTAGCTATTGGTTTTACATTAGTTTTGCAAGCTAATGTTGAAGCGAATCAATAAATTAGGCTAGATATTAGTTTTACATTAGTTTTGCAAGCTAATGTTGAAGCGAATCAATAAATTAGGCTAGATATTGGTTTTACATTAGTTTTGCAAGCTAATGTTGAAGTGAATCAATAAATTCGGCTAGATATTAGTTTTACATCAGTTACGATATGTTAAAGTTAATCAATAAATTAGGCTAGACATTAATCTTACATTAGTTTTACAAGCTAATGTTGAAGTGAATCAATAAATTAGGCTAGATATTAGCTAGCCTCCCCCAGGCAATTCAGCATATCCCCAGGTGGTGATAGGGGAACGCCCTACAGATATGTAGGGTACCTCCACAGGAGGCACGGACCATGGGGGGACCTTGTCCCTGGGGGTCCATAATAGAAGCTGGGACACCCTCGCCCGGGGTCATAAATACAGGCGGAGGAGGAAGAAGGCCCTTCAAATGTACACTCAAAAGGGCCCACTGGTTTGTCCACAAGTCCCAGGAGTTACAAACCTTCTCCCAGTAATGGTTTAAATTGCATGGTGATGCAGAACACCATCACGAGAGGATCCTCTACAGGAGGACAACTGCGGCAGGGCGTAAGATCCAGGTCTATGGACAACGGCCTCTGCAAAGGGCTGCCTCGACCCTTTCGGGGTACCTGCAAGACTGGGAACCTTGCGGTCAACTCTATTCCTACTTGAGGAGTGGCACCCCTTGAGGAAATTATAGCCTAGTAAACGACACAGCATTTGCACGAGATTCTGACTAATGGATAATTCTTCTGGGCTTGGTATGTTTTGACGGGCGTTTTCGGGCTGAAAAAACCTCTTCCTGGCTAATTTATCTATCATGGGCTGCCTCCCCATAGTAGCATAATATTTGTAGGCATGAATATATAATGAGTCGGAGGTAATAGGCTTGAGATTGTCTGTGCAGGATTTCGACTCTTGTTAATAGAATAGCATCGCCAAGTGCTGAAAACCATGTTGTGACCAAGATGGGCCCAGGATTGCACAAAGCCCCCATTCATGGAGGTCCCAGGGACTTCTTGCTGTCCGGTTCTAAGCCGGCTTAAGCACTTCGGTGTAGACTTGAGAAGATATGTGATCCCCGTCCTGCACTGGTATCCGGGATCATTGCTTTTCCTGAGGCGAAAATAATTTCAATCACTTTAAGAACATGGAAATTGAAACTTGGAATGTTACGACGTTAAAAAATGACTATCGTATCGACATTTTGACTGACAAATTCAGACGATTCGAACTGGATTTATTAGGAGTTTCAGAAACTCATATCCCAGGGGTAGGAAGTATGAAATTAGATGATATAGAATTTGTTTACTCAGGCAGGAAGGATGGGGTACATAGACAGGGAATAGGGCTCGTGATGAATAAGGAAGCGGCTAAGTCTTGTTTAGGGTGGGAAGGTATTGATAATAGAATACTAATTGCTCATTTTATGACTAAAAACTTCAGAGTATCAGTTATAGTAGTATATGCCCCTGTAGAACCGACTGACGGAGATACTAGTGACTGAGATGAATTTTACTTACAGTTACAGGAGCAAATAGACAGGGTCCCAGGTAGAAATATGATGTTTTTACTGGGAGATTTTAACGCCCAGGTTGGTAGAAATAGGGATAGATGGTACCCTAGCCTAGGTAAATTTGGTGTAGGAAAAGAAAACAGTAATGGATACAGACTTCTGCAATTTTGTAGGTATAACAATCTAGTTATAACCAATACAGTGTTAGGTCATAAAATGGCTCATAAGTTAACATGGTATTCACGTGATGGTAAGACAGCAAACCTTATTGATTATGTTATTGTAAACCGAAGACTGGCAGGATCAATACAAGATACTAGGGTATATAGGACTGCCGTTATTGATGTTAAGAGTAAAGATCACCATCTAGTAGTGTCAAGAGTTAATTTAAAGCTGAAATATCGGAAGGGTAACTACCTCCCGGGAAGTTATGATGTTGGTAGACTCCAGGATAAGAATTTGAGAAAAACTTTCCAGGAACAGTTGAATACTAAACTTGAGAGTTTAAAATTTGATAATGTGTAAGATGGTTGGAATAATTTAAGAAAAATAATTTGTGCTAATAAGTTGCTGAAGGTGTCTTAGGGACGAAAGCTAGAACTGCAGCTAAGAATATTAGTGAAAAAGCTTTTTGTTTGACAGAAAGAAGAAAGGACTTGTACAAGAATTACCTTAGTGATAGATCATATGAAAACAAAAGGAATGTAAAGAAAGTGGAGAAAGCATTAAAATATGAACTAAGGAGGTGTGAAGTAGAGGCCATGGATAAAATTGCCGAGGATCTGTAAGATGCAGCTAGACTGCATAATAGTAAAATATTGTACTGGCATGTTAACAAATTGAGAGGGAGTAGTCAATGTGGACTTGGCCCAGTTAAAGATAGGAATGGGGCCGTAATTAGCGATAAGGAAAAAACTAAAGAGAGATGGGCCGAACATTTTGAGAATTTGCTTAACCGAGATAGAGTTGAAGGAAGAGATATAGAGGGAAATGAAAAAGTTTGTGATACCTTGGATGTGAAGGAAGATTTGTTTTGTGAGGAGGAATTAGCGACAGTACTAAAAGGACTAAAAAATAATAAGGCTCCAGGTGCTGATAAATATGGTGGCTCTGAGGTTAGAAATAAGTTACTGAGTATTATGAATAGGATTTTTGAAAAGGGGGAAGTACCTAACGATTTTAGGAAAACCTTAATTAAACCACTTTATAAGAAAGGTGATAAAAGTGAGTGTGGTAATTATCGAGGGATTAGTCTGGTCTCTGTAGGTAGGAAATTACTTAGTAATATGATACTTTTTAGACTGAGAGATGCCGTAGACAAAGTTTTAAGAGAAGAGCAGTGCTGGTTTAGAAAAGATAGAGGATGTGCCGACCAAATTTTCACTCTTAGGTTAATAATTGAGAAGTGCCTGAGTTTTCAAACACCTTTGGTCCTCAGTTTTATAGATTATGAGCAAGCATTCGATTCTGTTGATAGAACAGCTTTAGTAAAGGTTTTATCCTTGTATGGTATACCAGACAAATACATTAAAGTGATTAGTGCTATGTACGAGAATAACACTGCTGCGGTTAAGGTAGGAAATAAGGTTAGCAGCTGGTTTTGTATTAAATCAGGAGTTAAGCAGGGTTGTGTTCTATCCACCATTATATGGATTATTTTGATGGACTTTGTCTTAAGGAGCACAGGAAAGGCAATGGGAGACCACGGAATCAAATGGGGAGGAAAAAGTCTCCTGGACTTAGATCATGCTGATGATTTAAGCAACCTAGGTGAAAGTGTGAGCAAAATGAATGAAGTTTTAGAGGTTTTGCGAGTTCAGGGTGCTAGAATAGGTTTGGAAATTAATGTTAAAAAGACTAAGTCACTAAGGCTAGGAATAAGTGAAGATGAAAAGGTGAAGTTGGGTAATAAAAAGATTGATCAGGTGGACAGCTTCACTTACCTTGGTAGTATTATTAGTAAAGATGGTTGGAGCAGTGAAGTTGTCAAAAGTAGAATAGCCAAGGCTCAGGGTGTTTTTTCACAGTTAAAAAAAGTTTCGAAGAATAGGAAGATAAGTCTGCAACCCAAGATTAGAATATTAGAAGCTACAGTGATTACAGTGGTCAAATATGGCTCTGAAGCATGGGTGCTCCAAAAAGCGGATGAAGATTTGCTATATGTTTTCCAGAGAAATTGCTTTAGGATTGTTCTGGGTACCCAGCTGACTGACCGTATTTCAAATAATAGGCTAAACGAAAAATCTGGTTCAATACCGCTCTCTAGGGCTATAATGAAAGAAAGGTTGAGGTGGCTAGGGCACATTGTGCGGATGAAGGATGACAGATTGCCGAAGATTGTTCTTTTCGGCCAACCTTTTAGGGCTAAACGGAAAGCAGGTCGTCCTCGTCTGGGGTGGGAGGACGTCATAAAGAAAGATTTAAAGGAAATGGGAACTTCATGGGCAGGCGTAAAAAGGGAGGCTTTGAATAGATTGGGATGGAGGAGGAGCGTGCGTAGCTGTGTTGGACTCAGGCGGCTAGGTGCTGCGGTGAGTTGTTAGTAGTAGTAGTTAGTAATGTAGTAACTGCATACCTATAGCAGCAAAACTGAAAACACATTTTCTTTTTGATATTTGTTTTAGCATTATAATAAAACAGTTCTTGATCTTCTGTTCTTTAATTTAGTTTTTGTTTATAGGAGGTCAGTGTGGCTGATGAAATTATCTTTGTGAATATCCTTGTGGTAGCTTTACTCTTGAGCCCAAATTTCTTGTTCCTTTTGTATGAGACAAAAAATCTGGTTATATTTTTTAAACTTAAGGCACAAAACCTTAAATTTACCCTACTACTAGAATTCGAATGTCACCTGGCCACCCTAATGTTTCCTTATATCCCACCTGGCCACCCTAATAGGTCAGTGTGTTTTATGGGGGAAGGGTATGATGGAAACATATTGTTAGAAACGAATTGAAATGGGGAATTACAAAAGAAAACTTCCAAAAATGCATCCTTATACCTTGCAGTTCGGTTCATTCTAACCAAATCCAATTATCTAGGTGATAGTATTTTAGAAACTTGTTGGCTTAAATAGAAAAGAAAAGTATCTCTGCTATTCATTAGTTTTCAGTTTTTTGACCATTGTTAATTTTCCTTTAGGTAAGAATATTGGAGAAGCTGCAAACAGATGATGAGTTGACTCTTGCATGTGAAGATGGTAAGTTTTCTCAATACTCTGGTAGCACAAACCATTGCCAGCTTAAATACTTTTATATAAGTATCTGCCCAAACGGGCTTTTTTTTGCATTTTCTCAAGCTATTCCACTAGCAGGTATAGTATAGGGTCAAAAATTTCAACCACCCAGTTCAAAAAGCTTTCAAAACTACCCAGTATAGGGTCAAAACTTTCACCACAATACCATACATCTCAAAACTCAGCGACAAACAAAAATCTAAAAAAAACATAATTTCTCTGTTTCTTTCAAAACTGAACAACAAGATAAAGATTTTTTAAATTCGGGAAGGGATAAAACTGACCCTATACTGGGTTGTGGTGTCTGCAGAGTCTTGTGTCCAAGTGGGAAGTTTTACATTGGTAGGACCCATCAATGACTGGGGTAACAATTGCATGGACACAAAACTCCAATTGATAAGTCCTTGAGGGTTGAAAATAAAAATGACAACTTTGATTCTGCTTTACTACTACTACTACTACTAACAACTCACCGCAGCACCAAGCCGCATGAGGCCAACACAGCTACGCACGCTCCTCCTCCACCCCAATCTATTCAAAGCCTCCCTTTTTACACCCGCCCACGAAGTTCCCATTTCCTTTAAATCTTTCTTTATGACGTCCTCCCACCCCAGACGGGGACGACCTGCTTTCCGTTTAGCCCTAGACGGTTGGCTGAAAAGAACAATCTTCGACAATCTGTCATTCTTCATCCGCACAACGTGCCTTAGCCACCTCAACCTTTCTCTCATTATAGCCCTAGAGAGCGGTATTGACCCATATTTTTCGTATAGCCTTTTGTTTGAAATACGGGCAGTCAGCCGGGTATCCAGAACAATCCTTAAGCAATTTCTATGGATAACATCTAGCAAATCTTCATCCGCTTTTCGGAGCGTCCATGCTTCAGAGCCATATTTGACCACTGTCATCACTGTAGCTTCTAATATTCTTCTTCTTCCTCTTATATTTCACAGCAGGCGGGCTTTTCAGTTGATACTATTTAGCCCTTTTCCTTTTGCTTCACTCTATGGGCTACAGAGCTACTAGATTGGTTGTCTCTTATTTATTAGATATTCTCAGATATCTTTCAGTAGATCTTTCGACTCAAGGTGTTCAAATATAAGATGAAGGGTATCGATTTCTGTGCTCTGTGTGCAGGTATAGTCGGCTAGGCTCTTGGCTGATAGTGAGATTTTGTGGTGTTTGAAGCACTTTAACAGCTTACAATGCAAAGTATGCTGTGCAGACGTCAGCGTATTACATTCAAATAGGCAGTGGTCAATTGTTTAATTATTCATAATACAATACCTGCAAAGAGGGGACAGGGGAACTGAACCACTTGAATTAGGAAACTGATACGAGAATGCAAGAAAGTTTAGTCCATTTGTTCCAGAACGAATTCTATGATAAATTTTAGAAAAATACTTATTGGGAAAGGGGGAAAGAGTAGGATTGTTCTTATTAAACATAATATCTGATAGTCTCCATCGGTAAATATCTCTAATGGGGATTGGTCTCCCACTTTGCTGGTCAATATTTATAGCATTTTTTGCTATTTCATCAACCTGATGATTACCACTTATACCAGAGTTGCTAGGAATATACTGAAGATAAGTTCTTATGCCACTTGAAGCAAGATTATCTATAATACTAAGAGAACGATGTGTCAGTATCCTGCTTATACTGAGGAGCTGAAGACAGCAACTCAAGGCTTGATAAAGAGTCAGAATAAACTATAATATTATTTGAATTAGTAATCAAGGGTTTATTTTTCATAAGGTGTTCTAATGCCATGATTATGGCATTTAACTCTGCAGACATTATAGATACATTATTGTACAGTCTCTCACCCATTGCAATTTTCAGGTGAGGAAGGAAGGCACCACTTGCTACCTTCTCATTCATTTTGGACCCATCAACAAAGATTTGGAAATGGTTATCATAAGTAATTGTATTAAGTTCAGCAAATTTTTTCTGGACAAAAGTGATGGGGGTTAGATCTTTAGTCCACTTTGAGAAATCAGTATTTATTATGGGGATTGACCAATTCCATGGAGGGGATTGGGGGAAAGTAGGTGCATTAGACTTTGCGGGTACAGGGAACTTCTTCTGAATATTGGTATACTCATCTGCAATGCCTCTATACATGGCTGGATTTCTTAACCAATTATTTAGGGTGTGTGAGCTATTTGATTCAATTTTAGTAACATGTTTTATCAATAGAAAGCTACGTCTCTCCCTTATTGTTGTTAATCCACTCTCCATAAGCAGAAACTTGGTGCTTGTGGGTTTCCTAAGACCAAATATGCAACGTATTATATCGTTTTGTATTGTTTCAATTTTTTGCATGATTCTAATCTTGGTTTGCACACTTATCTTCCTATTCTTCCAAACTTTTTAACTGTGAAAAACACCCTGAGCCTTGGCTATTCTACTTTTAACATCTTCACTGCTCCCACCATCTTTACTAATAATACTACCAAGGTAAGTGAAGCTGCCCACCTGATCAATCTTTTCATTACCCAACGTCACCTTTTCATCTTCACTTATTCCTAAACTTAGTGACTTAGTCTTCCTAACATTAATTTTCAAACCAATACTAGCACCCTGAACTCGCAAAACCTCTAAAACTTCATTCATTTTGCTCACACTTTCATCTAGGATGCTTAAATCATCAGCTAAATCCAAGTCCAGGAGACTTTTTCCTCCCCATTTGATTCCGTGGTCTCCCATTGCCTTTCCTGTGCTCCTTAAAACAAAGTCCATCAAAATAATCCATATAAAGGGGGATAGAACACAACCCTGCTTAACTCCTGATTTAATACAAAACCAGCTGCTAACCTCATTTCCTACCTTAACCCCAGCGGTGTTATTCTCGTACATAGCACTAATGTATTTGTCTGGTATACCATACAAGGATAAAACCTTTACAAAAGCTCTTCTATCAACAGAATCGAACTCGTGCTCATAATCTATGAAACTGAGGACCAAAGATGTTTGAAAACTCAGGCACTTCTCGATTATTAGCCTAAGATTGAAAATTTGGTCAACACAACCTCTACCTTTTCTAAAACCGCACTGTTCTTCTCTTAAAACTTTGTCTACGGCATCTCTCAGTCTAAAAAGTATCAAATTACTAAGTAATTTACTACCTACAGAGACCAGACTAATGCCTGGATAATTACCACACTCACTTTTATCACCTTTCTTATAGAGTGGCTTAATTAAGGTTTTCCTAAAATCGTTGGGTACTTCCCCTTTTTCAAAAATCATATTCATAATCTTCAGTAACTTATTTCTAACCTCAGAGCCACCGTATTTAAGAAGCTTTGGCCCTCCATATTTTTGAAAACCCTGATCATTTAGTTCTTTTTAAAAGAGGCGAATTTAATATCCACTGTAAATGCCTACTGCAATCCTTTAGAGAGGCAATTGAGATAAAAAAATATGTAAATAGAAATTTTCTTATAAATAGAGAAACAGGAAATATTTCCTTGAGCTCAATTTATAATGACTTACTATTAAAAGATTCAATCAACATATTTCCCCAGTCTAGTTTAAGACAACCTGTCCGCATCTCTAATGAAAATCGAGGTTGCAGGCAGACAAAATCTATTGCTAAGCAAAGAATATTTGTCCAATCCAATTGGTGAATTGTCTTTCATTTATTCTGGCTTGATTTTTGATTCAGTGTATTTTCTCTTCTTGCAGAGTTCACTTCAAAAGATTAGATTTTGTCTTTGTTTTTTGTTTTTTCGGAGAACTGAGGAGGACTTGGAAGAGGTCCTTGTCGAAATATTTGCTTGTTTTTATTTTCATAGTTTGCTACTGGCTGACAAAATCCTCGTTTTTTCTCACAGAATTGATTTTATTTTTCATTTGTTGTTTCATTTCTTTTCTTTGTTTCACACATAACTATTCCTGAACAGTTTTTGTCTTTCAAAAATTCAGTTTTTTCAAAACAGCAGGAAATTTTAGTTTTTATTTTTTGGAACATTCGGAGATGTCAAAGTCGAATTTCTTTTTGTTTATGTTACACTCCTTAGTATTTAGTAAATCTTGTAATCAGTTTTTGTCTTTATACTTGCAAAATTTTTATCATTCTAACATTCAAACACTATCATTCAAACGTTGACTAATCAACTGGTGAGGTTAATTATGAGACCGTGCATAACTATCATTCAAAACAATCCATATATGTAGTACTACCTGTTAGTATTTTACCCCCCTTACGCAATCAAGATAGCTATTTTATGTCCCTTGGACGATTGTTGGCACAGACGAAGTAAAATAAGACGTTTAATAAGGGAAAGGGAGAAGTTTTGAGCCTTTAGACTATTCAAGAAAAAAAAAAAATAATGGCTGGAAACTAGAAAGATGTATCAAAATGAAGAAATAAGAATGAATAAATTAAGAAAATTCAAAAAAGACAAGGAAAATGCCATTTTAAAGTAATTCATGTTTTTTCTTTTGTGTTGTCTTAATGGTGAAACAAAGCACGATTGGTTAGGATAGATATAAGGAAAGGCTGAGCCATCAGTAGACAGAAAGGGAGAGTGATTTAAGGGGTATTTTTCTGCTTTTTTATTGCCTGAGATTTATGCTTTTTGTTTTGTTGTTCTTTGCTTGAATTTATGCTTTAGATTTATGCTCTTTGCAGGGCTAATTAAACCATAGAATCTTAACATCTAAGCGTTTTATTATCTGATTGTATTAAGGTGAATGATTGATATTTCTTTATAATAAGTATTTTTTCATGTCCTACTTCAATGTTATCATCATCTTTGGTTATTTGCCCAAGGACTAAGCTAGGCTGACTTAACAAGTTGAACTTATGTATGCCCACAAGGTCTTCAATATCTCATTGGGATCGCTGGTGTGGATGCTTCGCTTCTCTTTACTCTTGAACGTGACTTATATGGCTACCAGGGGCTTAATTTGTTATGGGACAGTGGGGGTAACTGCCCCTCCCAGAACTCGGTTTCTACCCCCCAGACCCCAGTCCCCCCCGGTGGAAATTTAATTTCCTCAAGACCTTGTCAGAACTAAGATAAGCCTACATAATTCAAGCATCCAAAGAAACTGGTCAGTTTTCTTTAGTATATCTTTATGTTACTATATGGCTCATTTTTTAGTTTTCACTGTCATTTTCGCTTGATTTGGGAAAATTGGCTCCAACTTTGCCCCCCCCCCCTGGATTTTGACAAAATTACGCCACTGCTGGCTGCTGTGAATGTTGGCTACTGCTGGCTAAAGTAGCCGCCACTGCTGGCTACTGATGTGAGTGCTTCGTATCTTTTGAACCTTTTACGTGAATTATCTGTCTACTGTAAATGTTAATGATATGGTCGTTGAACGCTTTAACAGCCTTAATCTTATGGGCAGTGTTACTGTCATTCATAAAGTAATTGAGCGAACGAATGAACCCCTAAAACACAAATATATTAACACAATTGCTTGGTTTCATAGTAAAACTCTAGGTAAGTAGGTAACTTACTCTTGGTAAGTTCCCTGTTCCTGCTTCCTCTGGATGCGCCCGACAGCATCACATTATCAGGCTGTTAAAACCCTTATTTGTAAATTTCATATAGTAAATCATTATTCTACATGTCTATATATTAATTAGCAGTAGGATTATTTGGAAGGATCTTCCCTGAGAATATTTTCATCCCCTACCCTCCAATAAAAAGGCAACCCTTCCCCTTAGACTGGTTTTATACACTCACCTTGAAAAAGTGAACAGGCCTGGCCTAAAAATTCACTCTTGATCTTTTGAGCCCCCCCCCCCCCTCGGGGTATTAAGGTTCCGACCAGTGTTGATCTATGGACGTTTACCTCACTTCAGTGGAATTTTAGTATTGCGTGCCCAATAAAAAGGCCAAATTTCATAATCTTTTTTTTTGATTGAATAGATTTTTTGAAAAGCCATCAAGTTACAAAAATGTAGCTTCATTGCTCCCAAAACTTCTTCATATGGTTCATCTGTTGCGGCATGTTGGCTGTATGAAAGATTGAAGGGTAAGTCAGGACTGGGACAAGTTGTTTTAGCACTTCTAGCTTAGAGACTGCAGGACATAACTGTGCAATATGTCGGAATTGAAGTCATGTAATTCTCCACACTGTAATTTCTATGCTGCACACGTTTTTACAGATAGAGGTCTTATTTCCAGTCTACTGTGAATTTAAAAATATGCCAGATGCATTCTTTTGATTTAATCAAAATTGTAGTACAAGGGAGGTATTAGTCGTAGAAAGGCTTGTTTTTTATTCTTAATCTAGTACCATTTTTTTTTTTATAGAGAATTCCATTCCCTGTAAGATTGCGTTTGAATATACGTTGGACACGAAGAAATTGTTTCATTTTTTGGCAAAGTATATTCGTAAGAAAAATCTTATGGCTGTGTATGGGGCTTGCAAAGTCAAAAGCCAGCCTACAATATCAATAAGTCTGGATGCATCCCTGGACTCTGCAAAAGTGCTACTCTTCTCGAAATATGTAAGTATAGGGACACAAAGCTAAATATTTATGAGGAGGGAATTCATTGATTTCATGCAAAGGAAATGGAGGAAGGAATCCGTGGTTTTTAAACTAAATTTTACCAAGGTCCAAAATTTGGTCGAGTTATTTCTACCAATGCTGCTCAGCTGTTAAACCAATTTTAGTCCCAGTCCTTAGTGGTCGCACTTGTTTTTCTAATCCAGTTGTGTCCAAGATGCGACTATTTACCCTATCTGAAGTTTTCTGATTTTTCTTTTTGTTTCAATTAAGTTGCTAAAATGAATGGTCTTATATTCTGCATTAAGACCTTGTCACAGGTAAAGAGCAGATTCACCTTACCAAGAGGCAATTCTCAAAAATGTGTCCAATAATGTTTTAACTAGCCAAAGAACCTGTCGGACTTGGCAAACAAGAAATGATTATAAACAATTCAACTTGTAACATAGATTTTGCTTAAGAAGAAAAAGAAATCACACGGAGTCCCGTTGTTGTTACACGATAGTAGCAAATTTCTTACTTCGTTCTTACTTAAAAAGAAAACAACAGCAACAATAAACTAGCTAATATGGGAAAAAATAAAGAAAATCGAAGGAAACCGTAGTATTTTCTTCAGATTTAGGGAGAGTTCTAAAGCCCTTTGTGTACATGCTTGATCAGATATGGGTACAGAAGGTTTTCTATAAGGGAGTGAGATTTTTTTTTTTTTTGGGGGGGGGGGGAGGGCTGATACAAATTTGATAAAAAACAATCGGAAGAGAATTAAGTTTTTAAAAAATAAAATATATAGTAGGAGTAGTAGCGTCGATTCAAGAAAGTCTTGGGGGGATGTGTTTACAAAATTTTATGGGCGGTGGGTAATTTTGTTTGTTTTTATTTTTATTCCAATGAAAACATAAAAAATGGGTGATTTTCAATTAAAATACAAAAAAGGTGTTTTTCGAAAGCTAGGATGGGTGGAGGGGGTAGATGCCCGCTCTCCTCAATTGTCCATATTGAAGTGGAGAAAGCTGAAAAATCACGAGGTTTAGGGTGAAATAAATTTCTCAGAAATTAGAAGATTCAGTAATACGTTAAGAATGACTATACCTGGTGTATATTTAGCCTCTCCCAGTGAGGGCGAAGTCTTTAATCCCTTGGCTGTATAATGAGAAGCCATAAAAAAAGAAAGATATTATGAATATCAATCAGTCGTATGGATTTTTCGTCACTTTGTCTAGGGAATTTTTTCGGGCATTGGTTTCGGGGATAGGGGCGTATAAATTGTTTATATTATGCTAAAATTTTATTGGTTATGTACTACTGATTTTTCGGTGGGAGGGAACTAGACCTCCTTCTTTGCCCGAGAAGAGCCACAATTAATTGAAAATGGCTGTACAGCACTTAATTATACGTAATTCGTTTTAAAAAAAAAAGAGAACATCGTTGGCTACAAAAAAATAAAAATCAAGCATGTATTCAAGAATTCATCTTAGAGGGCTTACATTTGGAAAAGAGAAATGGAAAACCTGTTTTTTTTTTTTTTTTGGGGGGGGGGGTTAGGGAGGGATCAATGACCACTTGTGTATGCTCTTCACGGGATATAAACGCACGATGCATGTTAATCAGATTTGATATTTTAGGAGAACACGAGATTTCGGGTAGGAGTTGGGGGGATGAATCCAAAGGTCTACCCTAGGTTACAGACTAAGTTAAATCATTTGTATATCGATTGTTCAATTTTTTTTTAACTTTATTGTACTTTGTTAGAGCAAAACTGAAACGCTATACGCCCTTGGAACGCTGCCTATGTTTTTGCCCCCCCCCCCTATCCCACCCTCTCTGTGTATATATTTAAGTACGTTTTTCATTTTCCAATTTTTTGTATATTTTGAGCTTAATTATGCAACACAAAAAATATTTCTCTGTAAACTGTAATAGGTTTATTGTATCTGTACTGTCTAATGCCTGTTTTGGTTGGTCAATCATGGCGGGCCCCTTCAGCGTCTTCCAATTTAAGTAAAGATGTTTCATTGGAAAATCTGCCTCAAGTTCAACTTCGTTTATTAGCAATATCTGTACACCAAAAAGAAACACGAAAACAGACTCCTCCCCTGGCCCTGAAAACAGGCGAAAACGAAAGACAAATAGAAAATAAATAAGGCAATAAAAAAGAAAAAGAGCATCTTGATACCATTTGTCCATCAACTCAATATCTATCTGACTCATTTATAAATCAACTCAAATGAAGCGATACGGGATTCCACAGACCCGGTAAAAAAGTACTTTGCTAAACGCTCAGGATAAGAAGACAGAGTTTTTTTTTTTTTTTATTAGCATTAACTAACAATATTACTTCTTTATTTTCCAGGATAAGATATCAAAGATGATTTGCAAAAGTATCGAGAAGTTTTCAAATTCATACGGTTTGTGTTTTTTCACATTTTTTACTCTTTTTATATGTTTGTGTTTTACTATGACCCTCTAGTTTCTAATTTTAATCATATCCATATTTATTTTTAGTGGCTTGTCAATTTGGAGGTTTGAAGTGTTCAGAACCTCTCCCCTCCCCGCTTCAAAGGGGAAAAATAAGTTTTAAAAAATAAATTCCTCTGCAATGTGACAATGTGTCTTTTGTAGCGTCTTTGAGTCTTTGAACTGGTCTTTGAACCCACAGAAATTTCCAAATCGAAACATTTTTAACAGAATGTTCTTATATATTACTAAGCTCTCTGAAAACACTAAGGATGCAGTGAAAAGTGTTGTTTCTCACGTGGAATCAGGTCTTATTCTATGGTTTGGTCCCAATTCCCTAGGTGTTGTGATTTGATATTCCAGTTAAACAAACATTTTTTACGTTATAGAATGTAGGTTATATGTCTTCTGTTCGATAAAAAAAAGATTATAATAGGTGAGAAATCTCTTGTGGGGGTGAAGAGGTTTGGTGTGTGCAGTGAATGAAGACAAACTGAAATCAAAGAAATTGAAAACGGAAAAAAAAACATTAGTGACTCATGCAAGAAACAAAAAAAAAGACGAACAAAAAATTTGAAATATTCTCGATAATTTTTTTTACCTCTGTACCATTCAACTTCAGTATCTTAGAAATAACTTGATCTTTGTTGGTAAGGAAGAGTTAAGCCCCCCCCCCTTTTTGCAGAAGGTAGGCCTATGCCTATATAAGCAGGAGTCAGTCTCTCTCTTGAGTCTTTCACAGAAAATGCTACTGATTTATGTTAATATGTCTGGCACATCTTTTCATGTGTTGAACATACATACGTGATTTTGCGATAAGTTATTTTCTATGTTAAGTACATTTCTAGTTCTATTATATATTTGTATATATCATAGGCACCGCAATAGCGCTGCCTGCCTAGGTAAAGAGCGATGTGGGCACAATGAATTATTTTTTTTTGACCAGTATAAAAGGAATTCTCGAAGAAACTTCGAAAGGGGCCCATTCGATTGAGATTAAAAGGGCTAGTGCCCTTTTTGATAATCGAAGGTGATTGAAGGGCAACCAGTAAAGTTTTTTTTTTCAGTAAAGTGCAAATTATGTTCTGGTGTTGAGAAGGTATGGGAGTTGTCAACCCTACTCATGTTAATTTTTTCTCGTTTTGAGTTTGACTCAGTTATTTATTGTAATTTCTTTTCGTTTTGAATTTCATTTATTTATTTATGGTGATTTGTGATAGTTTTACGTTTGGAAGGTTATTTGACTTTATTTCTGCTCATTTTTGGCTTAGTGGAGCTCTTTACTTTTCTTCGGGAAACTCGTTTTGTGGAAAAAGTTTTATAAATTAAATACTCAAAATAACTTTTATATTGATTATTTGTTTGTAGTTTATTTCTACTTTCATACTAATTAATTTCAGCTCCTAAATACTTAGACGTTAGTTTGAATAATCATTTGGTTGCTGTGGTTGTGTATCTAGGTTCTAGAATTTTTGTATCTAAGTTCTAGAATCATTTGGTTGCTGTGGCTGTGTATCTATGTTCAAGATTTTCCCTAGATTACAACCTAGATAACAACCACAACCACATGGAGGTTGCTGTGGTTGTGTATCTAAGTTCTAGAATTTTTGCAACGATAACAGTTGCTTGTTATAAAATGCTGAGACAAGATTTTTTAGTAATCTCTTCTTTTCTGTGCACTTTAAAACCTCAGATACAAAAGATTAGTTTATTCAATCACCATTAGAGGTGGTTTTAGGGGAGGGACAGAGGGCACAGAAATTTAGGGGTGCAAAATTTCACATAAGTTTTAACGGTTCAGTCATTTTGTAATGTTTGAAATATTATTTTTATGAAAATAGAGTAGATGGCGCAGTGAATAAATGAAAGTAACTAATAAATTATTAATTTATTAATAAAATAAAAAGTAATTAAAATTAAATATTTAATAATAATTTAAATAATGAAAAAATCATAAATTATTAATTTATTAACAGATTGAAAACATTTTTTTTTATATAAATACAAATCTTGTTAAGATTTGACCTTAAAATTTTGTGGGAGACAGGGGGGTGGGCTAATCAAGATTTTCTTCCGGGCGCAAGAGAGGCCAGAACTGCCACTGATGACCATTTTGTCAGAGCTCATAGTCATCCAAGGTCAATTTATAAAAAGCTACCTAATTTGAGGGAAACTAGCAAGGACCTTTCTTAACTCTCTCTTTCAGGTTTTTTTTTTGTTTGTCTTAATCCTCTTCTTCAGGTTTTTTTTGTCTGTCTAATCCTCTCTTTCAGTTTTTTTTGGTCTGTCTTAATCCTCTCTTTCAGGTTTATTTTGTCGTTCTTAATCCTCTCTTTCAGTTTTTTTTTGTCCGTCTTAATCCTCTCTTTCAGCTTTTTTTTTGTCTGTCTGTCTTAATCCTCTCTTTCAGGTTTTTTTGTGTGTCTCAATCCTCTCTTTCAGGTTTTTTTTTTGTTCGTCTTAATCCTCTCTTTCAGGTTTTTTTTTGTCTGTCTTAATCCTCTCTTTCAGATTTTTTTGTCTGTCTAATCCTCTCTTTCAGTTTTTTTTTGTCTGTCTTAATCCTCTCTTTCAGGTTTTTCTATACTGTCTTTAAATATGTATTAATATTGCAAAAAATTCTCGTCATTATTGCTTACGAAAGAAACAAATATAACTTGGTAATTGTCATTTTTGACAGCTCATTTGTGTACCGCCTGCATCTATTTCAAAATATGTTTTTCCTTGTTGAAACTAGATATTCAGTTTACATGTTTTTTAGTTATGCTATATGTAAATATGTGTAACTGTTTTTATCCTTTAAAATCTTTATATTTTGTTTATTTATTTATTTCAGTTTTGTAACTGCTTTAGCTCTTTCATTGTCAGTTATATGGATTAGATTATATCTGGCTGAATGGCATATAAAAGTTGGTTAAACTTCCTGCTTTCCACCCCCTATTTTTGTCTGAGATCAGAAATCAAAGCGGTATTAATGACTCATTTAATGGATTTTGGGTTTCTATGCAGCTGGAAACTGCCTTTAGCAGCCATTGTCTTACACTTGGTTGAATTTTGGTCTGCGATTCCTTAGAAATTTTCATTAGAAGATTTTCTTTGGGGCCTCTTGTGACTTATTGACGTGTACTTTTATATTATCTTCTGCATACAGGATTATTTCAAGGCGTTGGAATAATTTATGGACATATAATGAGTATTTGCGGGCATTGGAATTATTGGAGAGTAAAATTAATTTAATTTTTAATTAAATTAAGTAAATCAAACTAAGTTTGTCTGTTAAATCTTTAGTATTATATTTTATCACACGAGCCTATTACTAATAGTAATTAATACACGTTGTTATTTGTTGTCATATTATATCAAGGGGTGTTTTCATTTTAATATAGCAATTCCCGTGGAGAGAAAATGTTCACCCAAACGCTTTCTAACTTTTTGATTTGACAAAAGTTTAAGAGACATTGGCGATCCACAACCGTGTTCTAGTGACCAACTAATGTTTTATTGATCAACGTTGTGGATGAAAACGACCCACAGTTGAAATTGTTGTTTGTGAAACTTGTCAGTCAAATTAAGCGGGAAATTTCAAAGCAGAAAACCATGAGGGAAATTTTTTTTTGCTCTTACAATTTTAGAAGAAAAAACAGTTACTTTACCATAAAGGCTCTTATATTTATTGTTAGCTTTATCTTTCACCTAAAATGACACATGAGAAGGTACCTTCTTTTGAATTATCTATCCCTTTTCCCTCCAAACGACACTGGAGAAATTTTGTTGTTTAAAATTGAAATTTTCAGAATTTGATCAGACAGTGAAAAACTGAATAAGCAATGAAAATTACAAAACTAAAAATAAGTCTAGAAAATTGTAAAACATTGTTTCATTGATTTTGAATATGTTCCGTTTATTTCCAACAATAATAAAAATTGTTTGTCCAATAAAAATTGGATGTTACTGTGGTAACATCCAAAATGCTTTCAGTAAGCGTTTCATGTTTTGAAATTTTTGAAGTGTGCCTTTGCTTATTCTTTGTCTTTGTTTTTCTTAGTTTTTCTTTGCTTATTTTGTTAATTTGCTATCTTTGCTGTTTTTGTTTATTTAGCGTCGGATGATCTACTCCTAATCACGATTTGCACTCCTGGCCGAAGGCATTGCATCAGGATATCAATAACTGCGTGATGCAGACCATTGGTCAGCATGCGAAAAAGTTTTTTTTGAAGTGCCAGAGTTTTCTTTGCTCATTTTGTTCATTCTAATTCCCAGGTAGCAAGTGTGCCTACCTTAAGATTACACTTTCAAAAATGTGTCTAAATAATTGACCATTCTTCGGACACCCTTTAGAAATGTCTAAGGCACAATTAAATGATATTTTATGAAAGTAGAACATGTTCCAAGTCTTTTCTCAATCAGAAGCTGTTTTTCTTAAATATATTTTAGCTTTAGCATCCAAAATGCTTTCAAATACATCTAAAATACATTCCAAATGCATCCAAAAATATTTTAACATCCAAAATTTTGTGAGTAAGCCTTTTTTGGATTTTTTTTTTAATGTGCCAGAGTTTTTCTTTGCTCATTTTGTTTATTTTCATTCCAAGGCAGCAACTGTGCCTACCTTAAAACTATATTTTCAAAAGCATGTTTAAATAATTGACCACTTTTCGGACACCCTTTAAAAGTATCTAAATAAGGTACAACTAGATGGTGTTTTATGAAAAGAGAACATATCCTAAGCCCTTTCTCAACCAGAAGTCGTTCTCCTTAAAAAATATTTTAGCTTTCAATTTTATGATGAATCACTTTGTTATTCATCAATTGGGTATTAAAATTGATCATTTTTGCGAAAAAACAAACAATTAAACACGTATCCCTGATCTTTTTTCTGGCAAACAATACAAAATCCCACATTTTTGTACACAGGAGCTGAAACCTCTAAAGTAGCGATCTCTGAATTTGATGGTTTAAATTTCAGTCTCGCTTGAATTTTTGGAGGTGCTTTTCGTCTTTTTCGAAAATCAGGCATATATTCTGAAGCTGGGTAGCTTTTGAATGGTAACATTAAACCTATTGAATTATATATAATTGGGATTACAATAAAAAGTCAACTCTTTTCCTGTATTATGGCACAATTTCCATTATAATCGCTTGAATTTTTTTCTGCCTTTTTCCAAAATCAGGCGTATTTTTTCAGGCTGCGTAGCTTTTGAAGGGTCACAATAAATTTAATGAGTTTCTCCAATATTGACCACGTACTTTCATGTACATCCATTCCTAGTCTTCCAGTTACAGTTTGCACTGATAATCCGATTAGTGACCATTCCGGACTTACTTTCAGATACACTCGTCACAGAGCAATAATAACGCTTGTCCCAGAAAGTGGGTCTACAAGCAAAATTGGGAGAAATGCAATATTCCCCTTTATGTTGCCACAGTTGCTTTGGTCCTAAGCTGCATCAAAGTTCCGTTTCATCTACTCTGCTCTGGCCCTTCCAACGTCTCAGCCACTATTGAGTTCAGCACTTATTACCATCAAGTCATACATGCTCTGAAAGTTGCCGAATCGAAAGCGGTTCCTATAAGACGAGCCAAAATTGGGACAGAGAAACAAATGTGGTCCGAATCCACTAAACTCCAGTCGGCAGAACGACATGCATAAACGTGGCTGAACATTTGGATTACTTGTGGTAGACCGCTACGCGGGATTGTATTCGAGCTGAAACGGAGCACAAAACGCAAATACAAAGCTGAAATGAAGAGGTACTGAATTATCGGGTAACAGTTAGCTGGAAATAAGAAATCGTGGCTAAGCCCTAATCTGACCAGACAATCGTCCACACTGCATGATTGGCACTCTTACTATACTTCGATGTATGGAGATGAGAATTTTACTATAACCAATCAGTATGAAAAGGGAGTTTCCAGTTGGCTTGCATGATTCTCAGGGCAGCATTGCATTGTTCCCGTTTCCCTTGAGAAGATCAAGTTAGCTGTCAGAAAAGTTCTTTCCAAAGCAAACAATGGGACAGACAGCGACGGTCTTACAGTTAAACACCTCAAGGACTTACCTGAATATTTCTATTCCCATCTTCAGCTTATCTTCCAGGCGTGCATCACCAGGGGTTTTGTTCCCAACACTTTCCTGAAAGGGATCATCTCATCTATTGCCAAAAAAGGAAAAGATCCAAACGAATGCAAATCTTATAGACCCATAACCGTCTCGTGCATCTTGAGCAAGTGTTTGAATATGTGATCTTCTCTGAGCTTGATACTGGACACTTTGGGGACAATCAGCTTGGATTCCAGAAAGGTCTCGGGTACCCAGAGGCTCATCGCCTTCTGGCTAACGTACTTATGGACTCGGAAAGAAATAAGTCGCCTCTATATATGTGCACTATTGATATATTGAAAGCGTTTGATAGCGTCAATCACATTCAAGCAATTAATGCTCTGCTTCACAATGGAGTAAGTTCGAGCATAGTGAGTACTCTAAAATTTTAATACGAAAATTTGACTATGTTGGCCAAATGGAAAGGTACAATTTCAGATCCCGCAAAAATCAGAAGATGTGTGAAGAAAGACAGTGTTCACAAAAAAAAGGCATCAAAAATGTGTTTATATGCATTTTTGTTACATTTTTACGAGTCGAACAAAAATTTCGGATAGATATGACCTTGGATGAGAGTCATAAACATGTACGACACAATAAAAGAAATTGAACCATTACTGAAAATTACCATCACTATTCAACAAAATAGTTTAGCAAGCACATAAGGGTGCCACGAACCTGACTATAATAAGGAGTAATGTTTTGTTCTTGGTTTTCGATTTTATAGAAGGCCTATCGCGTGTTTCTTTTGTTTCATAGAGTATAGTTTCAAAATAAACCAAGTTTTTTGAAGCAACGGCTTTAGAGCCGTACACATTTTCCGTATTTACGCAACATGTTCAATTTAACAACTATTCTAAAGCTAGTGTAAGGGGGGGGGAAATAATTCAAAAATTCTAAGTTTTTTGATAATGTTATTAGGAATTGGGACATGTATGTATATTATATATCTTTATTTTCTATTCTGGAAAAATAGAAAAATACTGGCTGAAAAGCGATTTTCTTCCGATTTTAACTTCTCCTTACACCCCTGTGGAAAAGACACAGAGGTCTTTTTGTCTCAAGATCTTGCTTTTTTATTTTAGAGCCGCTTGTATTTTTCATAATTAGGCTAATTTTCAATTCAGGAAGATATTGCAGAGCTAATTCAAGGAAGGAATAGTTTAAAAAATACCAAATTTTGTGAATTTTTTTCCACGTCAAAAATCAATAAAATCTGAGATAAGCTTTAAAGGAAATTATTCTATCCGTATCAACTCTGGAAACACTAAATATAATACTGTCGTAAATTTCTAATTAGTCACTGTATTGGACTGGTACATTCTGTCAATTAATTAGCAGCTGTTTGCCGATTTTTCATCGTTTAATTTAAGATATTAGACTTTTTTTCGGGTGTTCTTCATTTTGTTTCTTTAATTTAAAACCCATTTCTTTGACCAATTTGACTGTTTTTGCTGGAAAGTTAAAAACAGAGTTAAGCCTTGACAAATTTCATCTTTTTTAAATTGTCTCTTTTCAGCGGAACCAAAAAGTTTTTTTGTAGTATTTGATATCCTAGGTTATTGTTTTTATTTTTAACTAGTACAACACACATAATATATACATATATATAAATATATATTATTTTTTTTCAGAGAAAGAAGTTTCTTCTGAAGTTGAACTGATTTCAGAGGCTCGTTACGAAAGGGAGAGAAGATTACCGACAAATGAAGGAGACGGACCATCCCATGGGCAGACCGACCACGGGGAAAGTTGCCCCCCAGGTAGATATATACCAGGTTTGCTGTTATTAAATCACCTTTTAAGCCTTTTTGAAAAGATTGCACTATCTTGTTCGAAAAGTTTAGAGGTAAGGTTGCCGTCCTTGGGATTTACCTATAGTTTTAGTAATTAATTATTATCCTTGGTAATTTTTTTTCTGGAAGTAATTTTTTCGTAATTTCTTGTGAATTTTTTCGGCTAGCTTGTCGTTTTTTTTTAAGCTTGCAGCCTCTATATGTCGGCAATTCTGAAAAAGGCTTATGCCAGCTTTGCGTCTCTCTCAGATTATCTGTCTTGGCTTTTTCTCCAATCAGCCATGGCTCGATGGCAATTTGAATTTAATTCAGAATTTTCGCCCTGTGTCAACTCAAAAATTCGATCATCCCTTAGTTCTATAACTATCTACCTTAGTTGCCTAAATCAAGTTAATAAAAATCCAGTTGCCATCAAGCCATGGCTGATTGGAGAAAAAGCCAAGACAGATAGTCTGAGTGAGAGGCAAAGCTAGCCTAAGCCTTTTTTCAGAATTGTATAAAGATTATGTCATTTCACTTGTTCATAGATCATCCATTCAGAAGGAATAAACATATTATATTTAAAATCACTTCGTAAGGAAAAATTCAAGACCTCAATTTCAAACCTTTTGTCAAATTTAAAATCATTGCGATTGTTTTGACAAAAAAAGAAGCGAAATAGGGTCATGAATTAGCTTGTTTGTCATTTTAGAGATTTTGGCTTAGCCAAGCGAGTTTTTTAGGATTTGTACAGGTATGTTTAGGTAATGCCAATCTTACTTTAGGGTTAGGTTAGAGATTGCATGAAATCCGAAACTCAAAGCGGACCTCAACTAAAACAAGTCAAATAAAATTAGTCGTCTAATGTCTGGCAAGTCGATTACTATGATAGGAGCATTTAGGAATTTTTTATAGTTTTCTTTTCTTTTCAGATCAGGTTGGAATTATAAATCAGTTTATACTTTGATTTATCTTCTACTATTGCAACTCTTGGTTTCGTTCCATGTTATTTCTCGTTTTTTACTTTCTAATATACATGAAATTTATTTCGTCGGAGCTTGACAAATAGTTTCTAATTGTAAATAAAAAACATTATAAAAAGAAAAAGTAATAAAATTTCATTTTACATAAAAGTAAAAATTAAAGTAATTAAAAAAAAAATTAATTGCAGTTGACGCTGGACACCCCAAGTCTCGTACTCAAAATTGACAAAAATAAATATACTTTAGAAATGTTTGCTTGTCAGTCCCGTATTTCAAGGATTGTCTCTATTGCATAGAGGGGTTCAAGGACCGTTCCTAAGTGAAAACTTTGAAGATAAGGAAAGTTATAAAATCAGAATCCGGTGAAAAACTACAGCCCTTTTTGTTGTCAAAATGGGCCTCATTTTAATTAGAGTCAAAAAAATTCTCACAAAAATACAAAGTTGGTGCTAGAAAACTTAGTAGCCTAAAAGTACAGAATTCAAACTGAATATCCTTCTTCTATTTGGAAGCCAAACAATTATTTTTTTTTTTTTTTTTTTTTTTTTTTTTTTTTTTTTTTTTTTAAGAAAAAATCCTTTTAAGAAAGCCAAGCATGGTACATAGGAAACTGAAGACTGCATTTTGTTTTCTTATCAAGAAAAAAAAAAAGCTAAAACTCTTTTTTAAAAATGCCTGTATTCAATTTGTCGAGCCGTGGATAAAGTTCTTTTAGAGAATGCATCGAAATATAAGTCAAAAGATTTGGACTGAATAAAGTCCTACATTTTTTAATAGCGACAATATGGTATTTGTATACTTGCAGTAGAGTAGACTAGGGTATACAGCCATGGGCGCCCATAGACTGAATTTTAGGGGGGGGGGGGGGCATATCTGGTCTAATCAGCGCTTCCAGTGCTGTATAATTGAAATCTCAAGACAAAATATAATGGGCAGCGCGATATTGCTGCCTAAGTAAAGAGCGATGTGGGAACAATATATATTTTTTTTTAACCAGGGCATTTTTTTTAGAAAGAAATGTCATAGGGACTTCAAAAGAGCTCATGGAGGGCAGCCAGCTCCCCCTCCTCCACGTCAATCACTTCCCCAAACACATCCAATAAAAATTTTGAGATAGCCATTTTGTTCAGTGTAGTTTTAAGGTCCAGAAATTATGACTTTGAGAATGACACCCTCCCTCCCCCACAACCCTCAGAGCAAGGGTTGTAAGTTATGCCCTGTAGGATTATAAGGTTTTTTTTATAGGAAGGGGGCTCATTTGATTGGTAATCAGAAGTTTTACTGGCCTCTATAACTGTCAAAAGTGATCTGAGGTCATCCAGCCCCCTCCCCGTACGCCTAGCATTTCATCAAACACATTCAATCATAATTTTTGAGATAGCCATTTTGTTCAGTGTAGTTAAAAGGTCCAGAAATTATGTTTTTGAAGATAAATCGCTCCCCCCATATAGCCCTCAGGTTTTCATAGAAATGGTGGTCGTATAAACTTCAAAGAGGGCTCATTGTATTGCTAATTAGAAGTTATAGTGCTCTTTATAAGAGTCAAAGTGATTAGAAGGCAAATAGCCCCCCCCACACACACACACGCACGTTGTATTTTCCAGAAACGCATCTGATAGAAATTTTAAGATGGCCATTGGTTGTCGTAGAGCTCCCCCCCCCCCACACCCACACACACGTCGTATTTTCCAGAAACGCATCTGATAGAAATTTTAAGATGGCCATTGGTTGTCGTAGAATCCCCCCCCCCACAGCCATCATTTCCCGAAACACTTCCAGTCAAAATCTCGAGATAGTTATTTTGTTTGACGTAGTTTAAAAGTCCAGAAATTATGTCTTTGAGGATGAAAACCCCCTCATGATCCTCAGGGCAAGGGATGTAAGGTATGCTCCAAGGGCATTTAAGGTTTTTATGGAAAAGGGGATCGTATACACTTCGGAGGGGGCTCATTGGATTGGAAATCGGAAGTTGAAGAGCCATTTTTAAGAGTCTAATTTATCGGAGGGCAGCTATACTCCTCCCCACGTCATATTTTCCCCCAATGCATCCAATAGAAATTCTAAGATAGCCATTTGTTCAAAATTAGTCCAAAGATCTCATAACACGGTCTTTGGGGTTGACACAACCCCCCAAAGTATGGGGATAAGGATTTTAAGTTATGCCCCGGAGGGATGTAAGCTTTTTATGAAGAGGTGGTCTTGTAAACTTTAGGGGAGGCTCATTTGATTGGAACTGCATACTTTTAAGAGTCAAGCGTAATGGAGTGAAAATAGCCCCCCCTCTCCTTGATATCCTCTTTTCCCCAAACACATTCGATCGAAATTGTGAGACAGCCATTTTGTAGCCAATAGTCCAAAGAGAATATAACAATATCTTCAGTAATCAAATATAAGAAATATTTAGGCGGACGTTGAATTAAATCAAAACAAACTATTAACATATGAACTTTCAAAAAGGTGACAAAGCGATATCCCGAGAACAATTTATATTATTAAGTTAGATCTTTAAGAGTAAGTTGTGGGGGATTTTGTACTAGCCAGAAAGCACTATGTGTATACTTTTAGTACTACAACTACAGTTACTGTAACTAATGACGCTTAGAGTATTAAGGTGAAACTTCTAGGAAGCATTTAGGGGGCGTTCCAATTAAACGAAAAAACTGTATACATGCAGATTTTCAAAAAGGCATATAAGCAATATCATAGGTAGCATCACTCTATAATAGCTAGAAATATCAGTGAAACATTTAAAGAAGCTAATTCGATTCAAAATTAAAAGTTCTAGGTTCCTTTCTAAGAGTAAAAAGAGATTGGAGGGAAATCAGCCCGTCTCTCAAGCCGATTTATTTCCCAAACACATCTAGTCAAAATTTTAAGACAACTGTTTTGTTCAGAATAGTAGAACGGTCCAGCAACTATGTCTTTAGGAATATTGGGCATATCAAACCCCCACAATTATGCCAAACTATGGATTTGTATAGAAAAAAAAACGAAGAGATATAAAATATTTTTTTTTTCACGAAAATGACTTTGTCAATAAAAAACGAACAGAAATTCATCTAAAAAAACTTTTTCCACAAAACTAGCTTTTCAAAGAAAAGTAAAGAGCTCCATTAAGCCAAAAATGGGCAGAAATGAAGTCAGGTAATCGTCCAAGCATAAAACTACCACAAATCACTATCAATAAGTAAAATAACCCAGTCAAACTCGAAACAAGCAAAAATTAACATTAGTAGGGCTGATAACCCCCATGCCTTCTCAAGACTAGAACATAGTTTGCGCTTTACTGAAAACAAAATATGCCTAAATGTTTTCACTTTTCTTTTTACTTAAATAAGTAAAAAACTTTTTTTCCTCACTTTTTTTTACCCATTTTTTATTTTAAGGAATAAATATCAGTATAGGTAAATTAAACTGACAATCCACGGTCATTTATTTATTTTTTTCAGTAAAGCCTAAGTTATGTTCTGGTCTTGAGAAGGCATGGGGGTTGTCAGCCCTATTAATGTTAATTTTTGCTCGTTTTGAGTTTGAATCGGCAATTTATTATAATTTCTGTTCGTTTTGAGTCTCATTTAACTGTTGATAGTAATTTGTGGCAGTTTTACGCTTGGAAGATTATTTGACTTATTTCTGCCCATTTTTGGCTTAATAGAGCTCTTTACTTTTGTTTGAAAACGTATTTTGTGGAAAGTTTTTAAATTAATAAAAATATATGAGACCGTCATTCAGCCAGGGGGGGGGGCAGGTGCCCCCCCCCTTATGGGTGCCCATGTATACAGCAGGGTATGGTGTACTTGTAGCAAGACCAGACGCTTTCCATCTGACCTGGCATCAGAAATTTTGATCTTATGTGGGAATTTGTTTAACCGAAAGCTACCTAGACTAAGGTTTTTGTAATGAATGGTATAAATCCCACTCTTTTACTGTCGTTTTATACCCTGATTGATTTATTCCCGAAAATTTTAACGCTACCGCTGGTTTGTATCCATAAGAGGAGTAGATGGCGTTGTCATACTCTTAATAAATAAAAAGTTTCACATCTTTTAAACTACTTGATGACTAAGGCCTTAACCTATTTAAGAATTATTTAAGAGTACATAATCGGTGTTAAAAGTATTGCAGATTTGGCGTTGTCATACTTTCAATAGAAACATTTTGAGTTTAACATATTTTAGATTCGTTGATGATTTAGGCTGTAAATTTAAAAATAGGGCTAAAAACTATATTTAATTGTAAATCCATTGTTAAGTATTTCATCAGCTCATTTAAAAGTATAAATCTTCGAATGTATATAGCGTTGAAACTATTTTATCGGCGTATACGTGTCCGTCCGTATACGTTATTAAAATAAAACTATTTTATCGAGTCCGTAACTTGCTGAAATCTGGCGGTTTCTTCGCCAGGGGGGAAGGCTAAGCAGATATTTTGCAAACTTGTAGAACACTGTACGGATTGTTTTTTATCATCAAAAGTAAACAAAGACCAGAAAGGTGACAAAGCTAAGATATGAGGGGTGGCAAAGGAGTTGAAGATCCGTGATAGAATGCGGCGGCTATATAGGCGTTTACATGACAAAATCATCCCATACGCTTTTCGGACATTCTGTTTGAGATCATTTATTAGACAGGACCGGGTAGCTTTAAGATTAGACCCAATTGGCAAACCAAGGTAAGTCATTGACCCTGCTGCAGTAACTGTATTACTACCTAGTGCAAATATGACAGGCGCCAACTCTTTCTTACAACAATTAAAGACGACCACCTCGCTTTTGATGGAGTTGAAATTTAGGCCTCTGCTAGCATATTCGTTAGACAAAACTCTGAAATTACTCTCTATGCCACTGACGGATCTACTCAGATTTAAAATGTCATCGGCAGAATTAACAAGAGACAAATCAATTCCACGAAAAATAAAGCACGTTTTCACCGGCTTCTGAGCCTCGATGATACTATTATTATAGAGAGGCGGTGATGATAAAGCCCCTTGGCGAACGCCTTTCCGCACTGGTATGAGGAAATTGGATACAGTTGGGCTCTGATTTTTTACTACCCTTACTCTAACCTTCAACGTAAAATACATGCTCCTATATGTAGCAATTATAGATCTGTCAAGACCTCTCTGAAACGCAGAGACAAGCAGTTGTGCATGGATACCCGAATCAAAAGCCCTGCGGACGTCGTGGCCTGCAAGTACCACGGATTCTCCTTTAGCATCTGCGTCCAACAAAACATTAGACAATAGGCTATGCACGTGCTCGCGGCTAATATTTCTCTTGAACTCGAACTGCGAATCTGGCGTACTACTAACTTACTTTATCTCCTCAATAACTAGTAACTCCATCAATTTCCAAAAACGGGAGCAACAGTTATCGGGTGGTAAGAACAACATTCAGATCGGTCTTTACCTTTCTTGATGACAGGAGTAATTACACCGGTACAAAAAATATCTGGCACTAGACCGCAACTAAAAATCATTTGGAACATAAGTGCTAGATGTACTGTTAACAGTTCACTACCGAGAATCAGATGCATACCACAAATATTATCTACTGCTTTAGAGTACTTCCTTTTTAGTTTAAGGATAGCCGAACGAACATCCGACACACTCACTACGTGGCCAAGACCCGGTTCGAAAGATTCTAAACAGAGATCAAGATCTCTCTCAAACTTGCACTCCAATTCAGGATCAGGTGAAGCAAACTCGCTCGTGAAATAACTATTCCATTCACTTTCACTAAGGGCGGATTCGTTATTGGGCGCTTTTGCAGATCGATTCTTCTTGATGAATTTCCTAATTATCGACTTGTTGTGACTCACTGTTTTCATCAATCACGCGAGAGCGAGGCGAGGCGAGACATTTGGAGAACTGTTGCTTTGTTTAAATCGAACACTGTTTACGACGCCTTGTTTAGGACGGCCCGAATCAATCCTCAAACTATACCACATTTTAGCTTGTTGACATGCATTAACCAAAGCTGGGTTTTCCGACCATCCTGGAACTTCTGACCCAATTCTTACTTTACGAATAGGAACCGTGGTTTTTTCCTGCATAGCGCAAGGCGTGGGTTATTTCACTACAGTAAATATTTAGAACTATGTGTTTCTCATCACATGCAATCGGCGAGCTTTGGAGTAGTAGCTGGAAAGGGACTTTAAACTTTTCCAGGATTCCGTCACACACAGACCTGAACAGGGCTAAATTAGCTTTATGCCATTCAGTCTTCTGGAACCACTTTTTCTCATTTGGAGCGTTACTCAGGAGGTCATTAATAATGAAGGTATTAGCCACTGGAAGGTGATCAGAAACACAGAAGCCGATATCAACTTCACAGTCACCGTGAGTCCTCAAGTCGGGAGAGCAGAGCAGAAAGTTGAGCGAGGACGTGGAACCGAAATTATGTACATACGTGAAGTCTACTCTGTATCTCAGTACCCGCAGACTCGGGCAGGCTGCAAGCAGGAATTGACTTCTTGGATCATTAGCATCAGAGAGGTTGGAGTTCATATCTCCGGCAATAATACAGGAAAGTTTTTCCGCCGCTTGTAATGTAGCAACAGCGGCTACTTTTCCGCAAGCAATATTAAACTTATTGTCAGATTGGACAGTCCTGTAGTTCGTTGGCATGTAGACTGAGAGCACAACAGTATTGTCAATTTTCACTGCAACATAAAAGTCCGCTTCTTTAAACGTTGAGGCACGAAGTGAGGCACGGACAATGATAGCAACACCACCAGAGGGACGATCTCTTCCCGACTTCTGAGAAGGAATGCCAAACACATTACGTTTTCGTTTAGTTGTAAGAGCTGGAGTCCCCCAACTGAAACTGTAGCAGGCATGCTTATCGGAGCCACAGAGGGCGCACTTCATCTGGTTCTGGCACGGGGTGTCTTTAGCATTAGCGTGGCCTCCTCCGCAGTTTAAGCATCTTGCTTTATCAGACCAGTCCTTTGCAATATGCTCATAGGCCTGACACCTATAGCAACGCCTCGGGAGAAAATGAAAGTCCTCGACTGGAATTCCTTCATAGCCTATAATAAGCGGAGATTTCATCGCGGAGGCTAGATGCTGCTTGGTCACAAATTTCAGTCTGAACGATCTCGTTTTACCGATCTGAGAGGTCTTAGCACAATTATTCACAAGACCACATAGATCCTCCTCACTAACGCTGGTGGGTACGTGTCTGATTATGCCAAAGACCGCAGGAAGGACACTTTTGCTTCAAATACTTGAGTCGGACTTAGCAATAGCATTTGCAACTGATTTCGCAGACTCTTGATCGTTCAGAACAACTTTCCAGTCGGTTTTGCGAGTTTTCAGTTCCACAATATTTCCACAGTTGCTTCCACATACTTTATCGAGATAATCCTTTCGTGAAACGGGATCGTCCAGTCCATTCGGGGGATTCTTTAGCACGACTGCATAAGTCGGCACTGTTGCAGTTTGCAGTGGAACAGAGGAGGCTGCCGGTTGGGACTGACTCGTGGATCTCACAAAGCTGTCAAACTTAGCACTACGCTCATTCACTTTCCTGGTCAGTGTCGCTGAGATTTCTCCAGCAATCACAGGAACCTCGTCAGGCTCATAGATAACAAAACACGGCAAATTGTCATCGACTTTGAAATGACTTTGTTGTCATCGCAGTGTTTCAGTGCTCTTTTATGATATCGAATATATGGTCTGTAGGTTTGTCACGATTAGTCGGCCTAGTTGACTGGCCTGCCTCTGACCACAGTAATTTCTTTGCATTCCGTATATCATCCAAATCGAAGAACTCTGCAGCTTGGCTCATTATATCCGCACTCTGATTTCCCGCTTTATACGCCCTTACTGCGAAATTCAACACAGCATTCCGTATCAGTGTCACATTTGGCACCAGAATCATCCGGCGGCATATTTCGTACAGAACGTAATCACACAGAGTCCAAGATCAGTCCGTAGGCGGAGCCAAAAATGTTAATAGCTGAGCAGGTTTATCCAGGAATACGGGGAGATTCCTGGTTTTACTGATTGCTAGATGCAAATTCACTTACGAGAGAAGTAAGGGAAGCGTTGAAGGCTGTCTACCTTGTCCCCGCAATTTAAGGGGCAAGCCCAGCGGGTACCAGGGCTCTTGCAGACAACTCTCTCGCCCCTCTTCTGCTTACTTCTCTCCTGTCACCTTTATCGCAGCGTAATTGCCTATTCTGTTCCGGAAACTACTTTTGAATTTGGCTTATTTTCAGTCAGTACAGTAGGTGGCAACACTGCACTGTCAAATTTGGGCGCACTTTCCACAGCGCAACGATCAAGCTCTGGCAACGCTGCTAGATGTAGAATTCATTTCGGCCATATCGCTGCTGTGCAAAAAGAATACAATCCTCTAAGATAATTAAATCTTTCTGTCTGAGTCTCTGTACGTATTAAGTCACTAACTTCTAATTGAATTTATGTTCAAGCAGCAAAAATGTCAATAGCAAGTGAATAAAATAAGCCAATTATAAATGTCTGTAGGGAATCGCACAGAATGAAACCTTATTTTATTAAAAGGTTAATATCCAAAAACAAGGTGTTTACAAAACGAGCTCTCAATCAAGATTTAATCGCTGTATTCAGAAGCCCATATCGGTGTTAGAAAGTACTGTGTATCCGACGTTGACCCACTCTCAATAAAAAGAAATTGAGTTTTGCATCTTTTAAACTACCTGATGATTCAGGCCGTAAGTTTTTAAGGGTTAATTTAATTGCGTGTCTAAGGGACCTAATTAGCATTAACAAGTATTTAATTCCAGAGTTGGCATCGTCATACTCTCAATAGAAAATTTAAAGTTTTATTTCTTTCAAACTACTTGGTGATTCAGACTGTGAATTTTTAAAATGAGGTTAGAAACGAAATTTAATTGCAGATTCAGCATTTAGTATTTAATCGGTGTATTTAAAAGCACTTAATCAGTGTTGAGAAATATCTAATTGCAGATTTGGCCTTGTCATATTCTCCTTAGAAAAATTTTGAGTTTGACCTCTTTGCGACTCAGGCCGTAAATTTAAACAAAAAAAAGGTGTAAAAAAAGTGTTTAATTACAGATTTTCAAGACCGTGGAATTGGATATCCCAAACCTCGGACTCGGAGTGACATGAGAACTAGTTATATATACAGTAAACTTGGAGATATCAGATTGACTGACCGTGATCACCTCTCCTCTGTCAATTTTTTCGCAGTTGTTATCGATGGGGTAAGTTGACATGAGTTCTTGTGTTTGAGTGAATTGGCTTGCTATAGCCCATTCTCAGTAAACTACAAACGAACAGACACCGTTCAAAACGAACAGATATTTCAGTAAGTATGTCGAGAGCCTTTAATCATGCATCTGCTCGAATTTATTTTTGAATATGACTGAAGGTGGTGGCAGTCTTCATCTTATTTTTGAGGAGTTTGAGTCGTCTTATGTTTTAAAGTCGCCCTTTGCTCTCATCTAAAAAATTGTTTAAATATTTTCTTTTAAGTTGTATCTTTTTTAAATTTTCCTGTTGGAATATTTTCCAGCTCATGTCAACATAACATATTTTCCACAGTTTCGCAGTTAGTAAATTTTTGAAATCTTTATGTTGATGAGACAGTTCGCAGAAAATGTTGGCCTATAAAAACGTTTGTTAAATTTATTAATTCAAGTTGAATGTTCCTCCAAGTGAGAGTGGCTTCTGTCTCCTCAGCTCTCCACTTTTAACGCTGTATTGTTATTTCGCCTTCGGGTTCCACTTTCTGATTTCCACTGATTTCAAGGTGAGAATCAACTTCCCAAAAGGGGTGCTTTTTTGTCTTACTGGATTCATCAACCCGCAAAATTGTCACCATTGGCTTAATCGAATCCACAATTGGTCAATGGGGTGTAATTAAGCACAATGGTGGTTAAAATAAATCTCGGTGTGGTGCGATGTGGTTTATGGTAGGGTGACGTCGCTTCCTGACATGCATCAGTAACCCAAAAATATTTCGTAAAAATCTGTGTTTCTGCACAAAAATCCATTTTCTAAGATTGACTATAACAGTTCATATGGATAAATTTTAGTTTTATTTCCTTACTTTGTGGAAGAACCCCTGTTTTAGCACCTTGGGGGTTGAAATGGGTACTTGCAACGCGTTAACGTCGATATTAAGGCTTCCATTTCGATTTTGCTTTCTATTCCAATTCAACACTTGATTTGATTCAAGTGTTGATTTGATCAGTAATTGATTTTTTCTAATTATAATAGCTCGATCTTGATTCAGAGTCTGATACGACTGTCTTTGACTCCACAGCCTTGCATGAAACCATTGAATTTTACAGCCATGTTGTAAGATACAAGTTATATTAATTATCTTATTGCAACTGCCATGCGCCAAAACCAATCACCTAATACCTAGTGAATCACAGATTTGGCTATTTTCCAAGTAAGGGTTGTTTTGAAGAGTTCACTATCATTAATTATTAGGGAGTTGTATTTTCTTTTCCATTAAATTACCCCCCTGGCAAACGGGAAGATGAATACTGACAAATATTTTAAAGCTATAATGTCTTTGCCATAATTGATTTTTCCAGCAATGATGCGATAGTGATAAAAATAATTCCACACGGCTGTGGAAATTAAGAGGCAGTCAGGATATTCTTTAATGTCTCAGAGAAATCTAAAATATAGAACCCATTCCTTGTTCTTTCGTTTTTTCTCTGTGTCGGCTCTGAATTTTGTTCAAAAGTTGATGGAACAATACAGAAAAAAAAAATTACTCAGTAGGTACACACAGCTGAAATTTTGTGGTGGGTATTTACCAAACTCACCAGAAGATTTTTCCACAGGAGCAGGGGGGGGGCATATAATCTTAAAAGTACTTTTAAGCGCATTATTTTTTTTATGTTGCTTATAGTTTTCAAGGCCAATTTGAAGATGTTATGGGTATACCAACTTCAGGGACGTGGGAAGGGCCTTGGCCCCCTCGAAATTGCAAATTTTACTGAATTGCTGGGCAGTTTTTATTCAAATAAAATTGATGCTTTATTATTATCCTCCCCCCCCCCTAAAAAGTCTGCGAACATGCCTGGTCTTCTACATCCTACCTGATAACATTTTGCTTTAAACAATACATTTATTAGTTCAAATGTTTTTAAAGGCTAAGGGGAGGTAAAACAGTTGCGATTGTCAACTGGCTATATTTGCTATACTGTAAGATTTGTCAGCGAAAGACTAGTGAAACTTTAGTAGGAAGAGCGGGAGTTGAGCGGTTGGTAACCTCCCTCATATACAGATTAGTTTTTTTCATTTCAAGTCTTAATGTTGCTCATTACAAGTTGTTAAATAAAAACAAACAAGTTTTTTTCAACTGAAAGTAAAAAGCAACGTTAAAACTTTAAACGAACAAAAATTATGTTGTAGATGAGGGGGGCTGCCCCACTCTCAACCCCTCGCTCTTTATGCTAAAATCGTTAAGTGGTTTAAAAAAGCAATTATTCCAATGCAATGCAATGCAGTGTGTTTCAGCAGTCTTTCTTAAAAAATGGGGACAAAAAGTAAAAATTTTGTGCGAAGAGCCAGGAGTTGAGGAGGGGACAGCCTCTTCATATACGGAATAATTTCTGTTCGTTTCAGCTTTTATTGTTGCTCCTTACTTACAGTTGAGAAAAAACTTGTTTTCTAGAATTTAATTTCTTATCGTTTTTCCGATCATGCCCAGGCCTAACCAAGATTTGATGCTAGCAACCGGCCCCATTAGCCTCCAATTTATTCCTGTTAGAATTATATTTCAATAATTTATATTTCAATAATATATTTCAATAATTGTAAATTGATTGGAAGCGTTCAGCGTTTCTGCGTAAGAATTAAAATGTCGGATTGCATTAAAATTCTGGACAAAATTTGAATATTTGTTTGAAAACGTGTACGCCCTTTTTCCCGGTGATATTGAATCGGAATGGGTGGAAATTACTTGTGGTGCCCCTCAAGGTACCAAATTAGCACCTCTTCTTTTTGTGGCTGTTATCAACTACGTCCTTTATGGCTTCGACGATCGCTTTAAATTCGTCGATGATTTGTCTGCGCTTCTTAAATACCACGTAAAGGATTCGGAAGCTGTAGCCCAGTTTGACCCAATTTTTTTCGATCAGTTTAAATCACAGTGTACTGCTAATAAAGTTCAAATTAATGAGACTAAATCAAAGGTTTTGAGGTTTAACCCACTCAAACGCGATTTTATCTGCCCCGTGACTTTATTCCCTTCTGCTTCGTGTACGACTATCTTGGGCGTCACCTTTAGTGTGGATTGTTAGTTCTCTATTCACGTACAAGAGCTGGTAAAGAAAGGGGATTATGCTTTACGGACACTAGTAGCGATGCGCCGCCTAGGTTTTCTAATATATCAACTGAAAACGGCGTACCTCACTTTTATTCGACTCACTTATTCTGGGGCCCGCAAGTTCATCACATAGATTATTTAAGTGATGATTTAGAGGGGATCCAGAAACGAGCTGTAAAGGTCATTCTTTGTGACAAATATGTAGATTACAGCTCTGCTCTGAAGTCAATTGAAATACCAAGCCTTCGTGATCGCCGTTTTCAGCTGATGATTCGTTTTGGCCAGTTTTTATTGTCTAGTCCTGTACATCGGACAATATTGCCACCTGAAATGCCTGTCCGCGCAAATATCAGAAGCAAGAGCAAGCTTATGCCCGTCTCATGCTTCACAAATAGACTCAGTAACTCCTTTGTTCCTTTCTTTACAAGGGCTTTTAATAAAATGTAGTGAATTGTTTTTCATGTAAAAAAAAGCGCTTTTTAGTGAATTTTTTAAATGTGTATGTCAGCTGTTTTCATTAAACTGATTCTCATTCTGAAATTTTCGATGAACAGCAATATTGTTTTTTATTGAATAAGGTTTGCTTATATTTTTGCTACAGAATTTCGGGTGGGCGGAGAGGGGTATTATTGTCCAAATATATAGATATCCTCCGTGACTTTTGCACTACTACCACCCTCTCCAGCACCAGTAATATAGGCTCGGACCAAAATGTTCCCGGGAATCGAGGGGTTAGGTATAAAATTTTATAAATGTTAGAAACATTTGTCTGCAATAAGAAGAGATATATGACCCCGCAACACCCTTATTCAGGCTTCGTCGAAATGAAGGGAGATGTTAATCCCCCCTATGTCCCTTCCGAAAGGCTCTTGGAGTGTTAGACGTTTTGGGCATTGAAATGCACTGTTTTGCGTGTCGCATCCTCCACTACATGTACAATAACCCACATTTCCTCCTTCATAATAATTTATGCGCAATTATACATCCCTAAACATAATTTCATCTAAAATCAAGTCAATAAACTTAGTTAAATAAAGCAATAAAATACATGTCCATATTAACCATTCTTTTGTATAGACTACGTGTTTTTTCAGGAACGAATACACCACCTTGCGGCACGATTTCCTCTGGAACTGGGAAGTTCGATATATAGTCTTTGATGCTTTTCAAATTGATTGGCTATCTCAGAACTTTCAATGGATTTCAACTTGGTCCCCATGGGGCAAAATCGTAGTTTGGTGCCACAAAATGGTAGAAAACACCGTTTTCCCATGCTACTTTCTTTTTGGTCACTAAAAAGGGAACTCTCCTGATATTTTAGGACTATGGCTACGATACAATCAAACTGGGAAAAAAAATAAAACAACTAAACACGTATTCGTGATATTTTTTTGGAAAATGTGCAAAATTCTACATATTTGTAGATAGGAGCTTGAAACCTACTCAACAGGGTTTTCTAACACGCTCAATCTGAAGGTGTATTTTTTATTAACATCACTTGTCTTTTTCGAGGTGCTTCCCCCCTTTTTTGAAAATCAGGCAAATTTTTTAAGGCTTGTATTTTTAAACTAATGAATTTTATGTGTTTGGAATCAGCAGAAAAAGTTGATTCTTTTGATGCATTAATTGTTATCAAAACTCACTTTTTTAGATTTTTGGTTACTATTAGCCCGAGTTCCTCCTCATTTGCAGTTCCTTTTCACAAATTGTTTGTTTAGAGAACGAATAAATGCTGTTTCTAACAGACAATCTTGGTTCTGTAAATATATGTAGAGTAGGTGTGAAGATTTGTTCATTTCTTCCTTGGAGATTTTTTCTCCAAGGAAGAACAAGCTTGCAATAATTATAAAGGTGGTAGAGACATAATAATAATAATAAAAAAAAATCCAGAAAAGGTTCTAATAAAAACAAACCACAAAATCGAAAGGGAGTAGCACAAAATATTTGTTAATTAAAATCAAGGAAAAAAACTATGAGTTACAAAAACAAAATAATAAAGCTCAGTCGAATATATGTCAAAGTTAAAATGTTAAAGATAAAAAAAAATAAGGAAAGATCATATGTTAAAGATAAAATTCAACAAAAAAGAAAGCATATACAGTTGAAAGCCATTTTAATTTATGTTAAGCATTATAATTAAAAATAAAGAATGTTAGGTCACTTTTTTTATGCCTTTACGTTTAGATGTAAATTAAATAGATTTGAGGGAACTTCCCTTGATGTTTCAAGGGAAACATCTTTTCCCTTGAAAATTGACTCCTGATTGGCTGTGGAAATTGCCTGTGAGGGGAAGGGAATAGTTCCTGGGTCGAAAATTTCAAAATCCGATGGATTTCTAAGTGTTTAAATTACAATTTCTACTGTATTTCTAAGACATATGAACCTATGATTATATTTTCCAAGGAGGTCTCAAACAGTGATGTGGATGAATGCCAATCAATTCTTAAAATTGGAGATGATTCTGACTATGACCAATCGCTTCCGTTTTTTCTCGACTACAAGTCTGGACATTTTGCTGAAATGGTCCGCATCACAAAAGGTGATGTGATTCGCGTGCATAGAGCTGCAGTAAGTATTTAACTATATTGTATTTACGACTCTGTAATTGCCCCAATTAAAGCTTCTTATCAAAAAGTTTGTCAACTCTTTTTTCAAAAATGGGCTATAATATTAGAAAATGTTCTTTTTTTTTTCTTTTATCCTGTGGTATTGGGTCCATATTGAAGTATCCTGGATGTAACTCCTTTCCTCTTTTTTTCATTTTCTAGGAAATAAATTTATTACTTTCGTATATTTCTCAGATAGTCTTTCGGTACTTGTATGATAAAAGTCCTACCGCTCAACTTGTTCATCCATTGACGCATTATAGAATCGTTTTTTTCTTTAGTTTCTTTCAGCTTAGCGTGAGACAAGACAAAGAGAAGTAACAGAATAGATGGAAAATATGTAATTTGGGCCATATATTTGCTCATTGGGGGGGGGGGGGGTAAAGTGTGAAGTTAGAAAACAATTCTTACTACATAATATGCAGAATAATTGTACCTAAATTAATAGGTATGCAGACCCGCTGTACTTTACCCCCCTCCCCTAATATGCAAATATATAGCCCAAATTTGTTTCTAAAGTATTATATTTTTATCTTACTTAGGTATATTTCATTATGATTGAGCGCCAGAGAAAGATATTAGTTAAGAAAATCTCAGAAAGGCGTCTATCTTACAAGTACCAGTTTTCTAACATTTCCTTTCAGTTCTCTATCTTTTCTAACATTAAACTATTCATATAAAATCTCAGTTAAGAAAAGAAGAAAACCTTCCTACCGCTACCAACTACATTACCTCTGCGTTCCATTGCCGTCATACTCTACTATTTTGTTTCTTTCTCTACCCATTTACCCTATACCTTCTATTTAACATTTTCCTATAACCCAAAAAAATCCCCCCCCCAACTTTTAATATATTATGGTAAGTAATCTCTTTATAGACAGATTATCTTTAGTATTTTAAGGGTAAATGGTTGAGCTATGTTAGTGAGACTTTCGTTTTTTGCTTTTCTTTATCACTTTAAGTTTTTTCCTTTTTCGCTTTGTTTTTTGTTGACTACAGGTACGGAAATTTGCTGAAATGGTGTGCGGCACAAAAGGCGATGTGGATCCTATTTATAGAGCTCAATAAGAATTCAACTTTAATTTGCATTTATGACTATGTAATTACCCCAGTTAGAAGCCTTTTATCAAAAAGTCCCCCCCCCCTCTTTTTTTCAATAGATTAGGGTAAGTGATCACTTTATAGACAAATCGTCCTCAGTATTTTAAGGGTAAGTATTTGAGTTATGCTATTGAGACTTTTACTTTTTACTTTACTTTATCGCTTTGACTTTTTTCCGTTTTTGCTTTGTTTTAACTGACTTCGGGTACAGAAATTCGCTGAAGTGGTGTAGGTCACAAAAGATGATTTGGTTCGAGCGCATGGAGCTCAGGAAATATTCGGCTTTATTCCGACTCTACAATCGTACCAATAAAAGATATCTTATCAGAACATTTCTCCGCTCTTTCAGTAGATCAGCATAAAAAATCGCTTTCTGGAAACTTTTTTTAGTATTTAACACTGTAGACTGTAGCGTCTTCTTTTTCTAAACATGACACACATTTGATACCGCGCGTATCGTCTCTGGCAATATACGTCATAACCTTAGTTCAGTTTCCATAAGCTCATCGTGATGTGTAGATCGGAAACAATTGTCATTGCGCGTGCGTGAAGGCAGAGTATGAATCTTGTGTGGTTTTAAATCTGTGTCACATATTTTTAATGGAGAGTATAGCCTTTGTCGATACTGTATATTCTGTCTAACGATGTATTTAAAGATAAGAAGTTGAGCTGTGTTATCAGAACTTGGTTTTTTTGCTTTCCCTTTTCAGTTCGCTTTCGTTTTTCCTCGACTTCAAATTTGTGAATTTGGGGAGATGGTTTGTATAAAAAAAAGGTGAAGTAGTTTGTATGCATAGAGCTGCAGTAAGTATCCAACTTTAATTTGTATTCATGGCTCTTTAAGTGTCCCAAATTAAAGATTCTTATCAAAAAGTTTGCCAACCCTATTAGTAGATTAGGGTAAACAATTGCTCTTCTGACAAACTGGAATTCAGTATTTGAATTACTAGCAGCTGAGCTACGGCACTGGGACTTTCAGAGATTTTGAGTTGATTTCAGAAATGTTCATTAACCTGGCTGTGCTATCTTTTTTTGAAACATCAAAAATAGGTCGTCTCGAATAGTTTGTTTAATTATCCTTCTGTAAATCCAAATCTGGACTCGAAATATCATATCTTCATTTTCAAATAACAGGCGAAATTAAATTGGTAAAATTTATGCCATTCAGGTCATTTTGGGAAGCGTTGGAAGTGTTTTCCCGTGGGCTTGTTTCTTTTGGCAAAGCGTGTTTTATGGCTTTGTTTGCATGGTGTTTTTTTATTGGCTTAAAATGTTGATGAACAAAAATACTTGTTTTTTGGACATGCTGCAAACCCTTCCGACGTGTGACACGTTTTTCCGTGTTGTTGTCGCATGTCGGATGCATTGGAATAATCCTATGCAACCAATAGAGTATGAAAAAGGACTTAAGCGAGAAATTAATTCTGAATAATCAATTTGTTTATGCGAAAAATCATCTTTAAAAAGTATTGGATCTTCTATTCAGTCTCCTATCTCAGTTGAATTCTCCTACTTGGCGAATAACCAACTTAAGCAAAAAAAAAATATCATTTCTATTGAGTCTCCTATTTCAATGCAGTTTTCTTGTAATACGACCAGAGCCATTCTAAGGGAGGGGGAGCAGTCGGGGCAGCTATCCCGGGCACCATGGCTGAGGGGATGTCGCGGCTGGGGGGTTGCCCGCTTCGATCAAATTTTTCACTTTGTTTCGACTTTTTTTGCTTATATTTGAGTCTGGAGGTGGGCTTTGTAATTAATTTTTCCCCGAGAACAACCAACTCTAGGAACAATAGAAACTCTAGAAACAGCTCTGAGTTACGAGAAACCAATAAATTTTATAAGTAGCTTATCGGCTGATGTGAAGATTTGGTTGTTTTTGACGTGCCGGACTTGCAGCAGTTACGTATGATGTAAAATCGTTGAGGTACTGTTGGGGTTGTAGCACTAGCCACTTGGTTTAAATGATTGAAACAAAATTGAGGATGCAATTCAAGTTTGTTATGTCAGCGTCGCTCTGTTGACGCCAGTGAAAATCACTGGAAATGTTTTTTGCTTTAAAAGGTCATTGAAGAGCTCAAGTCCAAGAAAGTGGTTTTCTAACTTATTTTCTAAGGATTTTTATTGATGTTAATGTGATTGCATATGGCTGTTTATCGGAATTGTCGATTATCTTTTTGGATTTGTTTTGTTTATTTTCATATCTATATCTTTTAGTTGTTATGTCTTTTAGGTAAATTTTGCTCCATCTGGGATTTACTTAAAATGCTGGAGTGGCCGATCTCTGATGCGTCTTTACCCCAATCAGAAGTTTGAAAGCACTGCCAAAAATCCAACTTTGCCTACATGTGAGTTTCTTCCTTCTTTTTCTTTTTAACTCCATTCTCGTCTAATTATCTTGTCAGTTGGATGCAGTACAGAGTTTAAGTCAGGTTCACACAAAGAAAGGGAATAGAGTAAGACACTTGGTCAATTTTAAGTCACTTTCGCACAAAGATAGGATTTTAGGGTTAATTACATGGCGTTTAATAAAAGCCCTTTGACTAGCTTATCTTGCCTTTCTCCTTAAATGAATTCCTATATATGTACTTCTGACAAATTTTTTTAAAGATATGATTGAGAAAGTTACTTTCATCAATTATCTTTTAGGCCACATTTAGCTTTGAATAAATCAGGCAATATTGATATTCAAGCAAGAAATAAGAATTCTGGAGAAGGCCTCGCCCACAGACAAGGGGTATATAATATAGATGTCTAACTGACCTAAGTTGCAATGTTAAAAAAAGGGTCTGACAGATTGCCGTTCCTTGAAGCTATTTGTGCTGAAGGTGGCGTATGTTGGAAGATAGTTTTGCCATTTTTATTAAACGACCGAGACAAAAGGTATATAAAACAGATTTTGTTTCTTTGGCCTCGGCTTGCGTTGACACCTAGTCGGAAAAGTTTTGTGGGAGCTGAAAGAGATCTATGTTTAATTGGCGACTTTCATTTTGGGACGGCATAATTTGTAGTGCCCATGGGGAGCAGATTTCTGTTGTTAAATTTTAATGAAATGCAAAGTCAATTGCTTAATTTTCTCTGAATATTATGATGTGTTTTAAATAATCATTGAACCCAAAGATGATTTTGGTTGGATGTGTTTGGGGAAAAGGTAGGCGTGAGAGGGGGGTTATTTTCCCTCAAATCACTTTCGAGACTATTAAAAAGGGCACTAGTCCTTTGAATTTCCAATCGAATGAGCCCTTTTTCAAGTTTCTACGACAAAGATTTCAATGAAAACTTTTATACCCCCAGGGAATGACTTATAACCCTTGCCCTGAAGACTGTGTGGGAGTGTTTTAATCAAAGGTATAATTTCCTGAACTTTAAACTGCGTGGAACAAAATGGCTATTTCAAAATTTTGATTGGATGTTTTTGGGGAAATGGTGGGCGTGGAAGGGGTGTTAGTTGCCTTCCAATCACTTTCAACTATTAAAAAGGACACTAGCCATTTCAATTTCCAATCGAATGAGACATTTTTGAAGTTTCTACGACAATGCGTTGTATAAAAACCTTATATGCCCCAAGGCCATAACTTACAACCCTTGCCCTGAGGGCTGTGGGGGGGGGGTTGTCATCCTCAAAGACCTAATTTCCTTAACTTTCAACTACGCTGAACAAAATGGCTATCTTAAAATTTTGATTGAATGTGTTTGGGGAAAAGGTGGGCGTGAGAGGGGGGGTTAGTTGCCCTCCAATCACTTTTGACTATTAAAAAGGTCACTAGCCCTTTGGCATAACTTACAACCCTTGCCCTGAGGGCTAAGGGGGGTGTCCTCCTCAAAAACATAATTTCTATCTGGAAATAAACTACGCTGAACAAAATTGCTATTTAAAAGTTTTTAATTGGATATGTTTGGGGAAAAGGTGGGCGTCAGAGGGGGTTAGTTGCCCTCAATTCCCTTTCGACTATTAATAAGGGCACTAGACCTTTGAATTTCCAATCGAATGAGCCCTTTTTCAAGTTTCTACGACAAAGATTTCAATAAAAATTTATATGCCCCCAGGGCATAACTTATAACCCTTGTGGCCTGAAGACTGGGGGGAGTGCCCTGCTCGAAGGTATAATTTCCTGAAATTTAAACTGCGCAGAACAAAAAGGCTATCTCAAAATTTTGATGGATGAGTTTGGGGAAATGGTGGGCGTGGAAGGGGTGTTAGTTGCCTTCCAGTCACTTTCGACTATTAAAAATTGTACTAGCCGTTTCAATTTTCAATCGAATGAGCCCTTTTTGAAGTTTCTACGACGCGTTCTATAAAAACCTTATATGCCCCCAGGGCATAACTTACAACCCTTGCCCTGAGGGCTGTGAGGGGGTTGTCATTCTCAAAGACATAATTTCCGGACTATTCAACTCCGTTGAACAAAATGGCTATCTTAAAATTTTGATTGGATGTGTTTGGGGAAAAGGTTGGCGTGAGAGGTAGGTTAGTTGCCCTTCAATCTCTTTCGACTATTAAAAAGGGCACTAGCCATTTGAATTTCCAATCGAATGAGCCCTTTTTGAAGTTTCTACGGCAATGCTTTCTATAAAAACCTTATATGCCCCCAGGGCATAACTTACAACCCTTGCCCTGAGGGCTGTGGGGGGTGTCCTCCTCAAAAACATAACTTCTATCTGGAAATTAACTACGCTGAACAAAATGGATATCTCAAAATTTGATTGAATGTGTTTCGGGAAATGGTGGGCGTGGAAGGGGTGTTAGTTGCCTTCCAATTACTTTCGACTATTAAAAAGGGAACTAGCCATTTCAATTTCTTATCGAATGAACCCTTTTTGAAGTTTTTTACGACACCGCGTTCTAGGAAAACATTATATGACCCCCAAGGCATAACTTGCAACCGTTGCCCGAGGGCTGTGAAGGGGTTGTCATCCTCATAGACCTAATTTACAGAAATTAAAACTACGTTGAATAGAATGGCTATCTCAAAATTTTGATTGGATGTGTTTGGGGAAAAGGTGGGCGTGAGAGGGGGTTAGTTGCCCTATCACTTTTGACTATTAAAAAGGGCACTAGCCCTTTGAATTTCCAATTGAATAACCCTTTTTTGAAGTTTCTACGACAACGCCTTCTATAAAAACCTTATATGCCCTAAGGGCATAACTTACAGCCCTTGTCCCGAAGGCTTTGGGGGAGTGTCCTCCTCAAAAACATAATTTTTATCAGGAAATCAACTACGCTGAACAATATGGCTATCTCAAAATTTTTATTGGATGTGTTTCGAGAAATGGTGGGCGTGGAAGGGGTGTTAGTTGCCTTCCAATCACTTTCGACTATTAAAAAGGGCACAAGCCGCTCTAATTTCCAATTAAATGAGCGATTTTCGAAGTTTCTACGACAACTTCCTCGATACGAAGTGCCCTGCTCTAAAGGAAAAAAATAATAAATAATACATTGTGCCAACATCGTTCCTATATGCCCTCAGGCCATAACTTAAAACCCTTGCCCTGAGGGTTGTGGGGGAGTGTCCTCTTCAAAAACATATTTTCTATCTAGAAATCAACTACGCTGAACAAAATGGCTACCTCAAAATTTTGATTGGATGTGTTTGGGGGAATGATGGTCGTGGGGGGCGGGGCTAGTTGCCCTCCAATCGCTTTCGACTATTAAAAAGGGCACTAGCCCTTTGAATTTCCAATCGAATGAGCCTTTTTTGAAGTTTCTACGACAACGCCTTCTATAAAAACCTTATATGCCCCCAGGGCATAACTTACAACCCTTGCCCTGAAGGCTGTGGAGGAGTGTCCTCCTCAAAAGCATAATTTCTATCTGGAAATCAACTACGCTGAACAAAATGGCTATCTCAAAATATTGATTCGATGTTTTTCGGGAAATGGTGGGCGTAGAAGGGGTGTTAGTTGCCTTCCAATCACTTTTGACTATTTAAAAGGGCACAAGCCACTCCAATTTCCAATTGAATGAGCCCTTTTCGAAGTTTCTACGACAACTTCTTCGATACGAAGTGCCCTGCTCTAAAGGAAAAAAAAAAATAATACATTGTGCCAACATCGTTCTTATATGCCCTCAGGGCATAACTTAAAACCCTTGTGGTTGTGGGGGAGTTTCCTACTCAAAAACATATTTTCTATCTGGAAATCAACTACGCTGAACAAAATGGCTATCTCAAAATTTTGATTGGATGTGTTTGGGGGAATGATGGGCGTGGGGGGCGGGGCTAGTTGCCCTCCAATCACTTTCGACTATTAAAAAAGGGCACTAGTCACTCCAATTTCCAATCGAATGAGCCCTTTTCGAAGTTTCTACGACAACTCCTTCAATACGAAGTGCCCTGGTATGGAAAAAAAATACATTGTGCCAACATCGTTCTTTGTTAAGGCAGCGCTATTGCGCTGCCTATGATAATGGACAATCAAAAAGTGAATCTTTTTCAAGTCTGTTTTCTCCGTATCAAACAGTTCGTGGTAACTAGTAAGGTGCGACCCGGCTCAATATTAACCGAAACTCTAAAAAACGGAATTTTGATACCAGTAGATACATCAAAAGAATCATCAAGTTAAATCTTATCCCTCAAAAGTTACGTGCCTGAGAAAATTTGCCTTATTTTCGAAAATTTTGATACCAATAGATACATCAAAAGAATCAGATTTTTATGCTGATTTGAAATATATAAATTTTATTAAGCTTAGTCTTGCCCATCAAAAGTTATGAGCCTGAGAAAATTTCTTTATTTCCAAAAAAAGGGGAGAACATCCCTCAACAGTCATAAAATCTTAATGAAAATCACACCATCAGATTCAGCGTATTAGACAACCCTACTGTAAAAGTTCCAAGATCCTATCTGCAAAAATGTAGAATTTTGTCTTTTTTTGCCAGAAGAAAGATCACGGAGCGTGTTTATTTGTTTGTTTCTTTATTGTTTTTTTCCCCAGAGTTGATCGTATCGACCCAGTGGTCCTCGAATATTGTGAGAGGGCTCATTGGAACGGAAATTAAAAATTCTAGTGCCCTTTTTAGGTAACCAAAAAAATGGAGGGCAACTAGGCCTCCTCCCACGCTGATTTTTTTCTCAAAGTCACCCAATCAAAATTTTGAGATAGCCATTTTTTCAGCATGGTCGAAAAATATAATATAAATTTCAACATCAAAACTTAAAACGAAAAGAAACTATTCCGTATATGATTGGGTTCGCCCCCTAGTCAATACCTCACTCTTTACGCTAAAGCTTTTTTATTACTTTCATAAGAGCTATTTATTCTAATTAACGGCCTTTGTGATTAAGGGGTCATTCTTAAAGAATTGGAAACAAACTCGAACTTTAGCAAAAAGATCGAGGTATTGACTAGGGGGCGAACCGCCTAATATGTGTAATAAAAACATACGAATATAGAAGTTCGTTACGTAAGTTAATTCGTAAGTTACGTATGTTTATTACTAATAAAAACGTTCGTAAGTAAATTTAAACAACTTTCGAGAAAGCCACTTAGCGAAAAAAAAAGTAAAATTAATATACAAATTTCGTTTTAATTATTCATGTACGGGGAGCCAAAATCAAAACCTGCATTAATTCAAAAACGTTCAGAAATTAAATAAAAAAACAAGTTTTTTTTGTTTAATTAAAAAAAAAACAACTGAAAGTAAGGAGCGACGTTAAAACTTAAAACGAACAGAAATTGTTCCGTATATGAAAGGGGCTGTCTCCTCCTCAACGCTTCGCTCTTTACGCTAAAGTTTTACCCTGTCTCACAACTTTATTTTTTAAACAATAAAAAACTTTAGCGTAAAGAGCGAAGCGTTTAGCAGGGGACAGCCCCTTTCATATACGGAATAATTTCTGATCATTTTAAGTTTCAAGTTTTTTTTAACTTTCAGTTAAAAAAAAAAACTTGTTTTCTTTTTTATTTAATCAGTATAGAAGGCAGCGCTTTCTCTTTTCTTCTGTGATTATGAACTTCAGGCTTTTGTTCTTTTTTATTTTTTCAATTCATGCAAATATTTTTTTGGGTTGTAACAATCACCTTCTAATATTCAGTTCTGTAACCTTTATCGTACAATTACTAGTAATTAAATTGAGCCTTTAGGTTTGAAATATTCTCATTTTCAGTAAAGTTCTTGAAACCATCTTGAAAAAACCTCTTTAAAAAATTAGTTTTGATCTGTGTACAAGATGAAAATCTTGAAGTATTCACGATTATTCGTTTACCGGATTCTGTATTTCTAGTTTGCTCCACCCCCAACTCAATTTTATGCTTGAGCCTTTGAATCGGTATGTTCATTTTCATATCCTACCGTTAGTTTATATGGAGGTTACGAAGCTTTAGGTTTTATTAAGTAACTTAAATCTTTTTATTCTTTTTTATAAATATACCGTAATGAACTCGGATGACATACTCAGAAAGAGGCATGATTGGTAACTTTATTGTTTTTTTTTTTGGACTGAATAGACACATCAGAATATCAGTGAAGTTATGAGTTTATGAATATCATTCCCTGTAGGTTCACATCCTCCCCCCTCTCTCTTTGGTGCCAATGAAACCCCTGAAAAAAATTGTATTTACTAAATTAGTGCAGAGCTTATTGCGACTGTTACTTTTCTATAGCTTGTTCATTTGTGCTCAAATATGAAAACAGATAAAAAAAAAGGTAACATATTTTAAACATAATAAATATGTCAAATCTTGTGATAGGTCTTAAGAGGATGATACAACTTGAATGTGATTTATTGACTTTTTTATCCCCTTCTATACAAATATTATGGCATGTTATAGCGTTTCTGAATCAACGTTGCTTTTTTTCAACCAATCTTTTGAAAAAAAAATAACGAATATTTAGGTCAATGCTAAAAAATTATTTTGGTATAAAAATCATAACTTCAAACTTCCTAAAATAAATAGTGATAAATGACATATGATACTCACTTGTAAGGATATATGGGGTTTGCATCTCGGAGAATACTAATTTTTTCGGAAAAAGAACAAAAGAAACATGAATTATGGCTTATTGAATTAAATTACAAAGAATCACTATTTTTTAGAAAACATTTTCATTTTACTCCTCTTTTAGTGTTCATAAAGTGTGCATTTAATAATCATTAGCACATTTGTATTCTAATATAATTCTATATTTTAATTTGCTTTTCTTTGGGTCAGTTTCCCTAATTCTTGTGGTCTCCTTCGGTAACACTTTTAGTGTCGGCCTTTTGTCATTAACGAGTAAATGAACAAGCTGTTCTCTCAAGCCTAAGGTTTGTTTTACTGTTCCCTACTTCATTTGCTTTTTTAATCCCTCTTGACTTTATTAAACTGTTCTTTATATATATATATATATATATATATATATATATATATATATATATATATATATATATATATATATATATATATATATATATATATATATATATATATATATATATATATATATATATATATATATATATATATATATATATATATATATATATATATATATATATATATATATATATATATTATTTCGTATTACTTTATAGCAAAGGACTGGTCGAGAGTCGATGCTCTCACAAAGTGGTACAAAACTCAGAAATGCGATGGATTTCGCGTACCAATGCCACTAAGCCGGAGGAAGCTGTTCAACAGGGACCAAATCGTGGAAAGCCTCCCTTCTCCAATCCAGGAAATTATTCCAGTTCGAGCCTCTTCTGTCAAACTGTCTGAAATCCATCTTCTTGGGATGTATACTGTAAAAGCTACGGTACTTATTAATTTTAATTATTTCTGGTGACGGCGCGTGACATGTATTATATTTATGTATTTGAGGTGTGAAGCCTCAATAACTCTCTTCTAGGCCCACATTTCTAACGATCTATAATACTGAGAGACTCCTAATATCAAAATGCAATATATAACTCCTAAAGTGTAGTTTAATTTTATTTATTTATTTGTGTCTGCGGTATAAAGTATAAATTATGAAATGGTAACAATCACGTGACCATCTGTAAAACCATGGCATTATAGGATTTTTTTTCTATATATTGCAATTTTTTAGTAATTTTGAAAAGGATTTTCTTTATCCTGGTTGACCATTCTCATAATAAAGGTAGCATAGATAGGTAGATTTATTCATACAAGAGCCCTTTTAGTTGACTACCATGCTCAAGTGAGTTGACCCTCACTTGAGTGTCCTGAATGCAAAAAGCCGTTCAAAGTGGGACTATTTTCAATTTTTTTTTAGCTTTCAATTATTTCTACTTCCTCGTGCCTTTGCTTGGTTTTCTTTTTTGTGTGACCAAATAAAAATGAGAGGCAACTAAATAATTAGAAAATATAAGTTAGAACCAGGGGTTGATTTTGGTTACTTTAGTTATGTATTAAACATAATTTCGAGTCGAATAGTTGAACTTCTTAGGAACGTTCCTAAGATCTAAGAATGCACTCTATTTAGCCATGGTTCTCAAGTTTTTATTCATTTCCACCAAGTTGATTTTAATTTAATAAAATTCAAATTAAAACCAACTTGGTGGAAGTGAATAAAAACCTGAGAGGCATGGCGAAATAGAGCAAAGCCAACAGATGGTCTCTGTGAGAGGCAAAGCTGGCATAACTTTTTCAGAATTGTTTAAAAATGTATCATTTCCCTTGTGGATAGATAGTCTGTCTTGTTGATAACTCTAAAGGTAATAACTCTAAATTTCCATCCGCAAATCTCTCGATTCCTTACATTCCCCTAAAAATGATACGAAGTCTCATCTATCTCTCCACACATAGGGCAGCCGTAAGGTTATATCTCATTCTGTTACTGTTACATTCATGCATCATACTGTTACATTTTTTTATTCAGAAAACTAGTTTGTCCCTCCTGCCCCCCCTCGCTCAAAAAAATCTTTAGAAAAATCCCCTTACTTCCCCATCGAAGAATGTCTCATCAACTCATGAACCTGGTATCGATGCAATGTCTTATCCAAGGTGAAATAGCATAGAGTATGTGTATGTTGTAATTTCTCGGATCACCATTCATAAAACCATGACATATTAAAGTAAAGTCGTCACTATATATTGTAATTTGGAGTTCATTGAGAAAGATTCTTTATGTTAGCAAAACAACTCACAAAATAACTAGCACGCTGGTGTATTTTTAGGATTTTGAAAACTGCTATGCACTGTCCATCCCCTCCCCCGCAAAGAATCTCTGTAAAACTCTATTCCTCCCTCATAGTAAAATGTCTCACCAATTCATGGACCTGGTTCGCATATGCTGTAATTTCTTTTCCCTTTAAAATTTTTTCTTAATGTTACTTCTAGGATACTTTTCAGGACTTATATTTTACAACTGAAATGGACCAAATAATTGTATTGGCCATAAAAAAGATGTTCATACAGCAACCTTTGAACCATCATTAGATCTTAGATCTCCTCTGCCTCCAGAGGCACCTAGGGCATTGACAAGTAGTCTCCATTTTTGGTGACATCCTGTTGCATTTTCTAACCTGGATTTTACAAACATATTAAGAAAACGGAGATCTGGCTGGTATGTGCGGCGAAGGTGTGCGACCGAAAGGATTGCTTGGAAGTTCTAAGGTCCCCCATTCTCAAGATATAGCATAGATACTGCCATCGATGTTAGTGAATGATATCTGGAATAAGAAGTTGGCTGGTCATTTTTCGGATTTCAACATCTGATGTTCAGGATTCTTTGAAGACATATGTTTTCGAAGGCCAGGATCCTACGCTCTTGCTAAGTATTAATATGCCATGATTCGGCTCCGCACGTAAGAATCAACAGAACGTAATTGTTGAAGAATTGAAGTTTGATACGAAGTGAGAAGATGTTCGGTCGCCGGATTCTCTTCATTCCATTGAAAGCTCCACTTGCTTGGCCTATAAGGGGCACTTCTTCTTTCTGGATTTAGCCTGTGTTTTTAATTATGCTTTTCTGGTATCTGAACCTGAACACTTATTCCAATTCACCATCACAGCACTTAATATGGAAGTGATAAGCTTGAAGGCAATGCATTTGGTTTCATTGGCGTTGATTCTGAGCCCTACGCGATTTACCTCTGTATAGATTTCGTCAAAGAGTTGTTAGAGGCATTTCCTGAGGATATTAATGTCATCAGTGAAGTCAAGGTCATATAGACCTTCTAGTCTATATGACCTTGTTTAAAAATGTAATTAGTTCTGCGTTAGAACTCGCAGCTTGAGTGGTTGTATTGCTCGTAATATAATCAATTACAATGATGAGTAGTGACAGTGATAGGCCGCAGCCTTGCGTAACTCCTGAGAGAATCTTGGGGTGTTGCATTAGGTCTTTAGATGTATGGACATAAGTCTCAGTATTCATGTACGTAGAGGAAATTATTCGAATGATCTTCGTTTGCATACATGTCGGGTTGGCCGAGTGTTTATCCCACCAGACCAGGCGACTGGACAGATAGATAGTTGGGATCGAAACCCGACAACTGACAAAAATTGCTTACCCCTGTTGTAGCACAGCGGATTGATGCTCTGCTTATCAAGACGGGTCCAGAGTTCGATCCCTGTTGCAGCAAGATTGGGCGACAAGTTTGCTATTTATCCCTGTAAAAAGGAGCCAGCAGATGAAACGTTGATCTGACCCCCTATGCGCCAGCAATAGCTCTGGAGGACCTTTATCCTTTTTTCCTAATTTTGAAAACATAATGGGAAAGTACCTTCCAATGAATTTCTTCATGGAGAGAGTCAAATACTTCTTCAAGATCAGTGAACATCATGTCAAGTTGATACCGCCATTCACATTATTCGTCTGTTAGCAGTAGGGGAGTAAATATAAAATAAGTGCCAGACTGGTTAGGTTTGAACCCATGTTGTTCATCTCTGGGCTCATCATCTAGTTTTGATTGGACGATCGAGAATAACTTGAGAAAACAGCTTTCCAGATATTCAGAGTAGACTTGTGAACTAATAGAACTTAGATTTTTGAACTAGTAGTTGTTGTTTAGCGAAATAAAACAAAATTTATTCAAAACTATTGAAATATTTATAGAAGAAAAATTTATTCAAAAAGAAGAAAAATTTACTAAAATAATTCACAATTAAGACTATTTGAAACAAAAATGAGAAATAAGAACCAATTTTAAAGGTACTATAGCATCATTATTTCAGGAAAATTTAGATAAGACACAAGCTGAATTTTCATGAAATATTGCCCTATCTTGGACATAAGAATTCTTTATTTGCTGTAATTTTTTCTTCTTTTTTCACAATCGACACCCTATTGGCTGAAAGAGCTTTCTGCTTACACTTGATAATATTAATTATGTGTGTGTTTAAGTGCTTCATCCAAAGGAGGAACCTTGTACTAATCGTCTCATCTCGATACTTGCTACTTCGAGGGCAGGATTTGCTGACAACATATGTTTCATTTATTGATAAGAATACTAATGTTTTTAATTTTCTTTTCTAGGTACGAAAAATTGATGAAATGAGGAAGTTGATTGTCATTTCCGATGGAACAATTTGTCCGTTAATTCAGAGTGACCCACCTCGGCTTGGTTCTGAGGCGACGGACTCAATTCGTGTCTTATGTTCAGCCGATGTTTTCCAAAATGAGAAGCTAGTAGTAGGAGCTCACGTTTTAGTAACATTCAACGCCACCAAAAAAAATCGAATAACAATGTTCCATTTAGTGGGTCCTTGTGAAGTTGTAGAGGTTGAAGTGAAAGAATCTCCGGCGGCGGCGGTAGACTCCTGTGTTGGGCAGTCTCTGAATTTGTCAGAGATATGTGAAGTAACTACAAGTCAAGAACAGATGAATTCTGAAATTCCCAAATCAGATAAATTGGACCACATTTATCAAAGGGAAATGCATAAGAATTCTGCAACTTCTGATGTGATTACTCACAAAAATGGTGTTACTATTTTGCCAAACACTGAAGAAATGAGTGTCAATGACAACGGCGGAGATCGAATTTTGTGTCCTAACTCACCCCAAAAAAGTGTTGGCAATCCTCATAACAACGTTACTGCTCCAAATCCTCAGCCAAGACGTTCATTAAGAGTTGCAGTCCCACGTTTAGACATGGCAGCACTCAAACGCTCTCACAAAAGAAATCGCACAATTGCAGTCGACCGTGAACTTAAGGAGGGCTCCAAAACCCGTCATCACGTTATTGCTTCAACCAATCATGATGTTCAAAAGAAGGAGGAGTTGCTGCAACGTGTTGCTTCCCCGAAAGCCGGGTCTCCCCATTCTTATGTTAGTGAAAGTATTTTCAGTAGTGGACCTTCAGAGAATCTTGCCAATTTTGATTCACATCCTGTTCCGGCTTTTGACTACCAGAGTCACGACAATGTCAATTTGGACTATGAATCTCACGATATTACAAGAAAGGTATTTTTTACTCTCATTCCCTTAACTCTGGTGACCTACCCTCTCATACTCTCCTCTTCTTTTCTATCTCTGCTAATTATGTTATATTGAAAAACCAGCGACAACTTATAAGCGTGCCAAGTACGAGAAAAATAGCAACAGTTCAATTATAAATCAAACAAGAATGCTAGCTAAAAGTGATATATTATGGACATGAAGAATTTGGCCCTGTCTGTTTTAGTAAACACCATCCAAGACAACTGTTGGAGCGAAATTTTTCATAAACAATTGCAGGCATAGTTGTGCATAACTGTATGCGTTTATTTATTCATTCCTATAAAATCGGTAGATATTAAAGGTAAAACTAAGTTGAGAACCCCCCCCCCCCCCCAACAAATTAAACAAAGCATCGATTGACCGAAAAGTAAAAAAAAAATAACACATTATGCGTTGAAAAATAATTCACTAGAATGTATCAAATAAAAAAAAATAATTGAAATCTTTTAGTTGTAATACTTTATATATGATTTTTTTGTTTAAAATGACCCATTTGCATAGCTGGGGGCCCTTATCCTGGATGTGTGTGCATCATGTTGCCCTCGAAGGCACAATGTTCACACCTTTGGATCATTTTGTTTAAACATTTTAATTAAAATTGTCGGATTTAAAAACTTTGAATAATTGCTAAACAAGTGCATTAAAGGTATTGAATACCCATTGCATCTTGAGAGGCTGAATCTAAAAAATGAAAAGTTAAAAATTAACAAATTAGCATTTGAATTGTAAAATTTAGGCTACATATTTGAACATTAGGGAGGGAGGGTAAAGTATTTGGACGACGTGAAGTTAGAAAACAATTCTTACTTCATAATATGCAGAATAATTGTAGCTAACAAATTTTGCATGCAGACCCGCTATACCTTACCCTCACCCCTCTAATGTGCAAATATATAGCCCAAATTATATAAGTGTATGTCCAATGCATTCTGTCACCCGTCACTTGTCTTTGTGGCTATGAAACCGGTTTTTCTCATATCTAAAATTCTTTAGTCTGCTCTGAATAATTAACAAGTACCGGTAAGGGTTTAAACATTTTTTTTAAAACATCTTTTAAAGCATTTTTTCTATGATTTTTATTTATTTATCAGTTAAGAGGGAAGAAACGTTCTAGTCCTATACCGAGGTCCCTACACAAAAAGAAAACAAGTACCCCCCAACGTCGGAAACAAATTAATAATGCTGCGAGTACATTAACATCTACAAGATTTGGCATTGATTTACCTGATGTGGAAGAAGAAGATGAAGGGCAAGACGTCTCTGCATCCCTACCTAAGCCGCTCGTTGAAACTAATAAGTGTAATCGGCTGTGGGACTCAAGTAGTACGTCTGATTCAGATGATGAAGAAATGGAGTTAATACAAGTGAAACTAAAGGAAATTGCCAGTCGTCTTAGAAAGAAGGATAAGAAGAAGAAGAAAGTTGACTGTATCAAAGAAGCTATGACGGTTCTGGAAAGAAAGGATAAGACACCGAAACCAAAGCTTGAACGTGCATTGCGTCTACTAATAGAAGGTAAATGTTTTTTTATACATATAATTTTAATAATAGTCGTATTAGTTGTCTTTTCTTCAGGTGAGTATAAAACACATTGCTTGATATAATCATTTGTGGCTATTCAAAAACCATTACGTGACAAGAAAGAAGTTTCAAAGGAAACTAAAAGCGTGGCCTGGTTAAAAGGCCGTATCCAGGATTTTTTCGAGGTACGGGCAAACATAACATAAATAACTGCATTAAAAATTTTTTTATGGGTTTTTATTACGTTTTTACGAGTCGAACAAACATTTCGGGAGGTGTGTTTAAATCCCTCCCCTGACTACGACCTTGCTTGGTTGTTTTTGTTTGTTGTTGTTTTTTTTTACTGTTGTCAGTAGTTAGTTTTCGTTAAAAAAGTTTTTTTTTGTGCCATCGAGAATGCGGCAAGACAATTTTAATATCGGGAATTATATTTGTAACTATTCCTACGAATGGTAAAAGTGACTGTGACGCTTATTGGGAAACATCCTTTTATGGATACAAAACCTTTAAAAAAAGACTTGCTCTTATCTCTTACAGAACTAAATTTGCTTTACTAAAGAATACTTTTGTTGTATTTTTGCTTCTGTTAAAAATAATTGAGGATTTACGAAGTGTTTTGTAGTTTCCCCCATCTTTTTAAGGATGAGAACTCTAAACTCGTCCAGGAGTTTATTTATACGACATTCAGGTCGTTCAAAAGTCAATTACTTCAAGTAGATGAAAAAATGGTAGCGGAAAAAAAAAATCAAAAAGGGTGATTTTCGAGTCTTTGGTTTCAATGCGTAAATTAGCTAGTGTTTTATATGCCCGTTCGCCTTTTTGTGCACCTTTTTTGAACGTATAAAGGCAAATCGGCTCAAAAAACATTATTGGCAAAGAGAAATTGTTTCTGTCATTTCATGGTATTCTTTTTGACATTTTTGTCATTTTTGACGTTATCCTTCTGAACTAGCTTGAATGATGACAAAATTCTCACTTTATTCTTGTCAGAGTAAGTATTTAATTTATTTGTCTATTTTTACTTTTAATTTATTTTCAGAATTTTAAGCTTCTTGAGGCCAATGCCTAGTGAACATTCTCTATCTCTTCCTTCTCAATAAAGTGAACAGACCATCTCCCCCTCTCCATCTCACTCTATATATAGATAACAATCCATCCTACTGACTTTGATTTCTAGTTTACGTATTTTTGGCAAGGGCCCAGTTTGTGTTAAGAAACTCTAAGTAAGGAACGACTCTTCTCAATAGTAACCGAAACTCTAAAAAGCAGAATTTTGATAACAATAGGTTCAACTTTTAAGCTGATTCCAAATATAAAACATTAATTAAGCTTAATGTTACCCATCAAAAGTTACGAGCCTGAGAAAATTGCTCCATTTTCGAAAAAGGGGGAAACACCCCCAAAAAGTCAAGATATCTTAATGAAAATCACACCACCAGGTTCAGCATATCAAAGAACTCTACTGTAAAGATTTCAAGCTCCTATGTACAAAAATGTGGAATTTTTTCATTTCGGTTTTTTTATTTTTCAGGAGTGATCGTATCGAACCAGTAATCCTAGAAGTTTGGAAGGGGACTCATTTAATCGGGGATCGAAAGTTCTAGTGCCCTTTTTAAGTAACCAAACAGAATGGATGGTAACTAGCCCCCTCCCACGATCTTTTTTTCCCCAAAGATATCTGATCAAAATTTTGATATAGCTATTTTGTTCAGCTTAGTTGAAATGTCTAATAACTGTGACTTTGGGAATGGCATGGCCACCTATTGTCCCTAGGGAAGTGCTGTACGTTACGCAATTTGCCCATTGTTCACATATAGAATTTGTTATTGGGAAATATACGGGATTTTCTTTTTTTTTTGGGGGGGGGTGGAATTTTACACGGGGAGAATTTTCCGTGGGGAGGCAAGTTTCTAGGGGAAATTATTCAGGGATGGGGATTTCCTGGCATAATTTGAAAACGGTCAGAAATTAAATAAAAACAAATTAATTCACCTGAAAGTAAGGAGCAGTATTAAAACTTATAACAAACACGAATTATTCCGTATATAAGCGGGCTAGGCCTTCCTCAAACCCTCGCTCCTTACGCTAAAGTTTGACTTTTTATCAAAATTCTTAATGAAAGACTGCTCAAACACAAGGGCTGTTGAGTTTGCATGAGAAGTATTTGTAAATAGCTTTAAGACTTTAGCGTAAAGAGTGAGGGTTGAGGAAAAGGCTGCCCCCTCATATACGGATTAATTTCTGTTCGTTTTAAGTTTTAATGTTGCTCCTTACTTTCAGTATAAAAAGCTTGTTTTTTATACATTATTTTAAAGTATGTTTTTTCATAATATGAAAAAAATTATTTTATAAATATAGAGGCTGCCAGACTCTGTGTTAATATGGGTATGTAAACATGTCATTGTTAATATGTAGGTTACTGCATATGTTGATATGTTAATATTAACATTATTATAATCATCTTAACTTCCTACATTATGTTAATTTGTAGGTTGTTGTTCTTAAACCCTCATTCTTTTCTTTTCTTCTTTTTTTTGATCAAGTTTTTTTATAATGTGTGAGGTATAGCTTAACTATTGATTAGAACTGCCCTTTTTAAGATATACAAAATGTCATTAAAAATGAGGAAAAATTGTAATTGAAGAAGATATGAATATAACTTCTAGAAGAAAAAATTATCATAAAGATAATGAACAGATTATACTAATTTAAGTATAGAAGACTTGTTTATGTATTTTTAATCTCAATTTTTTTCTTATTTATTTTTCTCCTGTCATTTTTGACATGCCGTTTTTTTTACTGTCATTTACTGTTTCTCATCACTGCTGCCAATTATTTTCAGATAAACTTTAAAATATTACACAAGGTATGCTGTTTCTGCATGAATGGTTGGTAAGACCTGATCAGAGCTAAGGCAGGAACGCACTCAGCGTGTCGTTTTGATGAATCCTTGTCAATTGTCCACTAAATTTTGTTAGGAGAGGATATCAGTTTTTTTTTTCTTTGAAGTTTTAACATTTAACAAAATTTACATGATTTTACAAATATGTGAAAAACACCCTCAATAAAGAGTAAGGTTCTTGGTGAAATTTTTATACCGTAAAATTCAATATTTCGGAGAATCTTAGTTTTTCCAGTGATTGTCACATCAAACCAGTAGTCGTAAGATATTGGAAGAGGGTTTATCCGAACGAGAATTTTAACTTTAACTTCCTTTTTTTGTAATAAAAAAGATGCAACCACTACTCCTAACATTGCAGCACCAAGCCGCTTAAGGCCAACATAACAGTGCACGCTTCTCCACTCCAATCATCTATTCAAGGCTTCCTTTTTTATGCCCTCCCGTATTTTTTACGCCCTTCCATATAGTTTCAATTTCTTTAAATAATTTATTACGACCTCATACCACCCCATTCAGGGACGACCGGTTTTTTATTTGGCCTCAAATGGATGGCCGAAAAGCACAATGTTTAGCAATCTATTAGCCTAGCTATCTTGATCTTTCTTTCTATGCTCCCCCTTCAGAAAGCAAGATTGAACCACCTTTTTTGTACAGATTCCTGTTTGATATACGGCCAGTCAAACAAGTGCCTAAAATCCTTAGACAACTCCTTTGGAAAATACTTAATAAAGTTTACTCAACCTTTGAAGGCACCCAAGTGTCAAAACCATATTTTACCACTGTCATAACCTTGGCTTCCAATATTATGTTTTCGGTTTGCAAACTTAGCTTTCTATTCTTCCAAAAATATTTCAACTGAAAAGAAACACCCTGCGTTTGGCTATTATACTTTTTATATCTTTACTGTATCTACCATCTTCACTAATAACATGATCCAGATAAGCAAAATTTCCCACGTGATCGATTTTCTCTTTACCTAAGACGGCCTTTTTACCTTTATTTACTCCTAGTTTAAGCAACGTAGTCCTCTTATCATTAACTTTTAAAACCATTTTTGCACCCTGAACTCTCAAAACTTCCAAAACTTATTCGTTTTGCTAATATTTTATGTAAGATACTCAAATCATTTGTATTATTTTTTTAGGAGCAGGAAGGGATTAGCAGAATTTAGGAGTTTTTTTTACCTAGTATTTTTGCCAAAATGGTAGGTTTTAGCTGAATACGATATCTTCGAATATCGAACATGGTGATAAAGTGGCTGAGCTTTAGTGTAAAAAGCGGAGGTTTGAAGGTGCACCAGTCCCCGTAGGCGTAAAAAAATAAGGTACTTGGGGAAAGGGGGAAGTAGCCCTGTCATGTTTAGTAAACGATCATGTTGAAACAAACAGAAATCAAATAAAGCGAGATTTTTTAAACCGAAGTAAAAATGACATTAAATTAAGTTCTGTTTGAACTTAATTTAAGTTCAAACAGAACTTAATTCAAGTTCAACCTCCCCCTTAACTCACCGCCTCTTACACTCAAGATTCAATGCTTCCTAGACTATAGTATTGAAAACCTTGATGATGGTTTTATCCCAGTGTTTTTGAATGAAAGGGCTGATTTAATTGTGCTTGTTTTATTTGAAACACGTTGAATCAAACACTTGAGATGACCATTTTACTGTATTTATCTATTCTAAAATACTTATCAAGAATTGGGGGATTCTTTTTTTTTCCTGGCAACAAGCTGTGTTAAAAACAAATTTTTAAATAATATCAAAAATAATTTTTTTATGTATAAAATAAATTATAAAAAATGAATACTAAAATAAATATTTAAATTATTAAAATAAATATTATTAAAATAAATTTACATTAAAATAAACACGTACTAAAATAATTTTTTTATTAGACTGTATTAAAATAAATTAGACTGTATTAAAATAAATTAGACTGTATTAAAATAAAAATTAAAAAGGAATTTTATTTTTTAATAGAAACTGAAAGAACATGAAGGAGCTATGGATTTTCGGTAAAAATAAAAACTTACTTGTGGGGGATGTACGTTATTGCATGCAGCCGACGCAAAAACTTCGCCACAAATTTTTGCTCAGGCAGGGGACGGGTTCCAACGCTATCAACTTTCTAAATATAGCCTTATACACACATAAAAAAAAGAGCTGATGTAAGGTAATTTTCTGATTTCATCAGAAAAAAGAAAACAATCCATGGGAAACCACAGTCAATTTTAACATCTTAAAATAATTCCACGTTGGTTTTCTTTTCATGCACTTTCTTAATCTCTTCCTGCTTCTTGGGAGATGGGGGGGGCATCGCCCCTCTGGCAGCGCTCATGAACAGATGGACGTAAAAGCGAAAAATACATAGAAACTTTGATTTAAAACACAAGCCATATGACGCTCTCTTACCTTTTTTTATGAGGCATGTCATTTCCCGTGACTTTGTCATGATTCAAATTTTAAATTCAGGGCTGTAAAGTAGTATCGAAGTCTATCGCTTTGCGCACTCTTTGCAGTAATGCTTGTTCAAGGTTGTAATTGACCTGCCTTTTTTTCAGGGGAGACTGGCAAAACTCAAGGAGGTTCCGACGCTTCGTTCATGACTGCTCTTGCATCACCGTGAAGAATAGTGATATTAAGTGAAGTATAGTGAACTATAGTGAAGAGATATTGAATTCATAGAGGGGGTCGAATCTGCTGAAAGGTTTTTATTGTCCCGTGGCGTCATTTCTAATGGCAAGTTCAGACAGACTGGAAAAACGGTCTCTTTGCCGTTAAATCTGTCATAGAAAAATGGTCCACAATATGATGCTCAGATGTGTATAGATAACTTATAAGAGTGGAAACTGGCGCTAGTGTTGGTAAAAAAAAATATCAACGCCATCTAGCGTTTGGTGACACTTGAGATTTTTCTAGCCTTGTAATTGTGTTTCTGTCAGGAACTGAGATTAGGCACTTATTACTACTCTCTAATTTTACAAACTACATAAATTAGATTAATTATTCTTATTATTGCACTGAAAAATGCATAAGTGTCCCCAAACGCTAGATGGCGTTGAAAGTTTTTTTTTTTATCACCACTAGCGGCAGTTCCAACTCTTGTAAGTTAAAGTTACCCAGACTCTTTGGTCGTAGCTGAAAAAACTGTTTGCTTGGCTGCCTTCAAAGGTAGAATCAGTATAACAATTTATGTTCAATCTCACTTTGATCCTCCTGACCTTCATTATCCTGCTGAACCTCCCTTTGAGAACAGCTTCACAAACAGTTTTTGGTGATTATCTCAGACGTGTCAAAATGTCAGTTATAACTAGAAGGCGTAGCACCAACAATATTGGTTAGGTTATGGAAATGACCTAGCTTTTTCAGATATTGCGTGAAGCGGTTCTCTGCCCTACTTTACGTAAACTACATATATGATGGTTTTCTAAGGTAGTCCAAAGGGTCCCCCTCTCCTGCTAGAGTAATTGGAAAATTGTGGCAAAAATGTACTGTTTTAGATTTTGAAATTTATATCAATAATGAGGCTTCAAATCGTGATATGTTGTGGAGACAGATACATTTTACGCTGCGTCAACGAGTTCTTATCTCCTTAGATGATGGATAATATCATCCTACCCCTTATGTGTATTAATTTGATGTATTTTTCTTAAAATATAAATAGTTGACATGAATGTAATAACAAGACTATAAAGGGTAAGATAAACTTTTTTAATTGAAAACAAGAAGAAAACAACGAATTAACGATATTTCTTTTATTTACAAAAATTAGATTTTCTTTGTTCAAAACAACTTTCATAGGCCTGAAAATCATTTTTGAAAAAAACGAACTGAGAACGGCTTCAAAGCGTGATATCTTGTAAAGACAGATACATTTTACGCTGCTTCAACGAGTTCTTATCCCCTAAGATAGTTGATAGCAGCACCCCATCCCCCCTTAATATGAATTTGATATATTATCCATAAGAAAGAAACAGTTAACATGTAAAAACAAATTAACGACATTCCTTTTATTTACAAAAATTAGATTTTCTTTATTCAAAACGACTTTCATAGGCCTGAAAATCTTTCTGTGGGCCTACTCAGAAAAACTTTCTGTGGGTCTACTTGAAAAAAAGAAAGCAACAAATTAACAGCAGTTGTGTTTTCTTTAGTCAAAAACACTTTTTCACAGGCCTGAAAATTGTTTTTCCAGTTGGCCTTGGCTGATAAATACCGTCATTGTTACCTTTATCACTTACCAATAGATGTTACAGAAATTGGAGTCAATTTCTTAAGCCCACTGATAAGAAAATTTGGCTCTCTTTGTGAATATAATGTCTCTTCGCCACTGAAGAATATTTAATAATTGGATGGCTGCAGTGGTGGATTTACCAGTGATTATTTGAAAAATGTTAATTTTGTATTTGATTCGATGTAGACTAGTTGTGCTCTTAACAAATATAGTAGCCGAATGACTTGGGAGTTTTTTCTTTCATGTAAGCAAACAATGAGTGCCTCTATTTTTCGAAAAAAGAACCTACGTGTGAAAATAGCTTGCTAAATTCAATTCTAGTTGCAAAATAAACATCCGTTTTGGAAGGGCTTAATCAGCAATGTCTGGGAGAGCAGTAAATGACAAGTAATATGCATATGGTAAAACTTTCAGATGAAGTAAATATGTTTGGATGTTTCTGGCTTGACTCTCCAACTTCAAAAGACACTAAATCCATTTTTTTTTCTTTGGAAACGTGGATTTGGGATATTCAAAGCTCCGAAGAGTGTATTTTAAAGGTGGACTTGAAATATTCGAAGCTTCAAAAGGGTGTATTTGCTTCAAATGACACTATGTACGTCAAGATGGTCAAAAGAGCGTATCTGCAATATCGCAGGAGAGGCTAAGGGTATTTTGTTGAAACTTTCAGGGAAAGCTGAGTGAGATGTTAAGATTGACCAAAAGATACTATATGCATCGAGGTTGTCAAAAAGGCGTTTTCGCAATATCTCAGGAACGGCTAAGGGTAATAAGGTGAAACTTACAGGATATATTAAGGGGGATATTTAAATAGATCAACAGACACTATGAGGATCCATGTTGCCAAAAGGGCGTATTTGCATTTTTCAGGAATGGCTAAGAGTATTAAGCTGAGAATTTTAGGGTATGTTAAACTAAGTCAAAAGACAATATTTGAATACAGTTTGTCAAAAGGCTGTATCTGCAATATCTCAGGAACGGCTAAGGGCATTAAGTTAAAGGAACCCTGACTAAATCAAAAGACAATATGCACATCAAGATTGTCAAAAGAGTATATCTGCTATATCGCGGGAGAGGCTAAGGGTATTTAGTTAAAACTTTCAGGGAAAGCTGAGTGGGATGTTAAGCTTGACGAAAAGACATTATGCGCATCCAGGTTGTCAAACAGGCGGGTCTGCAATATCTCAGAAACAGCTAAGGATATTAACTTGAAACTTTCAAAGCCTGTATAAATGAATCCAAAGAAACTGTGTGTATCCATGCTGTTAAAAGGACATATCTGCAAAATCCCAGGACCGGGTAAGGGTATTAACTTGAAACATCGACGGCTAGTTGCGGGGGCTGTTGAAATAAATCAAAAGGCACTATGTGTCTATTCTTCAAATGGGTGTATCTTCAACCAAGGCCGTACCCAGGATTTTTTTTTCGGGGGGGGGGGGGGTACACAAAAAACCTCAAAAAACACTTACAAAATTTGTTTATATCCATTTTTATTACGTTTTTACGAGTCAAACAAATATTTCGGTGGGGGGGGGTCAAAACCCCTAAACCCCCCCCCCCTCAATACGGCCTTGTCTGTAAAATCTTAGGAATGGCTAAATGTGTTACGTTAAAACTTTAAGGGCATGTTGAGAATCACATCAAAAGACACTATGAGTATCCAGGTTGTTGAAATGTGTATATGCAATATCTCAGGAACGGTTAAGGGCATTAACTTGAAACTTTTGGGGCATGTTTAGGGGGATGTTGAGCTAAATCAAAAGAACAATGTGCATCCATTCAAGTGGTCAAAAAAGCGTACCTGCAATATCTTAGGAACGCCTAAGGATAACATGTTGAAAATTTCAGGGCATACTCGGAGGGATGTGTAATTAAATCTAAAGAGAGAATGCACATCCAGGTTGTCTAAGGGGCGTATTTTTAATGCTCTGAAACGGCTAGGGTATCAAGTTGAAACTCTCAAGGAATGTTGAGGAGGATGTTGAACTAAATCCAAAAGCATTATATGCATCCAGGGTGTCAAAAGGGCATATACGCAAAATCTCAAGGAAGGCTGGGGGCAATTTAGTTGAAACTTACAGAGAATGTCGAAAGGGGTTGTTAAACATAATACACTGCGTGCATCCAGGTTGTCAAAAGGGTGATTTTGTAAAAAAGTTGACACTTTCATTGAATGTTGAAGCAAATCAAGAGACACAATGTACATCCCGGTTGTTAGAAAGGCGTATTTGCAATATCTCACGAACAGCTAAGGGTATTAAGTTAAAATGTTCAGGGGGTGTTGGGGGGGGGGGTTGTTGAAATAGACCAACAGACACTATGTGGATTTCATGCTGTCAAAAGGGTTCATTTGCAATTTTTCAGGAATGGCTAAGGGTATTAACCTGAAAATTTTAGGGTATGTTGAACTAAGTCAAAAGACAATTTGTGAATGCAGTCTATCAAAAGGCTGTATCTGCAGTATCTCAGGAATGGCTAAGGGGATTAAGTTAAGGGAACGCTGACTAAATGCTATGTGCAACAAGATTGTCAAAAGAACGTATCTGGAATATGGCAGGAGAGGCTAAGGAGACTTAGTCAAATCTTTCAGGGAAAGCTGAGTGGGATGGTAAAATTGACCAAAAGACTCTGTATGCATCCAGTTTGTCAAAAGAGCGGGTCTGCAATATCTCAGATTGGGCTAAGGGTATTGACTTGTAATTTTCAATGCACGTTGAAGGGTTTGTTGAACTAAATACAAAGAAAATATATGCATCAGGTTGGTCAAAAGGACGTATCTGCAATATCCCAGAAACAGCTAAGGATATTAACTTTCAGGGCATGTTGAACTGAATCAAAAGAAACTATATGTATCCAGGCTATTAAAAGGGTGTATCTCCAAAATCTCATTACCGGCTAAGGGGATTAACTTGAAACATCCAAGGCAAATTGAGGGGGTTGTTGAAATAAATCAAAAGACACTATGTGTCTATGCTTCAAAAGGGTGTGTCTGCAACATCTTAGGAATGGCTAAAGGTATTAAGTTAAAACTTTAAGGGTATGTTGAGAACTACATCAAAAGACACTATGGTTATCCAGGTTGTTGAAATGTGTATATGCAATATCTCAGGAACGGCTAATGGAATTAAGTTGAAACTTTCGGGGGATGTTGGACTAAATCAGAAGTACAATGTGCATCCATTCAGGTGGTCAAAAAGGCGTACATGCAATATCTGAGGAACAGCTAAGGGTATAAATATAAAACTTTCAGGGGGTGTTGAACTAAATCAAACGATACTAGGTCAGGAACGGCTAATAGAATTATTCTGAAACTTTCGGGGGAAGTTGGACTAAATCAGAAGTACAATGTGCATCCATTCAGGTGGTCAAAAAGGCGTACCTGCAATATCTGAGGAACAGCTAAGGGTATAAATATAAAACTTTCATGGGGTGTTGAACTAAATCAAACGATACTAGGTCAGGAACGGCTAATGGAATTAAGTTGAAACTTTCGGGGGATGTTGGACTAAATCAGAAGTACAATGTGCATCCATTCAGGTGGTCAAAACGGCGTACCTGCAATATCTGAGGAACAGCTAAGGGTACAAATATAAACTTTCAGGGTGTGTTAAACTAAATCAAACAATACTAGGTGCATTCAGGTCGTCAAAAGGGCGTATCTGCAATATATCGGGAATGGCTAAGACTAACAAGTTGACATTTTCAGGGCATACTCAGAGGGATGTGTAAATTAATCTATAGAAACCATGCGCATCCAGGTTGTCTAAGGGACGTATCTGCAATGCTCTGAAACAGCTAGGGTATTAAATGAAATTCTCCAGGAATGTTGAGGAGGATTTCCAAAGGCATTATATGTATCCAGGGTGTCAAAAGGGCATATGCGCAGTATCTCAAGGATGGCTGAGGTGATTAAGGTGAAACTTACACGGAATGTCGAGAGGATTGTTGAACTAAATACACTGCAGGCATCCAGGTTGTCAATAAGGTTATTCTGTGAAATTAAGTTGAAAATTTCAGTGAATGTCGAAGGGGATGTTAAAATAAATCAAGAGACACAATGTACATCCCGGTTGTTAGAACGGCTTATTTGCGATGTCTCACGAACGGCTAAGGGCGTTAAGTTAAAATGCTCAGGGGTGTTGAGGGAGGAGGGTGTTAATCTGAATAGAAACACACTGTGTGCATCCATGATGTCAAAAGGGTGTATCTGCAATATCTTAGGTAATACTACGATATTAAGTTGGAACTTCCAGGGGATGTTGAACTAAATTGAAAGACAGTATTTACATCCAGGTTGTCACAAGAACGTGTCAGTAATGTCTCAGGCACAACTAAGGGTACACATTTATGGTTTATAGGGCCAAGGCGATACTTTGACGGAATATTGGACGGAGGATCAATTAGATTGACTTAGGGGTCCAAGGGAAGCTTATCAAGGACGACAAATGTTTGAAGAAAAAGTGGTTGTATTGATTCTTAATGTAAATATTCTTTATTCTACGTTGATCTGCGTAACATTTTTGGCAGCGAGAACCAAAGGAACCCCAACTGGAAACAAATATGGTTGCATTGATTCTTGACCTCATATTTCTATTTTATTTTTTTTAACAAAATCTCTGGGACGGCTAAGGGTATTACAATGAAACTTTAAAGGCATGTTGAGGAGTATATTGAACTGAATCAAAAGAAAGTATGTGGATACAGGTCGTCAAAAGAGCGTATCAGAAATGTCTCAGGAAGGGCTAAGGGTGATACATTGAAATTTTCAGTGCCAGTAGGTGGGGATATTCAACTAAATCAAAAGACACTACGCACATCCAAGTTGTCTAAAGGACACGTTTGCAATATATCAGGAACGACTAAGGGTATTGTTTATTTTTTTTTTTCTTAACAACAATCTATAACCCTTTTGATAAATGAGCTCAAAATACATTTTATATAAACAAACAAGTAGTTAACCAAAATATAATCCAATTAGACTCCTATAATAACATCGTCGATCAATGTTTATCTATATTCAAGGTTGTGACAGAATCTGAGTCAGGATGGCTCTAGCCCTACAGAAGGTCAAAAATTATGCAAATTTTTCACCATTTGTTTGAATAATATTCCCCCTATCCATCCAACCAAAGGTCTGTAGTAAAATTACCATTAGAATTTGTCGCAAAATATAAAAGGCAAGCCAAAATCTCGATTCCTAAAATCCCGAGCAGAAAAACCATTTGATAGAATTTCTTCCAGAAATGGAGTTTTTCAAAGAAAACTAAAGGTTTTCAATTCGGTAAACAGTTCGTGGTAACGAACTGTAAGTAAGGAGCGACCCGGCTCAATAGTAACCGAAACTCTAAAAAACGAAATTAGTATACCAATAGATACATCAAAAGAATCTGATTTTTATGCTGATTTCAAATAAATAAGTTTCATCGAGATTAGTTTTACCCATCAAAAGTTACGAGCCTGATAAAATGTGCCTTATTTTCAAAACAAAGGGTAAACATCCCTAAAAGACATAGCATCCTAATGAAAATCCCACCATCAGATTCAGCGTATCAGAAAACCCTACTGTAGAGGTTTCAAGCTCACATATACAAAAATGTGGAAATTTGTATTTTTTGCCAGAAGAAAGATTACGGTTGCGTGTTTATTTGTTTTTTGTTTTTTTTTCTTCCCAGGGGTGCTCGTATCGACCCAGTGGTCCTAGAATATCGTGTGAGGGCTCATTCGAATGGAAACTAAAATTCCTAGTGACGTTTTTAAGTGACCAAAAAATTGGAGGGCAACTAGGCTCCTTCCCACGATCATTTTTTCACAAAGTCACCTGATAAAAATTTTAGAAAGAAATTGTGTTAAGTTTAGTCGAAAAATCTAATAACTATGTCTTTGAGGATGACTTAATCCCCCAGAGTCTCCGGGAGAACGGTTGAAATTTATGAACTTAGCCCAGTGTTTAATTATAGTATTAGTAGAAAGCTATCTTATACTCCCACGGGGGCTCCTTATAAGGGCATGGAATCCCCAGGGAGAATGATTGCGTAATCGGTCAATGACCTCTTTTTCCAAGGTCGATTTATTTATTGTTGTTGTTGTTTTGGCCAAGTGCATGCTCGGGGCAAATGTTAAGAGTTTCCAGGAATAGGAAACAGTTACATCCCGTGTGACAGATGATGTCATGGTTGATTGATTTGACACGAAAGGGGAATTAATTTGTTGTTTCTAAGGGGAATTATTGATTCACGAAAGGGGAATTATTGATTCACGAAAGGGGAATTAATTTATTGTTTCCAAGGAGAATTGTCTCCGGGACGAAGTTTATTAATATCTTTGGAGTTCGACCAGGAGAATTGTTTCCGGAATTATTGATTCACGAAAGGGGAATTAATTTATTGTTTCCAAGGAGAATTGTCTCCGGGACGAAGTTTATTAATATCTTTGGAGTTCGACCAGGAGAATTGTTTCCGGAATTATTGATTCACGAAAGGGGAATTAATTTATTGTTTCCAAGGAGAATTGTCTCCGGGACGAAGTTTATTAATATCTTTGGAGTTCGACCAGGAGAATTGTTTCCGGGAGAATGTTTTGATCTTAGAGATGAAGAGATTAACGCGGGAAAAGGGTTTCTTAGTAATTTGAACTGTGACAGCGCAGGGATGCCGAAAACAAAAGGAACACGCTGAAATTACGTTTAGGGATTATTTGAGCGAAACCGTTTTAGACATTTTAGGGAATTATTTCGGCGAAACAGTTAGAGACATTTTAAAAGATGATTTTAGAAGATGTTTTAGAAGAGGTTTTGAGTGTGGTCGTTATAATACACAAGTTCCATTTGAACAGTGTCGTGAGGTCCTCTACCCCAGCCCCCAAGGGCTCTAATCCCACTACCCCAACCCCAAAGGGTTCTGATCCCCATACCCCAACCCCAAAGGAAACCCCCGGTCCTCAAAGGTCCCCCCGGGCTCCCAAAGGACCCCCCGGCGCCCCAAAGGCCCCCGAGCCCCCATTTTTTAATACTTTTTTAAGGCTTTATTATATCTTTTCAGAACCAGTTATTTTCTTAATGTCCCTCCTAAACCCATTTTACAAGTTGAAGCATCCTTCCTTTTCACCCACAACTTTACTTTACAGCTTTTTGGATACCTCAACACCAAGAAATACTTTTCAAAAGACATTTCAGAGCAAGTTCCTTTCTTAATGTCCCTCCTAAACCCATTTTACAAGTTGAAGCGTCCTTCCTTTTCACCCACAACTTTACTTTACAGCTTTTTGGATACCTCAACACCATGAAATACTTTTCAAAAGACATTTCAGAGCAAGTTCCTTTCTTAATGTCCCTCCTAAACCCATTTTACAAGTTGAAGCATCCTTCCTTTTCACCCACAACTTTACTTTACAGCTTTTTGGATACCTCAACACCAAGAAATACTTTTCAAAAGACATTTCAGAGCAAGTTCCTTTCTTAATGTCCCTCCTAAACCCATTTTACAAGTTGAAGCATCCTTCCCTTTCACCCACAACTTTATTTTACAGCTTTTTGGATACCTCAACACCAAGAAATACTTTTCAAAAGACATTTCAGAGCAAGTTCCTTTCTTAATGTCCCTCCTAAACCCATTTTACAAGTTGAAGCATCCTTCCTTTTCACCCACAACTTTACTTTACAGCTTTTTGGATACCTCAACACCATGAAATACTTTTCAAAAGACATTTCAGAGCAAGTTCCTTTCTTAATGTCCCTCCTAAACCCATTTTACAAGTTGAAGCATCCTTCCTTTTCACCCACAACTTTACTTTACAGCTTTTTGGATACCTCAACACCAAGAAATACTTTTCAAAAGACATTTCAGAGCAAGTTCCTTTCTTAATGTCCCTTCTAAACCCATTTTACAAGTTGAAGCATCCTTCCTTTTCACCCACAACTTTACTTTACAGCTTTTTGGATACCTCAACACCAAGAAATACTTTTCAAAAGACATTTCAGAGCAAGTTCCTTTCTTAATGTCCCTCCTAAACCCATTTTACAAGTTGAAGCATCCTTCCTTTTCACCCACAACTTTACTTTACAGCTTTTTGGATACCTCAACACCAAGAAATACTTTTCAAAAGACATTTCAGAGCAAGTTCCTTTCTTAATGTCCCTCCTAAACCCATTTTACAAGTTGAAGTATCCTTCCTTTTCACCCACAACTTTACTTTACAGCTTTTTGGATACCTCAACACCAAGAAATACTTTTCAAAAGACATTTCAGAGCAAGTTCCTTTCTTAATGTCCCTCCTAAACCCATTTTACAAGTTGAAGCATCCTTCCTTTTCACCCACAACTTTACTTTACAGCTTTTTGGATACCTCAACACCAAGAAATACTTTTCAAAAGACATTTCAGAGCAAGTTCCTTTCTTAATGTCCCTCCTAAACCCATTTTACAAGTTGAAGCATCCTTCCTTTTCACCCACAACTTTACTTTACAGCTTTTTGGATACCTAAACACCAAGAAATACTTTTCAAAAGACATTTCAGAGCAAGTTCCTTTCTTAATGTCCCTCCTAAACCCATTTTAAAAGTTGAAGCATCCTTCCTTTTCACCCACAACTTTACTTTACAGCTTTTTGGATACCTCAACACCAAGAAATACTTTTCAAAAGACATTTCAGAGCAAGTTCCTTTCTTAATGTCCCTCCTAAACCCATTTTACAAGTTGAAGTATCCTTCCTTTTCACCCACAACTTTACTTTACAGCTTTTTGGATACCTGAACACCAAGAAATACTTTTAAAAGACATTTCAGAGCAAGTTCCTTTCTTAATGGCCCTCCTAAACCCATTTTACAAGTTGAAGCATCCTTCATTTTCACCCACAACTTTACTTTACAGCTTTTTGGGTACCTCAACACCAAGAAATACTTTTCAAAAGACATTTCAGAGCAAGTTCATTTCTTAATGTCCCTCCTAAACCCATTTTACAAGTTGAAGCATCCTTCCCTTTCACCCACAACTTTACTTTACAGCTTTTTGGATACCTCAACACCAAGAAATACTTTTCAAAAGACATTTCAGAACAAGTTCCTTTCTTAATGTCCCTCCTAAACCCATTTTACAAGTTGAAGCATCCTTCCTTTTCACCCACAACTTTACTTTACAGCTTTTTGGATACCTCAACACCAAGAAATACTTTTCAAAAGACATTTCAGAGCAAGTTCCTTTCTTAATGTCCCTCCTAAACCCATTTTACAAGTTGAAGCATCCTTCCTTTTCACTCACAACTTTACTTTACAGCTTTTGGATACCTCAACACCAAGAAATACTTTTCAAAAGACATTTCAGAACAAGTTCCTTTCTTAATGTCCCTCCTAAACCCATTTTACAAGTTGAAGCATCCTTCCTTTTCACCTACAACTTTACTTTACAGCTTTTTGGATGCCTCAACACCAAGAAATACTTTTCAAAAGACATTTCAGAGCAAGTTCCTTTCTTAATGTCCCTCCTAAACCCATTTTACAAGTTGAAGCATCCTTCCTTTTCACCCACAACTTTACTTTACAGCTTTTTGGATACCTCAACACCAAGATATACTTTTCAAAAGACATTTCAGAGCAAGTTTGTTTCTTAATGTCCCTCCTAACCCATTTTACAAGTTGAAGCATCCTTCCTTTTCACCCACCACTTTACTTTACAGCTTTTTGGATACCTCAACACCAAGAAATACTTTTCAAAAGACATTTCAGAACAAGTTCCTTTCTTAATGTCCCTCCTAAACCCATTTTACAAGTTGAAGCATCCTTCCTTTTCACCCACAACTTTACTTTACAGCTTTTTGAATACCTCAACACCAAGAAATACTTTTCAAAAGACATTTCAGAGCAAGTTCCTTTCTTAATGTCCCTCCTAAACCCATTTTACAAGTTGAAGCATCCTTCCTTTTCCTAAACCCATTAAGAAAAGAACTTCAGAAAAGGAAGGATGCTTGTACTTGTAAAATTGGGTTTAGGAGGGACATAAAGAAAGGAACTTGCTCTAAAATGTCTTTTGAAAAGTATTTCTTGGTGTTGAGGTATCCAAAAAGCTGTAAAGTAAAGTTGTGGGTGAAAAGGAAGGATGCTTCAACTTGTAAAATGGGTTTAGGAGGGACATTAAGAAAGGAACTTGCTCTGAAATGTCTTTTGAAAAGTATTTCTTGGTGTTGAGGTATCCAAAAAGCTGTAAACCTCAACACCAAGAAATGCTTTTCAAAAGACATTTCAGAGCAAGTTCCTTTCTTAATGTCCCTCCTAAACCCATTTTACAAGTTGAAGCATCCTTCCTTTTCACCCACAACTTTACTTTACAGCTTTTTGGATACCTCAACACCAAGATATACTTTTCAAAAGACATTTCAGAGCAAGTTTGTTTCTTAATGTCCCTCCTAACCCATTTTACAAGTTGAAGCATCCTTCCTTTTCACCCACAACTTTACTTTACAGCTTTTTGAATACCTCAACACCAAGAAATACTTTTCAAAAGACATTTCAGAGCAAGTTCCTTTCTTAATGTCCCTCCTAAACCCATTTTACAAGTTGAAGCATCCTTCCTTTTCACCCACAACTTTACTTTACAGCTTTTTGGATACCTCAACACCAAGAAATACTTTTCAAAAGACATTTCAGAGCAAGTTCCTTTCTTAATGTCCCTCCTAAACCCATTGTACGAGTTGAAGCATCCTTCCTTTTCACCCACAACTTTACTTTACAGCATTTTGGATACCTCAACACCAAGAAATACTTTTCAAAAGAAATTTCAGAGCAAGTTCCTTTCTTAATGTCCCTCCTAAACCCATTTTACAAGTTGAAGCATCCTTCCTTTTCACCCACAACTTTACTTTACAGCTTTTTGGATACCTCAACACCAAGAAATACTTTTCAAAAGACATTTCAGAGCAAGTTCCTTTCTTAATGTCCCTCCTAAACCCATTTTACAAGTTGAAGCATCCTTCCTTTTCACCCACAACTTTACTTTACAGCTTTTTGGAAACCTCAACACCAGGAAATACTTTTCAAAAGACATTTCAGAGCAAGTTCCTTTCTTAATGTCCCTCCTAAACCCATTTTACAAGTTGAAGCATCCTTCCTTTTCACCCACAACTTTACTTTACAGCTTTTTGGATACCTCAACACCAAGAAATACTTTTCAAAAGACATTTCAGGGCAAGTTCCTTTCTTAATGTCCCTCCTAAACCCAATTTTACAAGTTGAAGCATCCTTCCTTTTCACCCACAACTTTACTTTACAGCTTTTTGGATACCTCAACACCAAGAAATACTTTTCAAAAGACATTTCAGAGCAAGTTCCTTTCTTAATGTCCCTCCTAAACCCGTTTTACAAGTTGAAGCATCCTTCCTTTTCACCCACAACTTTACTTTACAGCTTTTTGGATACCTCAACACCAAGAAATACTTTTCAAAAGACATTTCAGAGCAAGTTCCTTTCTTATTGTCCCTCCTAAACCCATTTTACAAGTTGAAGCATCCTTCCTTTTCACCCACAACTTTACTTTACAGCTTTTTGGATACCTCAACACCAAGAAATACTTTTCAAAAGACATTTCAGAGCAAGTTCCTTTCTTAATGTCCCTCCTAAACCCATTTTACAAGTTGAAGCATCCTTCCTTTTCACCCACAACTTTACTTTACAGCTTTTTGGATACCTCAACACCAAGAAATACTTTTCAAAAGACATTTCAGAGCAAGTTCCTTTCTTAATGTCCCTCCTAAACCCATTTTACAAGTTGAAGCATCCTTCCTTTTCACCCACAACTTTACTTTACAGCTTTTTGGATACCTCAACACCAAGAAATACTTTTCAAAAGACATTTCAGAGCAAGTTCCTTTCTTAATGTCCCTTCCTAAACCCATTTTACAAGTTGAAGCATCCTTCCTTTTCACCATCCTTCCTTTTTGTCCCTCCTAAACCCATTTTACAAGTTGAAGTATCCTTCCTTTTCACCCACAACTTTACTTTACAGCTTTTTGGATACCTGAACACCAAGAAATACTTTTTAAAAGACATTTCAGAGCAAGTTCCTTTCTTAATGGCCCTCCTAAACCCATTTTACAAGTTGAAGCATCCTTCCTTTTCACCCACAACTTTACTTTACAGCTTTTTGGATACCTCAACACCAAGAAATACTTTTCAAAAGACATTTCAGAGCAAGTTCATTTCTTAATGTCCCTCCTAAACCCATTTTACAAGTTGAAGCATCCTTCCCTTTCACCCACAACTTTACTTTACAGCTTTTTGGATACCTCAACACCAAGAAATACTTTTCAAAAGACATTTCAGAGCAAGTTCCTTTCTTAATGTCCCTCCTAAACCCATTTTACAAGTTGAAGCATCCTTCCTTTTCACCCACAACTTTACTTTACAGCTTTTTGGATACCTCAACACCAAGAAATACTTTTCAAAAGACATTTCAGAGCAAGTTCCTTTCTTAATGTCCCTCCTAAACCCATTTTACAAGTTGAAGCATCCTTCCTTTTCACTCACAACTTTACTTTACAGCTTTTTGGATACCTCAACACCAAGAAATACTTTTCAAAAGACATTTCAGAACAAGTTCCTTTCTTAATGTCCCTCCTAAACCCATTTTACAAGTTGAAGCATCCTTCCTTTTCACCTACAACTTTACTTTACAGCTTTTTGGATGCCTCAACACCAAGAAATACTTTTCAAAAGACATTTCAGAGCAAGTTCCTTTCTTAATGTCCCTCCTAAACCCATTTTACAAGTTGAAGCATCCTTCCTTTTCACCCACAACTTTACTTTACAGCTTTTTGGATACCTCAACACCAAGATATACTTTTCAAAAGACATTTCAGAGCAAGTTTGTTTCTTAATGTCCCTCCTAACCCATTTTACAAGTTGAAGCATCCTTCCTTTTCACCCACCACTTTACTTTACAGCTTTTTGGATACCTCAACACCAAGAAATACTTTTCAAAAGACAATTCAGAGCAATTTCCTTTCTTAATGTCCCTCCTAAACCCATTTTACAAGTTGAAGCATCCTTCCTTTTCACCCACAACTTTACTTTACAGCTTTTTGAATACCTCAACACCAAGAAATACTTTTCAAAAGACATTTCAGAGCAAGTTCCTTTCTTAATGTCCCTCCTAAACCCATTTTACAAGTTGAAGCATCCTTCCTTTTCACCCACAACTTTACTTTACAGCTTTTTGGATACCTCAACACCAAGAAATACTTTTCAAAAGACATTTCAGAGCAAGTTCCTTTCTTAATGTCCCTCCTAAACCCATTTTACGAGTTGAAGCATCCTTCCTTTTCACCCACAACTTTACTTTACAGCTTTTTGGATACCTCAACACCAAGAAATACTTTTCAAAAGAAATTTCAGAGCAAGTTCCTTTCTTAATGTCCCTCCTAAACCCATTTTACAAGTTGAAGCATCCTTCCTTTTCACCCACAACTTTACTTTACAGCTTTTTGGATACCTCAACACCAAGAAATACTTTTCAAAAGACATTTCAGAGCAAGTTCCTTTCTTAATGTCCCTCCTAAGCCCATTTTACAAGTTGAAGCATCCTTCCTTTTCACCCACAACTTTACTTTACAGCTTTTTGGATACCTCAACACCAAGAAATACTTTTCAAAAGACATTTCAGAGCAAGTTCCTTTCTTAATGTCCCTCCTAAACCCATTTTACAAGTTGAAGCATCCTTCCTTTTCACCCACAACTTTACTTTACAGCTTTTTGGATACCTCAACACCAAGAAATACTTTTCAAAAGACATTTCAGGGCAAGTTCCTTTCTTAATGTCCCTCCTAAACCCAATTTTACAAGTTGAAGCATCCTTCCTTTTCACCCACAACTTTACTTTACAGCTTTTTCGATACCTCAACACCAAGAAATACTTTTCAAAAGACATTTCAGAGCAAGTTCCTTTCTTAATGTCCCTCCTAAACCCGTTTTACAAGTTGAAGCATCCTTCCTTTTCACCCACAACTTTACTTTACAGCTTTTTGGATACCTCAACACCAAGAAATACTTTTCAAAAGACATTTCAGAGCAAGTTCCTTTCTTATTGTCCCTCCTAAACCCGTTTTACAAGTTGAAGCATCCTTCCTTTTCACCCACAACTTTACTTTACAGCTTTTTGGATACCTCAACACCAAGAAATACTTTTCAAAAGACATTTCAGAGCAAGTTCCTTTCTTAATGTCCCTCCTAAACCCATTTTACAAGTTGAAGCATCCTTCCTTTTCACCCACAACTTTACTTTACAGCTTTTTGGATACCTCAACACCAAGAAATACTTTTCAAAAGACATTTCAGAGCAAGTTCCTTTCTTAACGTCCCTTCCTAAACCCATTTTACAAGTTGAAGCATCCTTCCTTTTCACCCACAACTTTACTTTACAGCTTTTTGGATACCTCAACACCAAGAAATACTTTTCAAAAGACATTTCAGAGCAAGTTCCTTTCTTAATGTCCCTCCTAAACCCATTTTACAAGTTGAAGCATCCTTCCTTTTCACCCACAACTTTACTTTACAGCTTTTTGGATACCTCAACACCAAGAAATACTTTTCAAAAGACATTTCAGAGCAAGTTCCTTTCTTAATGTCCCTCCTAAACCCATTTTACAAGTTGAAGCATCCTTCCTTTTCACCCACAACTTTACTTTACAGCTTTTTGGATACCTCAACACCAAGAAATACTTTTCAAAAGACATTTCAGAGCAAGTTCCTTTCTTAATGTCCCTCCTAAACCCATTTTACAAGTTGAAGCATCCTTCCTTTTCACCCACAACTTTACTTTACAGCTTTTTGGATACCTCAACACCAAGAAATACTTTTCAAAAGACATTTCAGAGCAAGTTCCTTTCTTAATGTCCCTCCTAAACCCATTTTACAAGTTGAAGTATCCTTCCTTTTCACCCACAACTTTACTTTACAGCTTTTTGGATACCTGAACACCAAGAAATACTTTTTAAAACACATTTCAGAGCAAGTTCCTTTGTTAATGGCCCTCCTAAACCCATTTTACAAGTTGAAGCATCCTTCCTTTTCACCCACAACTTTACTTTACAGCTTTTTGGATACCTCAACACCAAGAAATACTTTTCAAAAGACTTTTCAGAGCAAGTTCCTTTCTTAATGTCCCTCCTAAACCCATTTTACAAGTTGAAGCATCCTTCCTTTTCACCTACAACTTTACTTTACAGCTTTTTGGATACCTCAACACCAAGAAATACTTTTCAAAAGACATTTCAGAGCAAGTTCCTTTCTTAATGTCCCTCCTAAACCCACTTTACAAGTTGAAGCATCCTTCCTTTTCACCCACAACTTTACTTTACAGCTTTTTGGATACCTCAACACCAAGACATACTTTTCAAAAGACATTTCAGAGCAATTTTCTTTCTTAATGTCCCTCCTAACCCATTTTACAAGTTGAAGCATCCTTCCTTTTCACCCACAACTTTACTTTACAGCTTTTTGGATACCTCAACACCAAGAAATACTTTTCAAAAGACAATTCAGAGCAATTTCCTTTCTTAATGTCCCTCCTAAACCCATTTTACAAGTTGAAGCATCCTTCCTTTTCACCCACAACTTTACTTTACAGCTTTTTGGATACCTCAACACCAAGAAATACTTTTCAAAAGACATTTCAGAGCAAGTTCCTTTCTTAATGTCCCTCCTAAACCCATTTTACAAGTTGAAGCATCCTTCATTTTCACCCACAACTTTACTTTACAGCTTTTTGGATACCTCAACACCAAGAAATACTTTTCAAAAGACATTTCAGAGCAAGTTCCTTTCTTAATGTCCCTCCTAAACCCATTTTACGAGTTGAAGCATCCTTCCTTTTCACCCACAACTTTACTTTACAGCTTTTTGGATACCTCAACACCAAGAAATACTTTTCAAAAGAAATTTCAGAGCAAGTTCCTTTCTTAATGTCCCTCCTAAACCCATTTTACAAGTTGAAGCATCCTTCCTTTTCACCCACAACTTTACTTTACAGCTTTTTGGATACCTCAACACCAAGAAATACTTTTCAAAAGACATTTCAGAGCAAGTTCCTTTCTTAATGTCCCTCCTAAACCCATTTTACAAGTTGAAGCATCCTTCCTTTTCACCCACAACTTTACTTTACAGCTTTTTGGATACCTCAACACCAAGAAATACTTTTCAAAAGATATTTCAGAGCAAGTTCCTTTCTTAATGTCCCTCCTAAACCCGTTTTACAAGTTGAAGCATCCTTCCTTTTCACCCACAACTTTACTTTACAGCTTTTTGGATACCTCAACACCAAGAAATACTTTTCAAAAGACATTTCAGAGCAAGTTCCTTTCTTATTGTCCCTCCTAAACCCATTTTACAGGTTGAAGCATCCTTCCTTTTCACCCACAACTTTACTTTACAGCTTTTTGGATACCTCAACACCAAGAAATACTTTTCAAAAGACATTTCAGAGCAAGTTCCTTTCTTAATGTCCCTCCGAAACCCATTTTACAAGTTGAAGCATCCTTCCTTTTCACCCACAACTTTACTTTACAGCTTTTTGGATACCTCAACACCAAGAAATACTTTTCAAAAGACATTTCAGAGCAAGTTCCTTTCTTAATGTCCCTCCTAAACCCATTTTACAAGTTGAAGCATCCTTCCTTTTCACCCACAACTTTACTTTACAGCTTTTTGGGTACCTCAACACCAAGAAATACTTTTCAAAAGACATTTCAGAGCAAGTTCCTTTCTTAACGTCCCTTCCTAAACCCATTTTACAAGTTGAAGCATCCTTCCTTTTCACCCACAACTTTACTTTACAGCTTTTTGGATACCTCAACACCAAGAAATACTTTTCAAAAGACATTTCAGAGCAAGTTCCTTTCTTAATGTCCCTCCTAAACCCATTTTACAAGTTGAAGCATCCTTCCTTTTCACCCAAACTTTACTTTACAGCTTTTTGGGTACCTCAACACCAAGAAATACTTTTCAAAAGACATTTCAGAGCAAGTTCCTTTCTTAATGTCCCTCCTAAACCCATTTTACAAGTTGAAGCATCCTTCCTTTTCACCCACAACTTTACTTTACAGCTTTTTGGATACCTCAACACCAAGAAATACTTTTCAAAAGACATTTCAGAGCAAGTTCCTTTCTTAATGTCCCTCCTAAACCCATTTTACAAGTTGAAGCATCCTTCCTTTTCACCCACAACTTTACTTTACAGCTTTTTGGATACCTCAACACCAAGAAATACTTTTCAAAAGACATTTCAGAGCAAGTTCCTTTCTTATTGTCCCTCCTAAACCCATTTTACAAGTTGAAGCATCCTTCCTTTTCACCCACAACTTTACTTTACAGCTTTTTGGATACCTCAACGTTAACCTAACCTTTTCCGGCGAGTATGGTTAGGTTAGGCTAGATTAAGTTAGGTTAGAATAGGTTAGGTTAAGTTAACTTAGGTTAACCTACGTACGCATCACTTAGGTTAGGTTAGATTAGGTGAGAGACAGGCAAAAAGTTAGGTGTATGATTAGGTTAGGTTAGATTATGTTAGGCTAATTTAGGTTAGGCTAGGTTAGCCTACGTACGCGCGCGTACGTAGGCTAACCTAGCCTAACGTAAATTAACCTAACATAACCTAACCTAACCATACACCTAACTTTTTGCCTGTCTCTCACCTAATCTAATCTAACCTAAGTGATGCGTAAGTAGGTTAACCTAAGCTAACTTAACCTAACCTATTCTAACCTAACTTAATCTAGCCTAACCTAACCTAACCATACTCGACGGAAAAGGTTAGGTTAGCGTTGAGGTATCCAAAAAGCTGTAAAGCAAAGTTGTGGGTGAAAAGGAAGGATGCTTCAACTTGTAAAATGGGTTTAGGAGGGACATTAAGAAAGGAACTTGCTCTGAAATGTCTTTTGAAAAGTATTTCTTGGTGTTGAGGTATCCAAAAAGCTGTAAAGTAGAGTTGTGGGTGAAAAGGAAGGATGCTTCAACTTGTAAAATGGGTTTAGGAGGGACATTAAGAAAGGAAATTGCTCTGAAATGTCTTTTGAAAAGTATTTCTTGGTGTTGAGGTATCCAAAAAGCTGTAAAGTAAAGTTGTGGGTGAAAAGGAAGGATGCTTCAACTTGTAAAATGGGTTTAGGAGGGACATTAAGATAGTAACTTGCTCTGAAATGTCTTTTGAAAAGTGTTTCTTGGTGTTGAGGTATCCAGAAAGCTGTGAAGTAAAGTTGTGGGTGAAAAGGAAGGATGCTTCAACTTGTAAAATGAGTTTAGGAGGGACACTAAGAAAGGAACTTGCTCTTAAATGTCTTTTGAAAAGTATTTCTTGGTGTTGAGGTATCCAAAAAGCTGTAAAGTTAAGTTGTTGGTGAAAAGGAAGGATGCTTCAACTTGTAAAATGGGTTTAGGAGGGACATTAAGAAAGGAACTTGCTCTGAAATGTCTTTTGAAAAGTATTTCTTGGTGTTGAAGTATCCAAAAAGCTGTAAAGTAAAGTTTAGGGTTAAAAGGAAGGATGCTTCAACTTGTAAAATGGGTTTAGGAGGGACACTAAGAAAGGAACTTGCTCTGAAATGTCTTTTGAAAAGTATTTCTTGGTGTTGAGGTATCCAAAAAGCTGTGAAGTAAAGTTGTGGGTGAAAAGGAAGGATGCTTCAACTTGTAAAATGGGTTTAGGAGGGACATTAAGAAAGGAACTTGCTCTGAAATGTCTTTTGAAAAGTATTTCTTGGTGTTGAGGTATCCAAAAAGCTGTAAAGTAAAGTTGTGGGTGAAAAGGAAGGATGCTTCAACTTAGTAAAATGGGTTTAGGAGGGACATTAAGAAAGGAACTTGCTCTGAAATGTCTTTTGAAAAGTATTTCTTGGTGTTGAGGTATCCAAAAAGCTGTAAAGTAAAGTTGTGGGTGAAAAGGAAGGATGCTTCAACTTGTAAAATGGGTTTAGGAGGGACATTAAGAAAGGAACTTGCTCTGAAGTGTCTTTTGAAAAGTATTTCTTGGTGTTGAGGTATCCAAAAAGCTGTAAAGTAAAGTTGTGGGTGAAAAGGAAGGATGCTTCAACTTGTAAAATGGGTTTAGGAGGGACATTAAGAAAGGAACTTGCTCTGAAATGTCTTTTGAAAAGTATTTCTTGGTGTTGAGGTATCCAAAAAGCTGTAAAGTAAAGTTGTGGGTGAAAAGGAAGGATGCTTCAACTTGTAAAATGGGTTTAGGAGGGACATTAAGAAAGGAACTTGCTCTGAAATGTCTTTTGAAAAGTATTTCTTGGTGTTGAGGTACCGAAAAAGCTGTAAAGTAAAGTTGTGGGTGAAAAGGAAGGATGCTTCAACTTGTAAAATGGGTTTAGGAGGGACATAAGAAAGGAACTTGCTCTAAAATGTCTTTTGAAAAGTATTTCTTGGTGTTGAGGTATCCAAAAAGCTGTAAAGTAAAGTTGTGGGTGAAAAGGAAGTATGCTTCAACTTGTAAAATGGGTTTAGGAGGGACATTAAGAAAGGAACTTGCTCTGAAATGTCTTTTGAAAAGTATTTATTGGTGTTGAGGTATCCAAAAAGCTGTAAAGTAAAGTTTTGGGTGAAAAGGAAGGATGCTTCAACTTGTAAAACGGGTTTAGGAAGGGACATTAAGAAAGGAACTTGCTCTGAAATGTCTTTTGAAAAGTATTTCTTGGTGTTGAGGTATCCAAAAAGCTGTAAAGTAAAGTTGTGGGTGAAAAGGAAGGATGCTTCAACTTGTAAAATGGGTTTAGGAGGGACATTAAGAAAGGAACTTGCTCTGAAATGTCTTTTGAAAAGTATTTCTTGGTGTTGAGGTATCCAAAAAGCTCTAAAGTAAAGTTGTGGGTGAAAAGGAAGGATGCTTCAACTTGTAAAATGGGTTTAGGAGGGACATTAAGAAAGGAACTTGCTCTGAAATGTCTTTTGAAAAGTATTTCTTGGTGTTGAGGTATCCAAAAAGCTGTAAAGTAAAGTTGTGGGTGAAAAGGAAGGATGCTTCAACTTGTAAAATGGGTTTAGGAGGGACAATAAGAAAAGAACTTGCTCTGAAATGTCTTTTGAAAAGTATTTCTTGGTGTTGAGGTATCCAAAAAGCTGTAAAGTAAAGTTGTTGGTGAAACGGAAGGATGCTTCAACTTGTAAAACGGGTTTAGGAGGGACATTAAGAAAGGAACTTGCTCTGAAATGTCTTTTGAAAAGTATTTCTTGGTGTTGAGGTATCCAAAAAGCTGTAAAGTAAAGTTGTGGGTGAAAAGGAAGGATTCTTCAACTTGTAAAATGGGTTTAGGAGGGACATTAAGAAAGGAACTTGCTCTGAAATGTCTTTCGAAAAGTATTTCTTGGTGTTGAGGTATCCAAAAAGCTGTAAAGTAAAGTTGTGGGTGAAAAGGAAGGATGCTTCAACTTGTAAAATGAGTTTAGGAGGGACATTAAGAAAGGAACTTGCTCTGAAATGTCTTTTGAAAAGTATTTCTTGGTGTTGAGGTATCCAAAAAGCTGTAAAGTAAAGTTGTGGGTGAAAAGGAAGGATGCTTCAACTTGTAAAATGGGTTTAGGAGGGACATTAAGAAAGGAAATTGTTCTGAAATGTCTTTGTAAAAGTATTTCTTGGTGTTGAGGTATCCAAAAAGCTGTAAAGTAAAGTTGTGGGTGAAAAGGAAGGATGCTTCAACTTGTAAAATGGGTTTAGGAGTGACAATAAGAAAGGAACTTGCTCTGAAATGTCTTTTGAAAAGTATTTCTTGGTGTTGAGGTATCCAAAAAGCTGTAAAGTAAAGTTGTGGGTGAAATGGAAGGATGCTTCAACTTGTAAAATGGGTTTAGGAGGGACATTAAGAAAGGAACTTGCTCTGAAATGTCTTTTGAAAAGTATTTCTTGGTGTTGAGGTATCCAAAAAGCTGTAAAGTAAAGTTGTGGGTGAAAAGGAAGGATGCTTCAACTTGTAAAATGGGTTTAGGAGGGACATTAAGAAAGGAACTTGCTCTGAAATGTCTTTTGAAAAGTATTTCTTGGTGTTGAGGTATCCAAAAAGCTGTAAAGTAAAGTTGTGGGTGAAAAGGAAGGATGCTTCAACTTGTAAAATGGGTTTAGGAGGGACATTAAGAAAGGAACTTGCTCTGAAATGTCTTTTGAAAAGTATTTCTTGGTGTTGAGGTATCCAAAAAGCTGTAAAGTAAAGTTGTGGGTGAAAAGGAAGGATGCTTCAACTTGTAAAATGGGTTTAAGAGGGACATTAAGAAAAGAACTTGCTCTGAAATGTCTTTTGAAAAGTATTTCTTGGTGTTGAGGTATCCAAAAAGCTGTAAAGTAAAGTTGTGGTTGAAAAGGAAGGATGCTTCAACTTGTAAAATGGGTTTAGGAGGGACAATAAGAAAGGAACTTGTTCTGAAATGTCTTTTGAAAAGTATTTCTTGGTGTTGAGGTATCCAAAAAGCTGTAAAGTAAAGTTGTGGGTGAAAAGGAAGGATGCTTCAACTTGTAAAACGGGTTTAGGAGGGACATTAAGAAAGGAACTTGCTCTGAAATGTCTTTTGAAAAGTATTTCTTGGTGTTGAGGTATCCAAAAAGCTGTAAAGTAAAGTTGTGGGTGAAAAGGAAGGATGCTTGTACTTGTAAAATTGGGTTTAGGAGGGACATAAAGAAAGGAACTTGCTCTAAAATGTCTTTTGAAAAGTATTTCTTGGTGTTGAGGTATCCAAAAAGCTGTAAAGTAAAGTTGTGGGTGAAAAGGAAGGATGCTTCAACTTGTAAAATGGGTTTAGGAGGGACATTAAGAAAGGAACTTGCTCTGAAATGTCTTTTGAAAAGTATTTCTTGGTGTTGAGGTATCCAAAAAGCTGTAAAGTAAAGTTTTGGGTGAAAAGGAAGGATGCTTCAACTTGTAAAATGGGTTTAGGAAGGGACATTAAGAAAGGAACTTGCTCTGAAATGTCTTTTGAAAAGTATTTCTTGGTGTTGAGGTATCCAAAAAGCTGTAAAGTAAAGTTGTGGGTGAAAAGGAAGGATGCTTCAACTTGTAAAATGGGTTTAGGAGGGACATTAAGAAAGGAACTTGGTCTGAAATGTCTTTTGAAAAGTATTTGTTGGTGTTGAGGTATCCAAAAAGCTCTAAAGTAAAGTTGTGGGTGAAAAGGAAGGATGCTTCAACTTGTAAAATGGGTTTAGGAGGGACATTAAGAAAGGAACTTGCTCCGAAATGTCTTTTGAAAAGTATTTATTGGTGTTGAGGTATCCAAAAAGCTGTAAAGTAAAGTTGTGGGTGAAAAGGAAGGATGCTTCAACTTGTAAAATGGGTTTAGGAGGGACAATAAGAAAGGAACTTAATCTGAAATGTCTTTTGAAAAGTATTTCTTGGTGTTGAGGTATCCAAAAAGCTGTAAAGTAAAGTTGTGGGTGAAACGGAAGGATGCTTACACTTGTAAAACGGGTTTAGGAGGGACATTAAGAAAGGAACTTGCTCTGAAATGTCTTTTGAAAAGTATTTCTTGGTGTTGAGGTATCCAAAAAGCTGTAAAGTAAAGTTGTGGGTGAAAAGGAAGGATTCTCCAACTTGTAAAATTGGGTTTAGGAGGGACATTAAGAAAGGAACTTGCTCTGAAATGTCTTTCGAAAAGTATTTCTTGGTGTTGAGGTATCCAAAAAGCTGTAAAGTAAAGTTGTGGGTGAAAAGGAAGGATGCTTCAACTTGTAAAATGAGTTTAGGAGGGACATTAAGAAAGGAACTTGCTCTGAAATGTCTTTTGAAAAGTATGTCTTGGTGTTGAGGTATCCAAAAAGCTGTAAAGTAAAGTTGTGGGTGAAAAGGAAGGATGCTTCAACTTGTAAAATGGGTTTAGGAGGGACATTAAGAAAGGAAATTGCTCTGAAATGTCTTTTGAAAAGTATTTCTTGGTGTTGAGGTATCCAAAAAGCTGTAAAGTAAAGTTGTGGGTGAAAAGGAAGGATGCTTCAACTTGTAAAATGGGTTTAGGAGGGACAATAAGAAAGGAACTTGCTCTGAAATGTCTTTTGAAAAGTATTTCTTGGTGTTGAGGTATCCAAAAAGCTGTAAAGTAAAGTTGTTGGTGAAATGGAAGGATGCTTCAACTTGTAAAATGGGTTTAGGAGGGACATTAAGAAAGGAACTTGCTCTGAAATGTCTTTTGAAAAGTATTTCTTGGTGTTGAGGTATCCAAAAAGCTGTAAAGTAAAGTTGTGGGTGAAAAGGAAGGATGCTTCAACTTGTAAAGTGGGTTTAGGAAGGGACATTAAGAAAGGAACTTGCTCTGAAATGTCTTTTGAAAAGTATTTCTTGGTGTTGAGGTATCCAAAAAGCTGTAAAGTAAAGTTGTGGGTGAAAAGGAAGGATGCTTCAACTTGTAAAATGGGTTTAGGAGGGACATTAAGAAAGGAACTTGCTCTGAAATGTCTTTTGAAAAGTATTTCTTGGTGTTGAGGTATCCAAAAAGCTGTAAAGTAAAGTTGTGGGTGAAAAGGAAGGATGCTTCAACTTGTAAAATGGGTTTAAGAGGGACATTAAGAAAGGAACTTGCTCTGAAATGTCTTTTGAAAAGTATTTCTTGGTGTTGAGGTATCCAAAAAGCTGTAAAGTAAAGTTGTGGGTGAAAAGGAAGGATGCTTCAACTTGTAAAATGGGTTTAGGAGGGACAATAAGAAAGGAACTTGCTCTGAAATGTCTTTTGAAAAGTATTTCTTGGTGTTGAGGTATCCAAAAAGCTGTAAAGTAAAGTTGTGGGTGAAAAGGAAGGATGCTTCAACTTGTAAAATGGGTTTAGGAGGGACATTAAGAAAGGAACTTGCTCTGAAATGTCTTTTGAAAAGTATTTCTTGGTGTTGAGGTATCCAAAAAGCTGTAAAGTAAAGTTGTGGGTGAAAAGGAAGGATGCTTGAACTTGTAAAATTGGGTTTAGGAGGGACATTAAGAAAGGAACTTGCTCTGAAATGTCTTCTGAAAAGTATTTCTTGGTGTTGAGGTATCCAAAAAGCTGTAAAGTAAAATTGTGGATGAAAAGGAAGGATGCTTCAACTTGTAAAATGAGTTTAGGAGGGACATTAAGAAAGGAACTTGCTCTGAAATGTCTTTTGAAAAGTATTTCTTGGTCTTGAGGTATCCAAAAAGCTGTAAATTAAAGTTGTGGGTGAAAAGGAAGGATGCTTCAACTTGTAAAATGGGTTTAGGAGGGACATTAAGAAAGGAACTTGCTCTAAAATGTCTTTTGAAAAGAATTTCTTGGTGTTGAGGTATCCAAAAAGCTGTAAAGTAAAGTTGTGGGTGAAAAGGAAGGATGCTTCAACTTGTAAAACGGCCTTAGGAGGGACATTAAGAAAGGAACTTGCTCTGAAATGTCTTTTGAAAAGTATTTCTTGGTGTTGAGGTATCCAAAGAGCTGTAAGTTGTGGGTGAAAATGAAGGATGCTTCAACTTGTAAAATGGGTTTAGGAGGGACATTAAGAAAGGAACTTGCTCTGAAATGTCTTTTGAAAAGTATTTCTTGGTGTTGAGGTATCCAAAAAGCTGTAAAGTAAAGTTTTGGGTGAAAAGGAAGGATGCTTCAACTTGTAAAATGGATTTAGGAGGGACATTAAGAAAGGAACTTGCTCTGAAATGTCTTTTGAAAAGTATTTCTTGGTGTTGAGGTATCCAAAAAGCTGTAAAGTAAAGTTGTGGGTGAAAAGGAAGGATGCTTCAACTTGTAAAGTGGGTTTAGGAGGGACATTAAGAAAGGAAGTTGCTCTGAAATGTCTTTTGAAAAGTATTTCTTGGTGTTGAGGTATCCAAAAAGCTGTAAAGTAAAGTTGTGGGTGAAAAGGAAGGATGCTTCAACTTGTAAAATGGGTTTAGGAGGGACATTAAGAAAGGAACTTGCTCTGAAATGTCTTTTGAAAAGTATTTCTTGGTGTTGAGGTATCCAAAAAGCTGTAAAGTAAAGTTGTTGGTGAAAAGAAAGGATGGTTCAACTTGTAAAATGGGTTTAGGAGGGACATTAAGAAAGGAACTTGCTCTGAAATGTCTTTTGAAAAGTATTTCTTGGTGTTGAGGTATCCAAAAAGCTGTAAAGTAAAGTTGTGGGTGAAAAGGCAGGATGCTTCAACTTGTAAAATGGGTTTAGGAGGGACATTAAGAAAGGAACTTGCTCTGAAATGTCTTTTGAAAAGTATTTCTTGGTGTTGAGGTATCCAAAAAGCTGTAAAGTAAAGTTGTGGGTGAAAAGGAAGGATGCTTCAACTTGTAAAATGGGTTTAGGAGGGACATTAAGAAAGGAACTTGCTCTGAAATGTCTTTTGAAAAGTATTTCTTGGTTTTGAGGTATCCAAAAAGCTGTAAAGTTGTGGGTGAAAGGGAAGGATGCTTCAACTTGTAAAATGGGTTTAGGAGGGACATTAAGAAAGGAACTTGCTCTGAAATGTCTTTTGAAAAGTATTTCTTGGTGTTGAGGTATCCAAAAAGCTGTAAAGTAAAGTTGTGGACGAAAAGGAAGGATGCTTCAACTTGTAAAATGGGTTTAGGAGGGACATTAAGAAAGGAACTTGCTCTGAAATGTCTTTTGAAAAGTATTTCTTGGTGTTGAGGTATCCAAAAAGCTGTAAAGTAAAGTTGTGGGTGAAAAGGAAGGATGCTTCAACCTGTAAAATGGGTTTAGGAGGGACATTAAGAAAGGAACTTGCTCTGAAATGTCATTTGAAAAGTATTTCTTGGTGTTGAGGTATCCAAAAAGCTGTAAAGTAAAGTTGCGGGTGAAAAAGAAGGATGCTTCAACTTGTAAAATGGGTTTAAAAGGGACATTAAGAAAGGAACTTGCTCTGAAATGTCTTTTGAAAAGTATTTCTTGGTGTTGAGGTATCCAAAAAGCTGTAAAGTAAAGTTGTGGGTGAAAAGGAAGGATGCTTCAACTTGTAAAATGGGTTGAGGAGGGACATTAAGAAAGGAACTTGCTCTGAAATGTCTTTTGAAAAGTATTTCATGGTGTTGAGGTATCCAAAAAGCTGTAAAGTAAAGTTGTGGGTGAAAAGGAAGGATGCTTCAACTTGTAAAATGGGTTTAGGAGGGACATTAAGAAAGGAACTTGCCCTGAAATGTCTTTTGAAAAGTATTTCTTGGTGTTGAGGTATCCAAAAAGCTGTAAAGTAAAGTTTTGGGTGAAAGGGAAGGATGCTTCAACTTGTAAAATGGGTTTAGGAGGCACATTAAGAAAGGAACTTGCTCTGAAATGTCTTTTGAAAAGTATTTCATGGTGTTGAGGTATCCAAAAAGCTGTAAAGTAAAGTTGTGGGTGAAAAGGAAGGATGCTTCAACTTGTAAAATGGGTTTAGGAGGGACATTAAGAAAGGAACTTGCTCTGAAATGTCTTTTGAAAAGTATTTCATGGTGTTGAGGTATCCAAAAAGCTGTAAAGTAAAGTTGTGGGTGAAAAGGAAGGATGCTTCAACTTGTAAAATGGGTTTAGGAGGGACATTAAGAAAGGAACTTGCTCTGAAATGTCTTTTGAAAAGTATTTCTTGGTGTTCCGGTATCCAAAAAGCTGTAAAGTAAAGTTGTGGGTGAAAAGGAAGGATGCTTCAACTTGTAAAACGGGTTTAGGAGGGACATTAAGAAAGGAACTTGCTCTGAAATGTCTTTTGAAAAGTATTTCTTGGTGTTGAGGTATCCAAAAAGCTCTAAAGTAAAGTTGTGGGTGAAAAGGAAGGATGCTTCAACTTGTAAAATGGGTTTAGGAGGGACATTAAGAAAGGAACTTGCTCTGAAATGTCTTTTGAAAAGTATTTCTTGGTGTTGAGGTATCCAAAAAGCTGTAAAGTAAAGTTGTGGGTGAAAAGGAAGGATGCTTCAACTTGTAAAATGGGTTTAGGAGGGACAATAAGAAAAGAACTTGCTCTGAAATGTCTTTTGAAAAGTATTTCTTGGTGTTGAGGTATCCAAAAAGCTGTAAAGTAAAGTTGTTGGTGAAACGGAAGGATGCTTCAACTTGTAAAACGGGTTTAGGAGGGACATTAAGAAAGGAACTTGCTCTGAAATGTCTTTTGAAAAGTATTTCTTGGTGTTGAGGTATCCAAAAAGCTGTAAAGTAAAGTTGTGGGTGAAAAGGAAGGATTCTTCAACTTGTAAAATTGGGTTTAGGAGGGACATTAAGAAAGGAACTTGCTCTGAAATGTCTTTCGAAAAGTATTTCTTGGTGTTGAGGTATCCAAAAAGCTGTAAAGTAAAGTTGTGGGTGAAAAGGAAGGATGCTTCAACTTGTAAAATGAGTTTAGGAGGGACATTAAGAAAGGAACTTGCTCTGAAATGTCTTTTGAAAAGTATTTCTTGGTGTTGAGGTATCCAAAAAGCTGTAAAGTAAAGTTGTGGGTGAAAAGGAAGGATGCTTCAACTTGTAAAATGGGTTTAGGAGGGACATTAAGAAAGGAAATTGCTCTGAAATGTCTTTGTAAAAGTATTTCTTGGTGTTGAGGTATCCAAAAAGCTGTAAAGTAAAGTTGTGGGTGAAAAGGAAGGATGCTTCAACTTGTAAAATGGGTTTAGGAGTGACAATAAGAAAGGAACTTGCTCTGAAATGTCTTTTGAAAAGTATTTCTTGGTGTTGAGGTATCCAAAAAGCTGTAAAGTAAAGTTGTGGGTGAAATGGAAGGATGCTTCAACTTGTAAAATGGGTTTAGGAGGGACATTAAGAAAGGAACTTGCTCTGAAATGTCTTTTGAAAAGTATTTCTTGGTGTTGAGGTATCCAAAAAGCTGTAAAGTAAAGTTGTGGGTGAAAAGGAAGGATGCTTCAACTTGTAAAATGGGTTTAGGAAGGGACATTAAGAAAGGAACTTGCTCTGAAATGTCTTTTGAAAAGTATTTCTTGGTGTTGAGGTATCCAAAAAGCTGTAAAGTAAATTTGTGGGTGAAAAGGAAGGATGCTTCAACTTGTAAAATGGGTTTAGGAGGGACATTAAGAAAGGAACTTGCTCTGAAATGTCTTTTGAAAAGTATTTCTTGGTGTTGAGGTATCCAAAAAGCTGTAAAGTAAAGTTGTGGGTGAAAAGGAAGGATGCTTCAACTTGTAAAATGGGTTTAAGAGGGACATTAAGAAAAGAACTTGCTCTGAAATGTCTTTTGAAAAGTATTTCTTGGTGTTGAGGTATCCAAAAAGCTGTAAAGTAAAGTTGTGGTTGAAAAGGAAGGATGCTTCAACTTGTAAAATGGGTTTAGGAGGGACAATAAGAAAGGAACTTGTTCTGAAATGTCTTTTGAAAAGTATTTCTTGGTGTTGAGGTATCCAAAAAGCTGTAAAGTAAAGTTGTGGGTGAAAAGGAAGGATGCTTCAACTTGTAAAACGGGTTTAGGAGGGACATTAAGAAAGGAACTTGCTCTGAAATGTCTTTTGAAAAGTATTTCTTGGTGTTGAGGTATCCAAAAAGCTGTAAAGTAAAGTTGTGGGTGAAAAGGAAGGATGCTTGTACTTGTAAAATTGGGTTTAGGAGGGACATAAAGAAAGGAACTTGCTCTAAAATGTCTTTTGAAAAGTATTTCTTGGTGTTGAGGTATCCAAAAAGCTGTAAAGTAAAGTTGTGGGTGAAAAGGAAGGATGCTTCAACTTGTAAAATGGGTTTAGGAGGGACATTAAGAAAGGAACTTGCTCTGAAATGTCTTTTGAAAAGTATTTCTTGGTGTTGAGGTATCCAAAAAGCTGTAAAGTAAAGTTTTGGGTGAAAAGGAAGGATGCTTCAACTTGTAAAATGGGTTTAGGAAGGGACATTAAGAAAGGAACTTGCTCTGAAATGTCTTTTGAAAAGTATTTCTTGGTGTTGAGGTATCCAAAAAGCTGTAAAGTAAAGTTGTGGGTGAAAAGGAAGGATGCTTCAACTTGTAAAATGGGTTTAGGAGGGACATTAAGAAAGGAACTTGGTCTGAAATGTCTTTTGAAAAGTATTTGTTGGTGTTGAGGTATCCAAAAAGCTCTAAAGTAAAGTTGTGGGTGAAAAGGAAGGATGCTTCAACTTGTAAAATGTTTTTAGGAGGGACATTAAGAAAGGAACTTGCTCCGAAATGTCTTTTGAAAAGTATTTATTGGTGTTGAGGTATCCAAAAAGCTGTAAAGTAAAGTTGTGGGTGAAAAGGAAGGATGCTTCAACTTGTAAAATGGGTTTAGGAGGGACAATAAGAAAGGAACTTAATCTGAAATGTCTTTTGAAAAGTATTTCTTGGTGTTGAGGTATCCAAAAAGCTGTAAAGTAAAGTTGTGGGTGAAACGGAAGGATGCTTACACTTGTAAAACGGGTTTAGGAGGGACATTAAGAAAGGAACTTGCTCTGAAATGTCTTTTGAAAAGTATTTCTTGGTGTTGAGGTATCCAAAAAGCTGTAAAGTAAAGTTGTGGGTGAAAAGGAAGGATTCTCCAACTTGTAAAATTGGGTTTAGGAGGGACATTAAGAAAGGAACTTGCTCTGAAATGTCTTTCGAAAAGTATTTCTTGGTGTTGAGGTATCCAAAAAGCTGTAAAGTAAAGTTGTGGGTGAAAAGGAAGGATGCTTCAACTTGTAAAATGGGTTTAGGAGGGACATTAAGAAAGGAACTTGCTCTGAAATGTCTTTTGAAAAGTATGTCTTGGTGTTGAGGTATCCAAAAAGCTGTAAAGTAAAGTTGTGGGTGAAAAGGAAGGATGCTTCAACTTGTAAAATGGGTTTAGGAGGGACATTAAGAAGGAAATTGCTCTGAAATGTCTTTTGAAAAGTATTTCTTGGTGTTGAGGTATCCAAAAAGCTGTAAAGTAAAGTTGTGGGTGAAAAGGAAGGATGCTTCAACTTGTAAAATGGGTTTAGGAGGGACAATAAGAAAGGAACTTGCTCTGAAATGTCTTTTGAAAAGTATTTCTTGGTGTTGAGGTATCCAAAAAGCTGTAAAGTAAAGTTGTTGGTGAAATGGAAGGATGCTTCAACTTGTAAAATGGGTTTAGGAGGGACATTAAGAAAGGAACTTGCTCTGAAATGTCTTTTGAAAAGTATTTCTTGGTGTTGAGGTATCCAAAAAGCTGTAAAGTAAAGTTGTGGGTGAAAAGGAAGGATGCTTCAACTTGTAAAGTGGGTTTAGGAAGGGACATTAAGAAAGGAACTTGCTCTGAAATGTCTTTTGAAAAGTATTTCTTGGTGTTGAGGTATCCAAAAAGCTGTAAAGTAAAGTTGTGGGTGAAAAGGAAGGATGCTTCAACTTGTAAAATGGGTTTAGGAGGGACATTAAGAAAGGAACTTGCTCTGAAATGTCTTTTGAAAAGTATTTCTTGGTGTTGAGGTATCCAAAAAGCTGTAAAGTAAAGTTGTGGGTGAAAAGGAAGGATGCTTCAACTTGTAAAATGGGTTTAAGAGGGACATTAAGAAAGGAACTTGCTCTGAAATGTCTTTTGAAAAGTATTTCTTGGTGTTGAGGTATCCAAAAAGCTGTAAAGTAAAGTTGTGGGTGAAAAGGAAGGATGCTTCAACTTGTAAAATGGGTTTAGGAGGGACAATAAGAAAGGAACTTGCTCTGAAATGTCTTTTGAAAAGTATTTCTTGGTGTTGAGGTATCCAAAAAGCTGTAAAGTAAAGTTGTGGGTGAAAAGGAAGGATGCTTCAACTTGTAAAATGGGTTTAGGAGGGACATTAAGAAAGGAACTTGCTCTGAAATGTCTTTTGAAAAGTATTTCTTGGTGTTGAGGTATCCAAAAAGCTGTAGAGTAAAGTTGTGGGTGAAAAGGAAGGATGCTTGAACTTGTAAAATTGGGTTTAGGAGGGACATTAAGAAAGGAACTTGCTCTGAAATGTCTTCTGAAAAGTATTTCTTGGTGTTGAGGTATCCAAAAAGCTGTAAAGTAAAATTGTGGATGAAAAGGAAGGATGCTTCAACTTGTAAAATGAGTTTAGGAGGGACATTAAGAAAGGAACTTGCTCTGAAATGTCTTTTGAAAAGTATTTCTTGGTCTTGAGGTATCCAAAAAGCTGTAAATTAAAGTTGTGGGTGAAAAGGAAGGATGCTTCAACTTGTAAAATGGGTTTAGGAGGGACATTAAGAAAGGAACTTGCTCTAAAATGTCTTTTGAAAAGAATTTCTTGGTGTTGAGGTATCCAAAAAGCTGTAAAGTAAAGTTGTGGGTGAAAAGGAAGGATGCTTCAACTTGTAAAACGGCCTTAGGAGGGACATTAAGAAAGGAACTTGCTCTGAAATGTCTTTTGAAAAGTATTTCTTGGTGTTGAGGTATCCAAAGAGCTGTAAGTTGTGGGTGAAAATGAAGGATGCTTCAACTTGTAAAATGGGTTTAGGAGGGACATTAAGAAAGGAACTTGCTCTGAAATGTCTTTTGAAAAGTATTTCTTGGTGTTGAGGTATCCAAAAAGCTGTAAAGTAAAGTTTTGGGTGAAAAGGAAGGATGCTTCAACTTGTAAAATGGATTTAGGAGGGACATTAAGAAAGGAACTTGCTCTGAAATGTCTTTTGAAAAGTATTTCTTGGTGTTGAGGTATCCAAAAAGCTGTAAAGTAAAGTTGTGGGTGAAAAGGAAGGATGCTTCAACTTGTAAAGTGGGTTTAGGAGGGACATTAAGAAAGGAAGTTGCTCTGAAATGTCTTTTGAAAAGTATTTCTTGGTGTTGAGGTATCCAAAAAGCTGTAAAGTAAAGTTGTGGGTGAAAAGGAAGGATGCTTCAACTTGTAAAATGGGTTTAGGAGGGACATTAAGAAAGGAACTTGCTCTGAAATGTCTTTTGAAAAGTATTTCTTGGTGTTGAGGTATCCAAAAAGCTGTAAAGTAAAGTTGTTGGTGAAAAGGAAGGATGGTTCAACTTGTAAAATGGGTTTAGGAGGGACATTAAGAAAGGAACTTGCTCTGAAATGTCTTTTGAAAAGTATTTCTTGGTGTTGAGGTATCCAAAAAGCTGTAAAGTAAAGTTGTGGGTGAAAAGGCAGGATGCTTCAACTTGTAAAATGGGTTTAGGAGGGACATTAAGAAAGGAACTTGCTCTGAAATGTCTTTTGAAAAGTATTTCTTGGTGTTGAGGTATCCAAAAAGCTGTAAAGTAAAGTTGTGGGTGAAAAGGAAGGATGCTTCAACTTGTAAAATGGGTTTAGGAGGGACATTAAGAAAGGAACTTGCTCTGAAATGTCTTTTGAAAAGTATTTCTTGGTTTTGAGGTATCCAAAAAGCTGTAAAGTTGTGGGTGAAAGGGAAGGATGCTTCAACTTGTAAAATGGGTTTAGGAGGGACATTAAGAAAGGAACTTGCTCTGAAATGTCTTTTGAAAAGTATTCCTTGGTGTTGAGGTATCCAAAAAGCTGTAAAGTAAAGTTGTGGACGAAAAGGAAGGATGCTTCAACTTGTAAAATGGGTTTAGGAGGGACATTAAGAAAGGAACTTGCTCTGAAATGTCTTTTGAAAAGTATTTCTTGGTGTTGAGGTATCCAAAAAGCTGTAAAGTAAAGTTGTGGGTGAAAAGGAAGGATGCTTCAACCTGTAAAATGGGTTTAGGAGGGACATTAAGAAAGGAACTTGCTCTGAAATGTCATTTGAAAAGTATTTCTTGGTGTTGAGGTATCCAAAAAGCTGTAAAGTAAAGTTGCGGGTGAAAAAGAAGGATGCTTCAACTTGTAAAATGGGTTTAAAAGGGACATTAAGAAAGGAACTTGCTCTGAAATGTCTTTTGAAAAGTATTTCTTGGTGTTGAGGTATCCAAAAAGCTGTAAAGTAAAGTTGTGGGTGAAAAGGAAGGATGCTTCAACTTGTAAAATGGGTTGAGGAGGGACATTAAGAAAGGAACTTGCTCTGAAATGTCTTTTGAAAAGTATTTCATGGTGTTGAGGTATCCAAAAAGCTGTAAAGTAAAGTTGTGGGTGAAAAGGAAGGATGCTTCAACTTGTAAAATGGGTTTAGGAGGGACATTAAGAAAGGAACTTGCCCTGAAATGTCTTTTGAAAAGTATTTCTTGGTGTTGAGGTATCCAAAAAGCTGTAAAGTAAAGTTTTGGGTGAAAGGGAAGGATGCTTCAACTTGTAAAATGGGTTTAGGAGGCACATTAAGAAAGGAACTTGCTCTGAAATGTCTTTTGAAAAGTATTTCATGGTGTTGAGGTATCCAAAAAGCTGTAAAGTAAAGTTGTGGGTGAAAAGGAAGGATGCTTCAACTTGTAAAATGGGTTTAGGAGGGACATTAAGAAAGGAACTTGCTCTGAAATGTCTTTTGAAAAGTATTTCATGGTGTTGAGGTATCCAAAAAGCTGTAAAGTAAAGTTGTGGGTGAAAAGGAAGGATGCTTCAACTTGTAAAATGGGTTTAGGAGGGACATTAAGAAAGGAACTTGCTCTGAAATGTCTGTTGAAAAGTATTTCTTGGTGTTCCGGTATCCAAAAAGCTGTAAAGTAAAGTTGTGGGTGAAAAGGAAGGATGCTTCAACTTGTAAAATGGGTTTAGGAGGGACATTAAGAAAGGAACTTGCTCTGAAATGTCTTTTGAAAAGTATTTCTTGGTGTTTTTGAGGTATCCAAAAAGCTGTAAAGTAAAGTTTAGGGTGAAAAGGAAGGATGCTTCAACTTGTAAAATGGGTTTAAGAGGGACATTAAGAAAGGAACTTGCTCTGAAATGTCTTTTGAAAAGTATTTCTTGGTGTTGAGGTATCCAAAAAGCTGTAAAGTAAAGTTGTGGGTGAAAAGGAAGGATGCTTCAACTTGTAAAATGGGTTTAGGAGGGACATTAAGCAAGGAACTTGCTCTGAAATGTCTTTTGAAAAGTATTTCTTGGTGTTGAGGTATCCAAAAAGCTGTAAAGTAAAGTTGTGGTGAAAAGGAAGGATGCTTCAACTTGTAAAATGGGTTTAGGAGGGACATTAAGAAAGGAACTTGCTCTGAAATGTCTTTTGAAAAGTATTTCTTGGTGTTGAGGTATCCAAAAAGCTGTAAAGTCAAGTTGTGGGTGAAAAGGAAGGATGCTTCAACTTGTAAAATGGGTTTAGGAGGGACAATAAGAAAGGAACTTGCTCTGAAATGTCTTTTAAAAAATATTTCTTGGTGTTGAGGTATCCAAAAAGCTGTAAAGTAAAGTTGTGGGTGAAAAGGAAGGATGCTTCAACTTGTAAAATGGGTTTAGGAGGGACATTAAGAAAGGAACTTGCTCTGAAATGTCTTTTGAAAAGTATTTCTTGGTGTTGAGGTATCCAAAAAGCTGTAAAGTAAAGTTGTGGGTGAAAAGGAAGGATGCTTCAACTTGTAAAATGGGTTTAGGAGGGACATTAAGAAAGGAACTTGCTCTGAAATGTCTTTTGAAAAGTATTTCTTGGTGTTGAGGTATCCAAAAAGCTGTAAAGTAAAGTTGTGGGTGAAAAGGAAGGATGCTTCAACTTGTAAAATGGGTTTAGGAGGGACATTAAGAAAGGAACTTGCTCTGAAATGTCTTTTGAAAAGTATTTCTTGGTGTTGAGGTATCCAAAAAGCTGTAAAGTAAAGTTGTGGGTGAAAAGGAAGGATGCTTCAACTTGTAAAATGGGTTTAGGAGGGACATTAACAAAATAACTTGTTCTGAAAAGATATAATAAAGCCTTAAAAAAGTATTAAAAAATAGGGGCTCAGGGGCCTTTAGGGGCGCCGGGGGGCCTTTGGGAGCCCGGGGGAACCTTTGAGAACCGGGGGTTTCCTTTGGGGTTGGGGTATGGGGATCGGAACCCTTTGGGGTTGGGGTAGTGGGATTAGAGCCCTTGGGGGCTGGGGTAGAGGACCTCACGACACTCTTCAAGTGGAACTTGTGTATTATAACGACCACACTCAGAACCTCTTCTAAAAGATCTTCTAAAATCATCTTTTAAAATGTCTCTAACTGTTTCGCCGAAATAATTCCCTAAAATGTCTAAAACGGTTTCGCTCAAATAATCCCTAAACGTAATTTCAGCGTGTTCCTTTTGTTTTTGGCATCCCTGCGCTGTCACATTTTCAAATTACTAAGAAACCCTTTTCCCGCGTTAATCTCTTCATCTCTAAGATCAAAACATTCGCCCGGAAACAATTCTCCTGGTCGAACTCCAAAGATATTAATAAACTTCGTCCCGGAGACAATTCTCCTTGGAAACAATAAATTAATTCCCCTTTCGTGAATCAATAATTCTGGAAACAATTCTCCTGGTCGAACTCCAAAGATATTAATAAACTTCGTCCCGGAGACAATTCTCCTTGGAAACAATAAATTAATTCCCCTTTCGTGAATCAATAATTCTGGAAACAATTCTCCTGGTCGAACTCCAAAGATATTAATAAACTTCGTCCCGGAGACAATTCTCCTTGGAAACAATAAATTAACTCCCCTTTCGTGAATCAATAATTCCCCTTAGAAACAACAAATTAATTCCTCTTTCGTGTCAAATCAATCAACCATGACATCATCTGTCACACCTGATCTAACTGTTTCCTATTCCTGGAAACTCTTAACATTCGCCCCGAGCATGCACTTGGCCAAAACAACAACAACAATAAATAAATCGACCTTGGAAAAAGAGGTCATTGACCGATTAAGCAATCATTCTCCCTGGGGATTCCATGCCCTTATAAGGAGCCCCCGTGGGAGTATAAGATAGCTTTCTACTAGTATTGGTTATTGGGAAATATACAAACGTTTTCATGTGGTATTTTTTGTGGTGGGGGGGGTCGGGAGGAGTGGGTTACGTCGGAGGATCTTTCCATGGAGAAATTTTTCATGGGGGAAGGTGCCGGATTTCCCAGCATTATTTAAGAAACGATCAGAAATTAAATAAAAAAAAAGTTTTTTCAACTAAAAATAAGGAGCAACATTAAAACTTAAAACAAACAGAAATTATTACGTATATGAAGGGGTTTTCCCCTTCGTCAATACCTCGCTCTTTACGCTAAAGTTGTTTTAGTACTTTCAAAAGATCTGTTTATTCTAATTAAACGGTCTTTGTGATTCAGGGGTCATTCTTAAAAAATTGGAACAGAATTCGAACTTTAGCGTAAAGAACGAGGTATTGACGAGGGGGAGAACCCTCTTATATTTGTGTTAATTTCTGTTCATTTTAATATTGCTCCTTACTTTCAGCTGAAAAAAATTGTTTTTTTATTTAATTAAACTAAAAACGATTAGAAATGAATTCAAATAATAATTAAAACTTAAAACGAATAAAAATCTAACTACTGCTACTTTTACTAACAACTCACCGCAGCACCAAGCCGCCTGAGGACAACACGGCTACGCACGCTCCTCCACCATCCCAATCTATTCAAAGCTTCCCTTTTTACGTCCTCCCAGGAAGTTCCCATTTCCTTTAAATCTTTCTTTATGACAACCTCCCACCCCAGACGAGGACGATCTGCTTTCCGTTTAGCCTTAGACGGATTGTCCGAAAAGAACAATCTTCGATAATCTGTCATCCTTCATCCGCACAAGGTGCCCTAGCCATCTCAAACTTTCTTTCAATGTAGCCCTAGAAAGCGGCATTGAACCATATTTTTCGTACAGCCTACTGTTTGAAATACTGTCAGTCAGCCGGGTACCCAGAACAATCCGTAAGCAATTTCTCTGGATTACATCTAGCAAATCTTCATCCGCTTTTCGGAGCACCCATGCTTCAGAGCCATATTTGACTACTGTCATCACTAATAATAATAATTTATTTTTAACCCTCATCAAATACAAAAATGATAATTGCTGAGTATAACCGAAAAAGTAGATAATACACTACATACACAAAACTTACAAACTTCACAAGAGGAGAGTAACCAAAGAAAAAAAACATTCAAGATACAAAACACGAAAAAGAAAAAAACACTTAAAAAAAGAACAAAAACTACAGCAAACGAGTAAGGCTGACAGATATTGTTGGCTGTCAGCCATTGTTGGCTGACAGCCATTGTTGATCTGTCAGCCATTGTTGGCTGACAGATACTTCTATGTAGACTGGGGTAGTTTGCCGGCAAGTTCCGTAAGTTTCGACCCAATATCCGGAAAACCGTAAACAGACATGAGATTCCGAGTATTATACCATAGAGGCAGATACAATAGAAAGCGGGAAAAAACAAAACCGAGTGACGTGTAAAAACCGAATATAATTTAGCAAGAGACTTTCTAGTAGAAAAGGGGGTACCAATCCGGGGGGGGGGGCACCTCTGCTGCCATCTATAATCGAGTCTAACGGGACAAGATCACGTGTCTCTTTCAAGGTCAATCAGGGGATGTTTCTAAGTGTATTGATCCACTAATGGGACAGGATCACGTGTCTCTTTCTAAGCCAATCAGGGGATGTTTCTAAGTGTATTGATCCACTAAGGAGACAGAATTTCTGAGAAATTGATTTGCATAATAGACGGGGAATTATCGATTCTAACGGGACAGGATTGCAGTGAATATAAGGAAGGATGTTTGCTATAGTTGTTATTAGTGTGAGAATAGAATTCAAGGAGTGAGAACAGATTTATTTTACTCATTAAGATATATTTGTAATAATGAGTGGAATATTTACACTATTAGAAGTTGATAGTGGAGTTGGTAGCAATGATACAAGAGCCCCAAACATTGCGGTGGAAATCACGAGAGGATCACGGCTTTGTCTGGAATGGGATGAAGGATATGCAAGATATGTGATATCTTTGAGCAAATTTAAAATGGAGGATCAATTATGCTTCGCTGCAAAAGTTGATTTAACACATGTGAATAGACTTCAAAGTGCTTTAAGTGCAATAGCGAGGCATATCGAAGACAATAAGCTGTATGGCTAATTGTACATGTGTAATATTATTGTTGTAATTATAAAATAAAATTGTTTCGAAATCGAAAATGTTCCTTTCTTTTTGTTAGAATGTTAGATTAAGTAGAACGATTCATGGTTAGTCTAGAGTCAGCAGCGAGAGTGATGGGATTGAAAAATGAATAAGTTTGAGAAAGAGAGAGTTAGATCGAATCTTGTGATTATAGAAAAATATTTGATTCTGGATGACGATTTTCTCGAGTTATCCCTTCAACGGAAGATATTCTCACAGGGAACACTTGACAATATAATGAAAACTGATTCTCCCCCATTGGACTATTGTACGAAGCTTTTACGATGTGACTCAAATGCTTATACGCAATTTATTGATATATTAATCTGAACAAAGCAGAATAATATCGTGGATATACTTTTTAAAACATTGCCATAGATTCAATGTAGATGTCTCCCCTTTCGAAAGAGGTAACGTCACAGAGTTACTCCTCTCCCATTCCCCACTGAATTTATCGAACATGGATCAGTTTCTTTTTAGCTGTGAGAGACTTGACATCGGAAACCAAAAAATGTTCTATACATGTCCACTATGCATGTACACTCTTGGCAGTTGGTCATCATGTGAGAATTGTACAATTATTGATGACTATAATGAAAAGTGTAAATTATGCAATCCTTGTAAATTACATAGAGGATATGCAGTACAAATTAAAGGATGTAATTCATGTCTTGAAGAGATTTGTGACTCTCATTCTAGAGGACATCTATGCTCCAATTGCGACTATGACAAATGTGATCAGTGGGAGAATACTTACCCCGGTATGATTGGAAAGAACCCCAAACGTGATTTTAGTTTATTTCTACGAGATTGGTATTTTCATGGATTTAAATTATTTTGGGATAAAGAATCAGGTCTACGATTCAACTGTTGGGGTAACAAGACAATTTGGTTTCTACGTCATCGTTGTGACGACACTGCCTATTATGACTATAAACCTAGTGATTTTTATTTGGCAGTTACCGAATGTGATTCACCATTTGAAAACACTGTATGTGATATTGCTTCAAATAGACAGATTTAAACACGTGAATTTCACAATAAAAATGCAAATAGTATCATTGACTATACAAAGAGATATGACAAGAGTGAAGTTACATTATACTGTAGAAAATGTGACCCTGAGTTTGCAGCCAATCAAGATCAATATACAGTGAATTCAAATGATCTACCAGCATTAGTGGTTCACGACAGTTGCCCATACACCGAAGAAGAAGAAATCTAAAGTGAAGAATAAAGACATTGTTGTATAGATACATTTTTCATTTATTAATAAACAAATTCACATACATTTTTAAGCACTTTACTCGTAGGGCACTAAAATCAATATTATACAGTCCTGAGAGGATATTTTCCACCATAAAGTCGTTCAGACGTGGATTGTCTACATAAATGTTGAGAAACTGCTTGTAAGTATAACCACGACATCTGAACACGAAATATAGCAGCGCATGGAAACCACAGCTTTTAGTCGTCAGATCCTGCACTCTCTTCAGATTTTGAATAATAGTTTTCCCACTGCTCACAATATAGTTGCTGATGTGTGGAGTGTAGAATGTATAGGGTAGGCCAAGAGGATCAAAAAATTCAATCGTCTTCATAGTTTAAAATATGCACAACCAATGGCCAGTATTCACAGTCGACGGACTGCTATTAACAATGATTAGGGTATTGTTGGCACTTTGAATTTTTCCAAGAAAGTCCGAGGGCAGACAATAGGATCTGTATTTGGACATGTAGGGGTCCATATTAAATACATTGATTATTTGATTGGTGTTCATGGTGCATGGTCTAGTAGAACACTACCTTCGGGAGTGATTTCCCAATAGGTTTCAAATTGATTTAGTGAGATTAGTGTAATACTCTCAGCTAATGGGTCGGCAAATGTACACTCTAAACGCACACTCCCCGTTCGTACTATACTCATATCCTGAGTGCCAGACAAATCCAATACAATGAAACCATGTGTTTTAGCCAAAATTTCTTCGGTTATACCATTTTCAAATAGTTCTGAATCATGATCTAGGGTTTGCATGGTCAACTCATACAATGTTCTATAGGATTTATCAAAGGATAGATTGTAGAGTGGGATTCCATTTACTTTGCAGACAAGAGATGAAAGTCCAAACAATTCAAATTTATGTGGGCATCCAGTCCACGATTCTACTGCACTAGCGCTTTTTACAAATGCCATGGCTAATTTTGACGGAATTTCGCCATTGATAAAGGATGAGTCGGTGAAGGTGCGTGAGTCTGTGGCAATATGACGTTGATTGGTGATTGTATGAGGAACAATTAGTTTAATATTATTTCCATTGGCTCTCAGTTTTTCCACTGCCAAAGCAACAGAACTCATAACCTGCTGTTTGCATACATGTAGTATTGCCGAGGTGAGGGAGAGAGTTACATCAGGATTGGCAGCAAGTTCTTTTTCGTAAAATGAAATTGGATGGAGCAAGCGTCAATTTTATATCCACTTTAATATTGGGTGGTAGCCATTGGGGTATATGAAATATTTCATGATATATTTTTCCAACTAGATGTAATTCACTAGTTGTATCATTTTTAAGTACATCTGTACTATCAGTATTAGTAATATATTCATATCCATTGGAGATGCCTCTCAATTCCTTGTATGACTTGGGTGTCATCAGCATAAATTGCATATAGCTTGTATAATTTGAGAGATTGTTGCTTGTGCTCACCAGCGTGCCATTTATGTAGACACTGATTTGACAAAATAAATTATGTAATATACAATTTTCATAGGACATTCCATCGGCAAGAATTGGCAATGTATTATCGGATTTCCGGATTTTCACTCGTAAATCTATAAATGTTGAAGACATGTCCATAAAGTAGTCTTCATTGGAATAAATTTGAAAGTGGATATTATCGGAGAGGAGTTGTTGTGGATAAAATTGTTCATAGTATCCATGTTTTACACTCACATCAACATTTTCTGAACTGAATAGATTTAAAGATGAAGTGATTGAAGGTTGAGAATCCTTATGTTGTAGATATGACATCTTAGAAAAAGAAATCTAGTTTCGATCTAACAATTCTCTTCCTGGGGATTCTTCTTCTTCTACTGTTTACTGTACATGCCGTCTTTTTCCTTCTTTTCTTTGACAGGGGTGATGTCTTTCTCTTCTGACCTGAGTAGAGACTGATGAGTGATGCACTGTTTCTCGACCTTTTTAAACCTTTTCTATTTTGATGAGATTTCAACTGTTCACTAAGGGTTCGCGCACTGGACCTAAGATTTCCGAAGCACTTCTTTTAAAATCCTTGCCAGAGCCCCAATCGTATAGTGTAGACGATGCAAAATCTGTCGCAGCCGGTACAATATATTTTCTAGCCAGAGGTAGTGCAGAGCAAAATAGCTTAGCAAACCAACTGCCAAGACCATAGCCAGACATCGACAAGCGACCTTTGTAATAGTCCATTCCATTGCCCAGTTGTCTTGGGCCAAGAGTATTAACATAGCAGTCAATGTCAGGACAAATGAATACCACTTTTCTATTAGACATCTTGTTGTTGAATGGGTCGAAAATGGCATGTAATCACAGCCAAACCTTTTTTTATTGCTAGGGGATCACCTAATTCAGTTCTTAGTGTTAACTGACAGAGTTCCAAATAGGAAGTGTTTACGGGGATATACTAAAGATGCTTTATATTGTAGTGGTGAATATATTCTTGATTGGTTTTTCGTTCAAGAACTCGTAGGAGGGGAACATTGCTATTGCCAGCCCGGGATGTTTCAACAAATGAAGCGTAGAGAAATATACAAGTGTCCGTGGAGAAGGCAGGCGGGTAGTCGGCAAAAATAAAATTAATGTTTCCAGCACTTTTACCATTGATTATATTGAGCTTAAAGCCAAGAACATCTTTTAGATTATCTTTGAGAATAACCTTTTCATCGGCAATGGGTGAACTAATGTAGATCTTGCCCTCCTCCTTTGAATAGTTGAAATGAAAGGCTCCTTTTTTACGAGCGGAAATTCTTTTATTGATAGAACGACATAAATCATTCATACAGGTGAGTTCTTTGTAGGGTAATTCAATATATGGATAATTCATCCAATTGATCTTTTGAATTTGTTCTTGATCACCTGAGGGTAGCGGCCAATCATAGGGTCTAATTTTTATATCATATTTGCGATCCTTTCTCAGGATATCATATGTATTTTTGAGAATACAGTCGACAAGAGCCACTTCATACTTTCCATCGTCAAATTTGATGGTGGGAGAGAGTTTCGTCCAAAAGTCACTTGTTCTATTCAAATCATTGTAGAGAGGATCAGAAACATTGGACATGAAAGTCACATAGAAATCATTGGGAATTGTTAATATCTTCAACTGCAACCCAAGAATCAAAATCAGAGTTGTATCCTAGCCAGCGAACAAGCAACTGTCTCTTGCCCCGGCGAGTACGACTCTTTAATATCTTTTCAATTTGATAAATTTCACTAGTGTTTCTAATTTTTTGTAGTTCGTATTCATAAAAACCGCCTAGAATCTCATCATCTTTGGTGTCTCGCAGTCGATATGTCGTGGGTGTAGTGTCTAGTATTTTGGACACTTTAAAGTTCAGTGCTCCAAAAATAATTCCCCTTTTCAAAAATATTGGTGGTTCTATTATTTCGAACAGTATCACCAACATTGAATTTCTTCTTCACAATTTTTTTTCTTTTTTCACTGGAATATTGCTTTAGAAAAGCATCAAATGTATTTTCACTGCAATGAACTTCCTAAGGGCTAACATTGGACAGGGATCGATGTGGTCGTTGGTTGTTTATTTGCATGATTTTATCTAAATCATGAATAAAAGCAGCAGTATTTTTCAACGTACAATATCTTGAAATTAATAGACGAATCGTTCTTATCAATCGTTCAGCCAATGCAGCCTTTATTGGGCTGTGACTATGATAGAGCGTTGTATTATATTTCAATAAAACCTTTTGCACATGAGGATTAACAAATTGGCTACCGCGATCCGATTGAATTTTTCTATAGCAATCCTGTTCAAGAATACTTTCTAAAGCATGAGCAACTTCAACACCTCTCTTTGATTGCAATGGAATGGCATAGGCATAGTGACTAAAGACACTGATTGCCACTAGAATATATTTGTAGGGTGTATTGTGACGCTGTTGAATCGTGTCTAAAGTTAAAATTATATGCAGAGGGAAAAAGGCTTTAGTTTGTCGATATTGTTTGCCATGAAGCCTGCGATTCCGATGCAATGTGTAACTCGGTTCATTTTCTAGATACTCTTTTGCTTTTTTCCAATGTGCTGACATCTATGTCAGAGGCAACTTTAGAAAGCGTTGTGGGGGAACTTGGACTTCCCGCTTCACCAATATTTTCATAGATATGTTTTCAAACTTCCTCCATTTTGAACGCAAACACGTAATGTATGTCCAATCCCCTTTTGCACACTGGAGGGTGAATCAATACGTCTTCGTTTTTGTCTATCAGCCACTGGTGTTATAAAATCATTGCTGCTGCTGCTAGTATTTTCCAATATTGAATCTTCTTCTTCTTTTTTAAATGGTGTTGTCGTTGTTGGAGGACTATATTCTCTTAGTTTCTTTAGAATTTGCTTATTGCCAATAAGACTTTTGGGGAAGTTTGATGCATTTAGAAAGGTGTATAGATTATTGTCAAATGATAAAAGTCCCTTACGATTCGTCACCATATCACAAATTATATCAACTAGATTATAACTTTTTCCCTGAATTATAATTCGTTTCCCTGTGCTATCGACCTGAACTTGATCCCCACCACCAGTTTCCAACATGAGATATGCTAATACTCTTTTACTCTGTTCTCGATAGGGCACTGGTAATAGGTTTCCAATTGATGTCAGTATGGAATTCAATTCCTTCTCCTTTGACTGTGCAGAATCTTGAGGAGATGTTTCCTGTTTAGGGGGATCTGTGACGGCGACGGTGGCGGGTCTCTCACGATAAGGTCTATGTTTGTCCACACGTCACAATGCATCTTGAAGTAAAACTAGCTTTTTATCATCGGCAATATTTTCATCATTAATGAATTTGCTTAGATTGTCTTCAAAATGTTCAACGGGTGAGAGGACAAGTTCAAATGGCGTCAATTTAAAGGGTTTAGTCATCTAGAGAAAACTGTTTACAAGTCTTGCAATTATTGGTAGTAAAAGTGTAAAAAAGCTACCGCTCGCTTGAAGGAGACGTTTTCTTTTAAAAAATGTTCGTTTGTTTTTGCAAGCCAAGGCACGTACAGTGGAACGATGTTGCTTTGTCTGTTGTCTAACACCTTCTGGCAAGTGTACATGGCCCTCAGTTAAATTTAAGCAAAGTGAAGATATTAGATTAATGAAATCATTGTCAACACCATGTTTGAGTATGGCCTTCCTGAGTGGAGGATTTGAAGTGCCTAAAATGGAAAATAAATGCCGTTGTTCGTGTAGTTTCTTCAGTGTCATGATGGCAACTAATAGCCTTTTCTACTGTTCACTGGAAGATATACTGTAGTTTCTTTGTCAAAAATATCTGTGACTACACGTAGATCCTCGGGTGTATTCTGATTAAGATGTAGCAAAATGTACCCGTAAGGCTTATTTGTCGCTTGTGTGTACGCTGACAGCAGAAATTTTGGAGCACCTTGATATATTTGCTTATTGAGAGTTATTAGCGAGCTAGAATCACGAACAACTCGGTAGATAATATAGATGGTGTAATTCAAAGCAAGGGTTCTCATACATTTGCTCTGATGAAACAGACTGTGTAGAACTAGGGTTATGGAAATGTGTTCATGATGAGAGTGAACGGTAAACAGCTGTAGCATTTCCTTTAAGAACTGTTCAATTGATTCAGCCAAATCATCAATAATCAGCCATGAGTTTGGTTCAATACTATTGAAAACATCCAGTCCTCGTATGAACTATATTGGCATGGATGTGGCAATAGCTTTTATTTGATCGTAGGAATCCTGCCAAATACATATTTTTTGGCAGCATATTTTTTGATTTTTAATCGCTAGACGATCCTCTGCAGACAACAACATTGGGTAATGGGTATTTCACAAACGAGAAATAGCTCCATTTGCAGTGACAATTATTTTGTTAATGCCTTGACCATGCACTCATTCTCATCCAACGTCTCGACTATTTCTAACAACTGCATTGTGTAAGAGTTGTCTCTTTGTGCATGGGCATAGGAAACCGCAATAGCTTGATGTTCTTTGATTCGATTCGGAAATTGATGATCGTTCACATCTACTAGCCTAGCTTCACAATCCAAAGAGATTTTATTGCTTTGAAGGAGGGTATTTTGGAAATTTTTAAATCTTAAAATGGCTCTGTCACCCGAAACTGTTTCCACTGATTGATAGCCATTCCGTCTGCAATGTTTCATTTGATTCTGTAACTTTAAATCACTACGAAATTGGGACAGGCATGTTGGACAGTAGAAACGTACCCCTAGATCCTTACCCCCTTCCAGAATTTTAATGATATCTTTAATTGGGTTAAAATGGTCAATTGCATTGGTTTCACTAAGTGGTGTGTACAACAACCAAACCCAGTGCTTCACCAATTCAATTGACGGGCCCCTTACTGGGAACAACACCCCCTTTTTATTAGAACGTGCTCCATCCTCAAATTCAGTTTCATATTGGATCACAGTAACGCCGATATTTAAATGGGCATTGACCCTTTCAAAAATATCAATTGACCTTAGCGTTACTCGAAATTTTCCCTCTAAACATCATTGAACGCCCTGACAACCTTCTAAATCTGGATGATATTTTAAAACTGTACCCATGTCCTTATGCCCCCCTCTTAAAATAAAATCTTTTTTAAATTTACAAATATTAACGCTTAAATTTTCAATAAACAAAACTACTGACCCACTCTCGCTCTCATTATAATTTTCGAGATGCGTAATAATGTGGTCTATCCATTGCATAAAAACTGTTTCATAATTTTCCAAATAAGAATAGACCACTAGCATCTCGGTGTGTACATAATGATCATACAACTCGCTTTTGCCCTCGTTCAAATAAAATATCTTTAAAACAATTGAAACCTTAATAGAATCCCTGCCCCCTCCCCCCACAACTGAATCTGGTTTTCTAACAGTGCACGAATTTTATCTACACATACATGGACAATGTCTATAGGGTCAAATATAAAATTACCCCCCCATAAGCGAATTAAAGGGATCCCCAAAGGTTGCGGTATAGACGACTATTGTATTTGATATTGAATTTGATTGATAGAACTCTCGTAGTATTGTAAATTTTGTATTGTTACCCTCCCCCTCTTGTATATTATCCCCCCCTCCACCTCCACTTTGTTCAATAATAGGGCTATGTAAATCTATTGGAGTCATTTCATTTGATTGAACTGGGACGATGTTCATGTAATCTGAGGGTGAAAAATTATCCGTTAATTCATTGACAAAATCATCTAAAATGTGTAAAGTATTTGGACTTAGCAATGGCAAATCCCCTCTGAACTAGCTACATTACCCTGCTCAACTGTGCTATTATCAACATTGAAATAATTAGTTAATAAGTCATTAATATTACAAGGTATTATGGAGTTAACGATACCATGCCATTCGTTGATAGTTGATGTTTCATTGATCCTGAATGGCATGAAACTCCATAGATGCGTCAATGAGTTCTTCTTCTTCTTCAACTGATGAGGGGGGAGACAGGGAATATGGAACCAATGCAATCTATAAAAGAAAATTGCTTATTTTCAAAGTGTCTAAATCACCCTATTTTTAAAATTGGATTATTATTTACGTATTATTTAAAACACGCTTAGTAGTAGTAGTAGTAGTAGTAGTAGTAGTAGTAGTAGTAGTTGTAGTAGTAGTAGTAGTAGCATTTGGTTAATTCACTACTCTAACTACTCTATATATCCTGAAAGTTCCAATTTCCAACTTAGTATAAGATATTTACAATCTAAATCATGACATAGTAGGTTTTGATTTTGTTCAAACAACCCCCCCCAAAAAAAAATAAATCATATTAATACTCTATCTGCTTTGGAAAAAAAACCGAGGTCTTTACTTCGTTTGAAATGGATAGCCAAAACACTTGGACTTGATAAACAACTCATTCCGATAGAAATTTGTTTTTATTTTATCTGTAGTGGTAACACGAACCTTTCGTTAATAAAGCAGTTTATATCGCAAAGATTTTGCTACTTACTATGGGAAATTATGACCAGAATATAGTGCTTTTTTTGGCTTCGCTAACCTAATTCAGCAGGCTGAATGCATGCACTTGTTATGATTCAAAGGGAGAATGTTATATTTCATCAGGTTAAAAAAATAGCGAACAATGTCTTTTAATATCTCTGACACACTTTTACTGTGTTGAAAAATGGCGAAAAGAAAGGCCTAAAAAAGTTGAAAGAAATATTTAGATATTTCTATAACCAGGTAGAAACTAGAGTTAAAATGCTTACATCTCCAAATTCTGGCTGCACTTGAGTGCCGGATGGTCCTGGGAACGCATGTAGGAGGATGGATGGGTCGGTGACGTCACGCTCTTATGCAACTGGGCAGTGGGATATGCAGATGTGGCAGCGATATCACTGGCTTGGGGGCTGGAGCAGTGGGGTTAACCATCGTGTTAGCAGCCTTCCACTCCCTCTTTAATTTTCTGCCAGGCTTTATTGGTGTCTGATCGGATTGGACTTTGGCAGGCAGCGCTGGTCTGGAACGGTTGTGGGTGGCTCTGGATGGGCCAGTCATCTCCAGCCGTTGTATGGGAGTAGCGTCATTACCCCTAGCTCTCTTTTCAGGAGGAGGACATTTCTCATAATTGTCCTTAAAAAGAAGAAGAAATTTAGTATAAAATAACGACTCCCTTTTAGAGAAGAAAAATTATTACCCCCTTCTACAGAATTTATTGTAAGGGATAATTTTGTCTAGAAAGCATTTGCCATTGTACCAAAGAAGCCCCTCCCCCCCCCCCCTTTTCAGCAAAGCAAAAAGTAAAATTTGCGAGGAAGAAGCTAGGCCTAGAAATCAAACGTTTTTATTACACAACTTGTGAGAAATAAACCATGACAATCAGTAGTCTGTAGCCTTAGGATAGAAATCAATGTTTCTATTTTTACCATTTAGAAAATAAAAGAACATATAATTTAAAGCAAAAAAGAGCTAGGGTGTGTTTAAAGTTAAAAAAAACTAGCATTATTCTTTAGGGCTAAAAGGTGCATCAAATCCAGGCCAATGATTTAATATCTAGATCTCAAAATAGCCAGCCATAAATATAGCAGACAAAATATAGCATAATTAAAAGCTAACCAAACATTAAACTTAAGAGTTGCATGTAGGAAAGGCTACATTAGTTTTCTTGTCAAAGGATGTAGATGTCTGCACAATGAATCCATCTCTTTGCAGTTCACATGAAGAAACAGTTTGTTTCACCTTACAACGAAGCTGTTAGAAGCGAGACTTTAACTCAGACACCGTCCCCTCCTCCCTCCCCCTCCCCCATATAAACACTGAGTACTCAAAATGGAAGATAAATTTTCCATATGAAAATATTTATCATAAGCAACAGCTAACCCTCTCCTCCTAGCAATTCATAAGATTTACTGTAGAAAGATATATAGCTAATTTGACTGGAAAAAGTATCTTTTTCTGTGAAACTATTGCAATGTTTAAGCTTAATCCGACGATTGTAATTGAGTTACACAGGATGTGCATTTGACGGATGCAATAATTATCCCTATTTAAATTTTTACGGAAATGATAAAAGTCAAGTTAACGGCTTAATGTCATAAGGGGATCAGTATACCTAAGAGTTGACGGAAGTAAGTTGTCACTTTTGCTAGAATACAGAAAGCATGAAAATTATATATATTTATCGAAAAAGGGAATTATTTCCAATGAAAGAATTAAAATCGTTAACGGGGGGGGGATTTACACGGTAAAAAAGAGCGTATTTTACGCTTTCTAACGACTATAAACATCACATAGTGGAGATTTTTTTGTATTGGGGGGGGGGTATACCCTGAATTTGAATATACTGGAGGGGGACTACACAAATGATTTTATTTGGAAATAACCTAAGAAAATTTACTAAACAGAACTCACATTATAAATCTTTGTAGCTAAAGCTTCCAACTCATCAATATTTAATGTTATCTCCATGATGTCTTGAGACTGTATGATAAATTAACCTCAACGCATGTCCATTATAAACAAAATCTCAAGGGCGAATTGTGATGTAAGTGAAACCTTACGTAACTCCCTGATTGACCTAGGAAGAGACACGTGATCCTGTCCCGCTAGAATCGATAATTCCCCGTCGATTATGTAAATCAATTTCTCAGAAATCTAGTTCCCCTTCGTGGATCAATACAGTTAGAAACATCCCCTGATTGGCCTAGAAAGAGACACGTGATCCTGTCCCGTTAGTGGATCAATACACTTAGAAACATCCCCTGATTGACCTTGAAAGAGACACGTGATCTTGTCCCGTTAGACTCGATTATAGATGGCAGCAGAGGTACCCCCCGGACTGGTACCCCCTTTTCTACTCTTTCTATTGTATCTACCTCGATTTGCAACAATTTTAGAATAACTTAACTGAATTTTCTTCTTGCAATCAGCGACGACGAACGTTCGGAAAGATTTTAGTGTTTTACTAACGTTGATAACAGGGAAAGCCCCTTTTTAGTCCTGCTGATCAAAAGGCTATCATCTGCATAAGCAAAATAAGAGATGTTAACGGAATTAAGAATGCAAGTGGATGGGATAGAAGAAAGAACAGATGATATTCAAGACTTCAAATAGAAGGAGAAAGGACGGCACTCTGCCGGACCCCACGCCGCACTGGAATTTTGCTTTCGGAAACACTCATTTCCGTTTTAATCCGCAAAAAAGAATTTGAATACCAATATCTAAGAAGAAAGATTACCGAAATGTTAATACCGTGACTAAAAAGGGAAAAAATAGCTTGGGAATGGGTAACAGAGTCAAAGGCCTTGGAGAGATCCAGGGTGCATAAATGTAACTCGAATACATTTTTAGTCGCCTCAGTAAGAACATTCGCCAAAACTCGATGTGCTTGCTGGCAACCTACCTCAGCTGAAAACCCGATCTGGTTTTCATCGAAATATGCGGAAGAGTTAGCTGAAGGGAGGAGAAGATATTCGAAATTTTACTTATATTGCAAGAAACCGTTATTGGCCTGTAAGATGCACACTCAGTCGGAATTTTTCCTTTTTCAAAATTGAGGTAACTGTTCCACACAAAAAACTTTCAGGCACAACCGAGGTACATAAACACAATTGGAAAAGAAGTTGTAGATGTTGGGCAAGAGCTGGACAATCAAATTTTAGGTGTTTGGCACTTATGCCATCACCATCAGTAGAACTTGACTAGAGCTTCTTTATAGCTAGTGCCACCGAAGATAAATGAACTTGGAGGATCTGGTTCTGGCAGAGTGAGTTAGGAAGCGCAGAATTAAGAAGCTTCATAAATGTAGCATGAACGAGATGGTTTATGGTGTGAAAAATCTGATCACAATATTTGCACCAAGCAGCAGGGCTAATTGGGGCACTCGTTGAAAAAGAATCATCAATTTTACCTGAATTTACTAGCTTTTTCCAATCTAAATTGCTTGTCGGGAACTTGAAAAATTTAAGATTTTACGGATCGTAAATACTTTTTATACTCTAGTTTAGTTTTCTGTTTAAGCTCAAATACTACGCCGTTAATTGGCCGTCCGCAAGAAACCCATATACGCAGCCAAAATTTGCCTTTTTTTCACTGCTTTTAGAAGTGGGCCCTACGACCATTCAGGCTTCCACGTATTAAATTTTATACGTTCCTCGGGAACGGCCACTCTTTCGGCTTCCTTCATACATGATATAATATCAAAATAATATTTGTTAAGAAAAATTCTTATCATTTACAAATTTAGATCCAACCTGAAGTAGCTGAAAAGGAACTTTTATAGTAGACAAAAGAGCTGTAAGAGTAGAAAAGGAGATCGCCCAATTAGCCTTATTCCAATTTCGCCAACTAAACCATCTACAATTGGGGTGCTACCATTTCGAATAACCGTCTCAAGTACTAAATATCATTTCGTCGACAAGGAAAATCCGTCAGAACCACTAACCACCAGTACGTCGACAGTCATAACTGCGACACGTCAGTTCATCGACAGTCACAATCGCTACCCGTCAGAACGTTGACAGTCATAACATCGACACGTCATAACATCTAAAAAAAGTTTAGATGTTATGACGTATCGATGTTATGACCGTCAACGTTCTGACTGATAGTGGTTCTGACGGATTTTCGCTATGAAAAAATTACCTCGCTCAGGTTAGGTTTTAATTTATTAGGTTTTTTATTTATTAGGTTTCTATAATTTGGTTAGGTTTTCATAACATCTAAAAATATTTAGATGTTATGACGTGTCGATATTATGACTGTCGACGTTCTGACGGTTAGTGGTTCTGACGGATTTTCGTTATGAAAAATTTTTAGATGTTATGACGTGTCGATGTTATGACTTTTGACGTTGACGGGTAGCGATTGTGACTGTCCATGAACTGACGTGTCGATGTTGTGACGGTTAGTGGTTCTGACGGATTTTGTGTCGATGTTATGACGGATTTTGTAGACAAAATGACGTTAGTGCTCCTGACGGTTATATGCTATTACGCCCTCCCCTACGATTCACGCATGAACTATCTGGTGACCGAAATATATCAAACAAAAAGGAAATTGTTAGGTGGTCTATATCACTTTCTATTTCGTGAACAGAAACAATCGAAACCGATAAATTTGAAAAACAAAGAACGTGATCTGTATTAGTATGTCTCCCAGAATGATGGATATATGAAAATGAACGATTCTTATCCAGTAGCTTAAGACTGCAAAACCATATCCAATCGCAGCTTTGAATTCAACAAATCAGCATTAAAATTCCCAGTGAGAACAAACTGGTAACAAAAATATGATGCAGATTCTGCCACTTTTTTAAAAACACTACAAGTCTTGGCAAACTTATTCAGTGACTGAACAGATTTACGATCACAAGGAAAATATACATTAATAAATCCCAAATCGGCAATCCGCACGGTCAATATGTTTTCTTTACTGTGGAACAGCACTGGCATCGCGGATGAAAAAGAACTACGTTTCAAAATACAGGCAAGGCCTCCAGAAGGTCTACGAAACGTAGAACGTACAACATTCACAAACGCAACGTGATTCCCACTCCGTTTCAGCAGATTGGTATTAGCTGATAATAAAAGATGCTCTTCAAGACAGACGATATCGTATTTGCACGAAAGTTCATCAATGATGTGCTCTTTCCTACGCGCTCCGTTTATGTTGCATGAAATAACCGAGAACTTTTGCGATATCATTTTTCAACACCGGCCGCAATACGAGACTTGAGCACTGAACACAATAGACTATACAAAGTGTGTGACCCGCCGCAGTTCGCAAAATTAGGGCTGTTAGTAAAGGGTGCATCTTTCGAAGAGGAGTGAATGCCAGCACAGCGCGCACATTCTTTCACTTGACCTTTGCATCTTTTTAGAACGTGATCAGGAGACCTGCACTTAAAGCAACAACGCCGTACGCTTATAAAGTGATAAACGCTGAAAATCATTTTTTTATAGCGTCACTTTTTTCCAAGCGAGTCCGAAAAGACTAGCTTGGTAGTTTGGGACGACCCAAATCGACTTGCGTCCTCGACTCCTGGGTGCATTTTGAATTCACTGGCACTAAATGACAGCTGGATTCCTTTTCCTATTCCAAAGTACCGCTTCTGCAAAATCTTCGTGGCAGACCCCGAAACAAGAGACTTCATAGAAATAAGAGGCTACAGATTTCTCAATATTCACAAAAAGTTTATCTCCCAACGGCCGAACACTAGCAATCGAATCATGACCACTTAGTTGGTCGATAAAGTCCTTACGGCTTGTCGGATCACTGATAGACGTTGGCAATTTAGAGACAACAATAGTAGAGCGGCTATCGGCTGGTTTCGAGGGTAGCAGAATAAGCTGTGGCTGGTATCGATGGCACTTCATTGGGGCTTAGAGTAACAAATCCTGGGATGTCAAAATCGTCTGTATCGCCCTTCTTGACAAAGCCCAGAATATCACCTAAATGGCTCACTGACGCTTTCGATCCAGTTTGCTTCTGAAATAAAGCTTCTGGATATAGCTTGGACCCAAGCCATTTCTTCGCCTTCACAATATCATCAACGTCAAAAAAACTCCGAACCAAACTTCTTAATCATTTCATCATCAATTCCTTTCTCAACGTTTTGCTAAACAAAATTCAGCACCGGACAATAATGCAAATTTTCTTCGTCCCCTCCGTGCATGATAAACTGCTATAGTGCGCTCACAATACGTCTTGCTCGTTCAAATGCTAAATGAATATTGAACTAATTAGGGGGAAATCATATTTTACAATAGGGCCTTCCCAATACAAAAGAATGGTAAATGCTTTGGAAATTAAGCAAAGGCGCCAGTAACCACTTTAATTCATTCAATATTTTTCTGGTGGTTTCCTTGCGAAAGAAGTAAAGGAAGGGTACAAAGCTGTCTACCTTGTCCCTGCAATTTAAGAGGCAAGCCCAGCGGCTACCACGGCTCTTGCTATCAGCTCTTTACCCCTCTTCTGCTTACTTTTCTTTCCCTACCTCAATCGCAGCGTAATTGCCTCTAAATATCGGATGTCCTATTTATTTATATTCGCTCTGCTTGATGGCTATTCTCCAATATTATCACTGAAATAAATCGAGTTCAAACCACTTAATAATGTCTAATTTCTTCACAGAAAAAACAGTCAGACAGGTTTTGCGAAAAACGAATGCACACAACCTTGTGTATATGAATGCCTAGCAGCACTGTAGCTTCTAATATTTTATCTTGGTTTGCAGACTTGTCTTCTTATTTTTCCAAACATTTTTTAACTGTGATAAACTGAGCTTTGACTATTCTACTTTTAAACATCTTCACTGCTCCCACCATCTTTACTAATAATACTACCAAGGTAAGTGAAGCTGCCCGCCCACCTGATCAATCTTTTCGTTACCCAACGTCATCTTTTCATCTTCACTTATTCCTAGCCTTAGTGAGTTAGTCTTCTTAACATTAATTTTCAAACCTGTTCCTGCACCCTGAATTCGTAAGACCTCTAAAAGTTCATTCATTTTTTGACACTTTCGTCTAGGATGCTTAAATCATCAGCATAATCTAAGTCCATGAGACTTTTTCCTCCCCATTTGTTTCCGTGGTCTCCCATTGCTTTTCCTGTGCTCCTTAAGACAAAGTCCATCAAAATAATCCATATAAAGGGGGATAGAAACTGCTTAACTCCTGATTTAATACAAAACCAGCTGCTAACCCTATTTCCTACCTTAACCGCAGCAGTGATATTCTTGTACATAGCACTAATCCCTTTAATTTGTCTGGTATACCATACAACGATATAACCTTTGCTAAAGCTCTTCTATCAACAGAATCGAATGCTTGCTCATAATCTAAAAAACTGAGGACCAAAGGTGTTTAACAAGTCAGGCACTTCTCAATTATTAACCTATGAGTGAAAATTTGGTCGACACATCTTCTACCTTTTCTAAAACCGCACTGCTCTTCTCTTAAGACTTTGTCTACGGCATCTCTCAGTCTAAAAAGTATCATATTACTAAGTAATTTGCTACCTACAGAGACCAGACTAATGCCTTAATAATTACCACACTCACTCTTATCACCTTTCTTATAAAGTGGCTTAATTAAGGTTTTCCTAAAATCGTTAGGTACTTCCCCTTTTTCAAAAATCATATTCATAATCTTTAGTAACTTATTTCTAACCTCAGAGCCACCATACTTCAGAAACTTATTTACCACACTATCAGTACCTGGCGCCTTATTATTTTTTAATCCTTTTAGTACTGTCGCTAATTCTTTCTCACAAAACAAATCTTCCTTCACACCCAAGGTAATACACACTTTTTTATTTTCCTCTTTGTGGCCCCGTTCCTATCTTTAACTGGGACAAGTCCGGATTGACTACTCCCTCTCAATTTATTAACATTCCAGTACAATATTTTACTATCATGCCGTCTAGCAGCATCTTCCAGATCCTCGGCAATTTATCCATGGCCCCCACTTCACACCTCCTTAGTTCATGTTAATGAACCCAAAACGAAGAGAAACTACACTGAAAAATCAAGTCAAACATAAAACGAACATAAATTACCACAAACAGGAGTAGGGTTAACGCCCCTAATACCGGGGGTAGGGGGTAGAGATATAGCCTTCTAAAGGCCAGAGCGTCACTTGTGCTTTACTGAAAGCAAAATGTGTTTTAAATATTTTTCTTTTTATAACACTAATGAATCCAAAATTGCTGGGTCTACCAAGCAATGAATTTCATTACACATTAAACAGTTAGTCAGCTTTCATTAGCTTTTTTAATGGCCTTGGTTATTATGGCGATTATCTTTTTTTTTATATTACGACCAATAAAACACAGCACTCGAAATAGAAGATACTCTCTTTTTTCTCCATTGCTGTTCGTTTTGGTTAGCATTTATACATTGATTCTGATTTCTGTTCATTTTATGTTTGAATTTTATTTTCGAATTAATTTCTGCTTGTCTTTGGTTTAATGTAGCACTGAACTTTTCTTTGAATTTTTTTTTCTGAAAAAATGTTATCTTTAATTGATAATAAATAAAAATTAGAAAATTCTTGAATTTTTTTAATTTTAAATACCCCATGAATGAATAAATCTAAATGATAGCATCCTATTTAAAACCTGCTAAAAGTCCCAAACCAATTTATGAGTCATTTTTATCAAAATGAAGAAATGCCACACGAAAAGTCTTTTGGCAAAGCATACAGTTATAGCTAATACTAGCTTCCCTTCATTCATGCAAATTCAAAAGTTAATTGATTATAGAAGATAATACTGCAACCAGGATGAATTTGAAGGTACTGAAATTTATCTTTGATCGAATCCGCCTATGGCAGACTTACGCTGATTTAATAATGCTGAATTGACTTTAGTCATTTGAATATCTTCCCTGCTGTTTCCGGAACAACAAACCTAAATGAAAATCGCACAATCCATTAGATATCGCGCTTTGAGTAAATAGCCAAGAACGTATCCAGGATTTCTTTTCCGGGAGGGGGAGGTGGGTTACAAAAAAGCTTAAAAAACGCATCAAAATTTGTTTTTAGCCTACTCATTTTCGTTACGTTTTTAAGAGTCGGGAAAACATTTTTTTTTTTTTTGGGGGGGGGGGGAGGGGGATGTAAACCCCCTATGCCCAGACCGGGTGTAGGGGGTTTACACCCCCCTTGTAAATAGCTATTCACAAACATTTTAAAAGAAATGATTTTCGGCAAAAATTAACACCATATGTCTTCATGTAAACCTTGACTTGTGTTTTCCAGTGGTGTCAAAAGGGTTGGAGGTAGTTGCCCCGAAGATTTTTTGCCACGATTTTGACACACTTTATTCAAACAACTGAAAAAACAACAAAGTTGTGCCCCTTAGATCTTGAAAATGTATTTTTACCCCCTCCCCTCTATTTTCCGTGAATTGGGACTACCGGTGTTTTCATTGTGGTTTTGTGATGGTAGGGAGGGAAAAAACTAATGCTTTTGTCGGGCTAATTGTAAGGCCAAGATGAGCATATCATATTTACTTTCAGAGTAATAATGAACCAAGTCCATTGTTCTTCGTTTTTAATGGTCAGATTTTAACAAAAAACCTATTGTACTGTTTAGATTTTAGAAAATTATCTCAAAAACCTTTTCTAAAAATTAGTAGTGCTTAGATTTTTACATTGCTCTTTGCAACAAAAGGAGTTTGACCTATATCGAAGAATTAGTAATTTAAAAACCAAAAAATAGACTTTGTTCATTTTGATACTGAACTTCGGCTGCTATGAAATGGTCAGGTTCCAGGACGTACTAATAATACTTCACATGCATCTGATCGAATAACCACTTACTCCCGATATAAGTGTGACAAAGGTTGGGAAATGTCACGTTGTGCGCAAATATATGTGTTGTAACACCTACGCAAGTAAATCCGAAAGACTTGTCGAAGGAAACAAAAATAGAAGAGGAAGTGGAATGACAGATGAATGATGGCAAGGCCGTACCCAGGATTTTTGTCGGAGGGGGTTTTACTAAAAAAAAATTCGGGGGGAGGCACACAAAAAAAACTCAAAAACGCATACAAAATTTGTTTATATCCGTTTTTGTTACATTTTTATGACTCAGAAAAAAATTTGGGGGGGGGGGGGGTTCAAACCGGGTAACCCTCCTGGATACGGCCCTGAATGATGGTTGTCGTCGTATTAATTTTGCCTGGTTACATACAGTTCGGGGAGATTAAAAGCAAAATTATGTTTAACGCTGCACCTTGGTTATGGAGCCCTTCTCACATCCCTGCAGTGGCGGATCCAGGGGGGCGCCCACCCTAACGTAGTTTAAAGTAGTGTAATTTACTTAATTAACGCAAGTTTGCGTCAAATAAACTTGCTCCTAACACAATATTAATGGATCAACCTATTTGCACCCCCCCCCCCCCACTACAAAAATCCTGGATCCGCCCCTGCATCTCCGACTTACAGATTCGATACTCAAAAGCATGGATATTTCAAGGAAGGGCGACCAATTGTGTCACTGGCATCCAATATCTTCCATACAGTGGGAGGAACAGAAAATAGTGCTTACGCCTTTATTTTTCACTTATGTCAGAAGCCACATACTTCTCTATTGGTGGTTGATGAACCAGCTGGACAGAGAAGTTTGTAAATAACTCTCGTGAGCCTAGTTGCAAGCATACAAGGTTCACTCCAAGATACTTTCAAATCCTCACGGTCACTCGTTAGAGCAAAGAGTTTTCATGTCTCACTCTCACACCAAGGCACTTTCAAATCTTTATTGGCATTCTTGTTAGGGTATAGAATCTCCCGGTTTTCGATTTATCGTGTAACACTTCCAGCTTTCCGGAAATATTATTTTCAACTTTAAAACAATGTAGGTCATCGTAGGTCAAAATAAATATTTCGTTACTACAGCCGTTCGGACGTTGGTGTACCCAAAGATCCTGAATAGCTACTGAGGATCAACGACTCCCATCTTTTTCGCATAACTAATGTAATTGTCTAAGTGAAAATGACTCTCGATGATTGGTTCTTTACTTTTCGACTAAGATAGGTAGTGGTATCGACATAAAATTTCGCTCTGTTGACAATCTCTATGACGATATCTTTCTCCCATCTGTTGAAATTGAACAAGCACTACCTTTAATTTATTGGCAGCGTTACTGTCAAAACTGGAAATACCTGCAGAAGTCATGTAGAGAACAGATCACTAGGTAGCATGCCTATCGATTTTCCATGACCTGTAAAACATTTTAGTCATCTAGTTGGAAAATTTGGCATATCTGTATAGACAAAATCTAAATTTGCCAACTAGTTGACGACAATAAATGTTGCCCCAGCAAAAATTTCCTTTTCCAACTAGTTGACTAATAGGGTAACTTCTCCCCAGCAAAACTTAATTTTTCCAACTAGTTGACTAATAACTTCTCTGCAGCAACGCTTAAATTTGCCAACTAGTTAACAATAAATGTTGCCCCAACAAAACTTTCCTTTTCCAACTAGTTGACTAATAACTTCTCCCCAGCAAAACTTAATTAATCCAACTAGTTGACTAATAACTTCTCTCCAGCAAAACTTAGTTTTGCCAACTAGCTGGAAAGAAACATTTGCCCCAGAAAACAATTCATTTTCCAACTAGTTGACTAATAATAGTTAGAATTTATTCTGAATAGCATAAAATATGTTAATAATATAGGTTTCTTCAAATTTAATTATCACTATTGTTACAGGATACCACCAGATGGCTAATTTGACAGTGTATATATATACAAATCATTGAATTAGCCAACCAACCAACCAGTATCTTAAGCCTAGGAGTCCAGCTGGACATAGGGAGAAATATTACGAAAACAATTCCTACTCCATAATGTGAAGAATAATCCTATTTGACACATTTTGCAGGGGGAGAGCCTTTATCTTCACTTCTTTCCTTGTTTTTCTAAGAAATTCATGGATTTTCTAGAACCCATATATTCACAGAATATATACCCCCACCCCCCTAATGTGCAAATATATACCTAGAATTGCATCCTCAATCTAAATATAACATCCATTTGCATCACAAATGACATTTACTCCCATATTAGCCATGTGGTGGATGTCCCTATTGTTACTATTGTGTTACAACTTCTGTCTCTCTCCCTGTCTCCCTCTTAATGGGAGATACATTTTGAGTTATATATTAGGCTTTGAAGCCAGGGATTTTTTGTTTTAATTCCCAGGATAATTAGTCTTATACCTGGTCCTAAAAGTGAGATTGAATTTGTCAAATCTTGGAGGGTTATTCCTCCTGTCTGTTTAAGGAAAACGGATGAATATTTGAAGTTTTGTTCATTTCTATCTTACATTTAATGGACATAAATTGTGTATGTTCCTTCATTTATCTGTCTGTTTCTTTTCTGGAGGAATATTTTTGTCTCATTTTGAGAATTTTTAATTAATTTTTCCAACTAGTTGACTAATAACTTCTCCCCAGCAAAACTTTATTTTTCCAACTAGTTGACTAATAACTTCTCCCCAGCAACACTTAATTTTGCCAACTAGTTGACAATAAATGTTGCCCCAGGAAAACTTTCCTTTTCCAACTAGTTGACTAATAACTTCTCCCCAGCAAAACTTAATTTTGCCAACTAGCTGGAAAGAAACATTGCCCTAGAAAACAATTCATTTTCCAACTAGTTGACTAGTCACTTCTCCCCAGCAAAACTTTGTTTTTCAAACTAGTTGACTAATATTTTCTCCCCAGCAACACTTAATTTTGCCAACTAGCTGGAAACAAACATTGCCCCAGAAAACAATTTATTTTCCAACTAGCAACTTTTCCCCAATAATACTTTCTTTGTCCAACTAGCTAGAAACAAACTTACCCTATAAACACTTTGGTTAGCCATCTACTTGGCAAGTAACTTTTCCTCATAATAATTTCTTAGCTAACAATGTGACATAAGAGAAAACAAAAAACCTACTATTCCCAGTCCAACAAAAATTGGCAGCATGTGCTTTTAACAAATGCACTACAGCTAAGGTAAATCAAACAAACTGAATTCAGAAGTAAATAGTCTTGAAGCCACAGAACTAAGTCTTCTCCTTCTATAAGTGAATATACATATATATATATATATATATAAATATATATTTATATATATAGTATATATATATATATATATATATATATATATATATATATATATATATATATATATATATATATATATATATATATATATATATTATATATATATATATATATATATATATATATATATATATATATATGTATATATATTTATATGTATATATATATATTTATATGTATACTACATCTTTTATTTAAACTTGACGTTTACTGAGAGCTGCCACCTTTCCGTCCTGTTTGCCTCTTTTTTTTATACACTAAATTTAGTAGTATTCTTGTTTTTCTGATAATACTGTTTTTTTTTCAGGTACTTGTTTAGCACAACTTTTATATCCTTCTTTCTCTTTGAGTTTCTTCCTTTGATCTTGTGATACCAAAACATATGGTTCTGGTATCTTCTTAACTCATATGCTAATTTTTGAAGGTATACCTCTTTACTAGGAGATTCAATTGAAAAGGTTACTAGATCCTAGAAGTTTTGATCATTGATGCCTTTCTTAACTTCTTACAATGGTTTATTCATTTTAATGTAGTCAAAGAAGAAAAAAATCTTGTTCCATAACTTCTTCCCCATTAATCTCTAGCCCCAAACAAGAATATCTCATATGTCTTTTACTGCAGCCCCCCCGAAGTCCAATGATATTGGATCCAAATTTTAAGATTGTATTTTTTTTTAATTTTAAAAGGTCTAATGAGAATATTCAGGGTTGACAGAACCCTCATCATGATCCTTAATTATGTAAATTAGCCATTGTTTGCACATTTGTTCTAGTATAAACCTCTTAAATGTTGTTTGCTAAGTCTAAATTTCCAGAGTTTCACAAGGGTACTTTGGAAACAACAATGTTTCCTACCTGAGTAAATCTAAAGATACTATGTGTTACAAAGTTGTCAAATTATTTTTGTTCCTTTGTTTGATCCTTTTTTAGTTTCTCTTTTCTTGGTTTCAAGACACTTGGTTTCAAGTGGCATGGTATCATATCAACTAATAGCTGCTTTGTCTTGAAAAACACCAATGATTGTTCAGTAATGTTTTGATTTATATTTTTACTGACATAAGTCCAAAATTTTGTAAAAAATGAACTACTATTTTTATATGGTAACTCTGCATGATTTCATGACATCATATAGATAATGATGCATAATAGACTAGTGTTGGGCAATAATCATTATCAATATTGATGTATCAGAGCAAATATTGATATTGAAAATGGTATTTGAAGATTTTTGACTATTTTTGCTTTTTATTCTATTAACCAGTGAATGTGCCGCAGAAAAGATCCAACATAAAAAATTGTTTTGTAAAAGGCTGAGAAGAAGAACAATAATGTATTTAATAGGGTTTTGGCATATGAGCTGGCACCAGGCGTCAAGAGGGACTGGCTCCACTAGCTTCTTAACATTCATTTGTGGAAACAATCCCTTATCTAGATTAAAACAGATTTTGCCCCTTGGCATGGTTGAAAATTACTTGAGACAAAAATATAAAGGTTTGGAGTAATGATTGGGTACAAATCTCAAGGAAATGTGAAATAATTTCTTCTGGACTTCACCTCAAGAGACAGTCAAAAAAAGGGAGCAATTTCGATCCCAGCTGAAGATGAAAGTTGGATGTAGTGTTAAGGGGTAGAGATTGGAGGGGGGGGGAATAAACTCTAACTCATAATGGAAAAATACATCTCTCAGGGACCATAGTTTGGATAAGCTAGGCTATTGTAAGCTAATCACAACTGGCCAAAAAGTTGCAACTTGAGAGAATTGACTGTCATCTCTGACTTCCTGAAGGGATTTGGTCTCTCCCATCAATTGGGGCTAAATGTCTCAGGAAGTTGATAGGACAGAACTCAAACTGCTTTCCCAGTCTAACCACATCTTCAATACTGCCCAATTTTTCCAATGCTCATTGTAGTCGTTCTAACTCCACCTCCCAACTATCTCTGTTTTTTGCCAAGAGGGTGGAGGCATACTACACCCCCTTAACCTCTCTTTGTTTGCAGTTCCGAGCTGACAACTGATTCTTGTAAAAAAAAAAAAAATTGTCCTTCAGTGGCCACTGGATTTTCAAATTGTGTCTCTTTTTTGCATTTCTTTTTTCTCTTATACCTTTTTCAATTTTTAAGTCAAAAAAATAAACCGTCATCAAATCAGAATTGAACTCTAATGTCTCTTGAGAGCATTAAATTGGACTCTCCTTTCCTAGTTCTTGTCTTTTTTTCAATCCTCTTCTCTTTTGCTGAAGATATAATAATGATGATTAAAGGACACTTATCTGATAATTATGGCCAGATGCCTAGCACACATTAACAGTCAAGTAAGAAGTAAGAAGCTCTCTTTGCAATATTACTTGAAATAATGAAAAGAGAATTGAATCCAGAATTAAAAAAAAAAACTAAAGCCCTCCATCACCTATTATCCCTATGCTCTCATTAACTCGTGAGAATCCGGTAATTCTGTTGAAAAAATATTAAAATGAAACTAAATTTCTTGTGTAATCTGGAAAAGAGAAATTTATTAGATCATCCAGCATTATCAGAGCTTTTCAAGGAACCTTTATGGCAAAATAATGGCAAAATAAATGCTGCCTTGATCTGTCATTTTAAGTACTTTATAATTTAAATATTTTGGTTTAAAAGTGTTCAAGATTTTCAAAATCCTATGAATAATTTTGATAAGTGTTAGGACAAAAAACTAGCAGAAATTAGCTTACGTAAGATGTCAAACATAATACAGGCAGAAATATTAATGAAGAAATGAAACCTAAATTGAACTAAAGTCAAAATGAACAGTTAGGCCAAACTTAAATCAACATAGATTACCACTAATAGGGTTGTTTTTGCTGCCTATCAAACACAAATGTTGGTTAAGGGGGTTGAAAAATAAGAAAGCAAAGGTCTCACTCTGGGCCCTCCAATTATACAGATTAAAAATCCAGATATGATTCCTGTTTCAGCAAGGTGTAAAATGCCCGCCTTTTTATTAAAATGCATATATAAAGCATCAGTGTTAAATTGTAGCCTGTATGGGATAATTGTATAATTTAGAACTCTTACTACTAGGGCAACAAATATCATTTTGCCCTCAACGGCATATTCTTTTAATCTTCAAACTGTGCTGTTTAAATAAATCGCCTTTAAGGATCTTCTGTAATATGGTGCTACAGGAGTATCTGGGTGCTTAAACAAATAAGTAGAACAACAGGGATTTTTTTTTTTTTTTTTTTTTTTTTTTTTTTTTATACAAGACAGTTTGTTCGAGAGGCAATTGAAATTAAAATCAAAATAAATAGTAATATTTCTTTAAATAGAGATTTGGGGGAATATTCGCTTAATACCCTATACACAAATTTAATTAAAAATGATTTGACTAATTATATTAAAAAACCAGTAAATAACTCCACTCAACCTATTACGAATAGACCTTCTAGGCTGGCTGCCAAGAAGGCGAGACTAGCTTTAAAAGCTTGTCTGTAAATATTTTAATTCCATCTGAATGAATTGTTCTCTGTCCATTTCGTTTGGAGTACCAGTCCTGGTTGAACTTCCTTGAAGTAATGATATTAGGGGTGTTTTAAAATTTTTTTAAACAGTTTTAATGATTGAATTTTAATGTAAGTTTCTTTTATAGTGTTTTTATTCTCTTCGTCTGTTTTGCTGAGGACGGCCCTTGGATATAGGGTTGAAATATTCATTTAAAGTTGCGTTCCACTGTCTTGTATAAAAAAAAATTCCCTGTTGTTCTACTTATTTGTTTATGATGGAAAGGCAGTGTGGTCTTCGTTGCTATTTGCATCTGGGTGCTTTATAAGTGTAATCTGTGTATGAATGTTAATGATTCGTAAAATATGCCAGCTAAAAGAAATACGGTGTAAATAAAGAGTAAAGAAGCTCAAAGTTTTTTGACGTTTTTTCCTCTAGCTTTTTACATTTTAAAATCTACGAGAATATGATGTGTTCTATATGACTGTGCTATCCCCAAGTCTCCCCAAGGATATTATCTCCTCTGTATATTATCCCCTCTGTATGTTTCCTCTGTATTAGTTTTTGTCTAGTGTTATGTCTGAATGTCGATGGCTGAGGTTGAAAAGAGTTCACACAAGCTTTTCAGAAGCGAAGTTGATACCCTTGGGAGTCAGATCTTTGCTTGTCTCCTAACAATATGGATATCCTATAAAGCTTTGTCTTAATTGACAAGGGTCTTGGGACTTTTAAACCTTAGGAAGTTTATACAATAATTGGGAAGAGTAGATTCGGTTTGTCTTAATTCGCATGTCTCATTATGCCACATTTTGTCTCAATTACAAGAGATATCGCCTTTTCTCTCCTTCATTGGTCTCCTGATCAATTGGTCAATTTATTGCTCAATCATTGGTCAATTGGCATAAAATGACTGGAACAAATAACGCCCTCCTCTCTTTCTAAACCAATAACCGTTATGAAATTGTAACGGTTATTGACTTACAATAAATAATGAAAATACAATAAGGAAACTAATAAGAATAAGAAAATACAACGTTTTTCGACTTGGTGTTATTCCCAAAAATAGTGCTATTACCTTAAATGAAGAATACTTAACGCCATTTGATAGTTAGAACAAGATAGGCCTACTACACCAATTAAGACGAGGCTTAGTAAGAAGGGAAATACTTTAATCGAACAAAATATGCTAACAAGTACCATCTAAATTAGTCAATGTTCGTCTAATTAGTTCTACTAATTAGGTCAAATCAGGTCTACTAATAGTTCGTCTTTTTGTTTTTTTTTTTTGTTTTTTACCTCCACGCCATGAAATATTTCTTCCTACTTCTCAGAGGGTCATCATTTTATGTATTTATTAATTTAAAAAAAACTTAAGTTTATTAATTAAAAACTAAAGCCATGATATATTTCTTCCTACTTTTCAGAGGGTCTTTATTTTTTTATTTATTAATTAAAAAAAATTAAATTCTTTAATTAAAAACTACAGCCATGATATGTCTTCCTACTTTTCAGTCATCATTTTTTTTTATTTTATTAATTAAAAAAACTTAGATTTATTATTTAAAAACAACAGCCATGATATTTTTCTTCCTACTTTTCAGAGGGTCTTTTTTTTTTTTTTTTTTTTTTTTTTTTTTTTTTTTTTTTGAAAAAATTGTATCCTAAACTTAAGTAACGGATGGATGGTAACGGACATAACGTTAATGTCATTTGTTTGAATTTTTTTTTGTAGAACAAATGTTTAAAAATACCGAATCGCTACTTAAAAGTGAATATCAAGGAGGCACAGTTGTGCCTCTATAAAGAGGCGACCCACCACAATGTTAAGCGATTTCAGGTCCTAGAGGTCGCAGAGAGACGGCGGTAATCGCATTTTGTAGCCCAAGCTCAAACTAAGAAACTTGCAAAATTTCATCCTCCTCCGACTTTATCTTCATGGGGTAAACTGGGCCGGAAGTTTGGACCCTCCCACCACAGCCCCCCTTTAACGTTGTCCGATTAGGCTGAAATTTAGAAGTTAAGCTTTCCTAGGGCCCGGGAGCTTATCCTCGAAATTTCAGCTCAATCCGATCACTCCTTCCCTGTTTTCAAAAACCAAATATAGCCACTTAAAATTCATTTCTTTTTTTTTTCTTAGCCACGCCTACAGGCCACAGTTGGCAACGGATCCGGTTGAATGAGGACTCATTCGAAGCAGAATTCGACCTGTTAGGGCCTTTTGATATTTTCAGACCGAAAAAATTATCCCCCGAATTTACATTTACGAAAAACCTTGTTTTCCTATATTAGCCCATGTTAATTTTTCCGACCACAACCCCCCTTTAACGTTGTCTGATCGGGCTGAAATTTGGAGGATAATCTTTCCTAGGGCCTGGAAGCTTATCCTCGAAATTTCAGCTCAATCTGATCACTCCTTCCCTGTTTTCCAAAAACCAAATATCAAGTTTTTTGGGAATTTGCTTGCCTCGAAAATAGCTTCCATATACTAAAAAACAATTACTGTTGTGTCTGTATAGTCTAGCGGTTACACTCCAGACTTTCAGGCGGAAAACCCGGGTTCGATTCACCATCAGAGCAATTTTTTTAATACTGAATTCAAACTTTAAAAAGAAACCCAGTTTCTTTTTTAAATTATTTGAAAAAAATTACGTTTTCTAAAGAGTTAAAGAGGCTGAGTTACAAGGAGCAATAATAAGTAATAAACTGTACAAAAACGTGCAGAAATTATTTGAAAAAAACTACGTTTTCTAAAGAGTTAAAGAGGCTGAGTTACAAGGTCGAACCTTAAAACGTACAGGGATTAGGAGGCACAGTTGGGGGGCTGCCGCCCCCCAAACCCCCGCTTTCGCAGCCTTTAAATAAAAAAAAAGTTTTTTAAACTGAAAGTAAGGAGCGACATTAAATCTTAAAACGAACAGAAATTATTCCGTATATGAAAGAGGCTGTGCCCTCCTCAACGCCTCGCTCTTTACGCTAAAGTTTGACTTTCTCACAACTCTTTTTTTAAACAATAAAAACTTTAGCGTAAAGAGCGAGGCGTTGAGGAGGACACAGCCTCTTTCATATACGGAATAATTTCTGTTCGTTTTAAGATTTAATGTCGCTCCTTACTTTCAGTTTAAAAAACTTTTTTTTTATTTAAAGGCTGCGAAAGCGGGAGGCACATTTGGGGGGCTGCCGCCCCCCAACTGTGCCTCCTAATCCCTGTACGTTTTAAGGTTCGACCTTGTAACTCAGCCTCTTTAACTCTTTAGAAAACGTAGTTTTTTTCAAATAATTTGAGTAATAGCTGTCACTGTCACTTCAATGACTTTTTTCTGAAAAGTTTTGTGTAAAAGTTGATTGGTCCTCCCCCTGCCTCCCAAAACCACCACTGAAAATAATCTTAGACCAGCCAGACCTATTTCTAAATAATTATGCTTGTGTACATATATGTATATATATATATATATATATATATATATATATATATATATATATTATATATATATATATATATATATATATATATATATATTATATATATATATATATATATATATTATATATATATATATATATATATATATATATATATATATATATATATATATATATATATATATATATATATATTATATATATATATATATATTATATATATATATATATATATATATATATATATATATGTATATATGTACATATATATATATATATGTATATATATATATATATATATATATATAATATATATATATGTATATGTATATATATATGTATATATATATATATATATATATATATATATATATATATATATATATATATATTATATATATATATATATATATATATATATATATATATATATATATATATATATATATATATGTATATATATATATATATATATATATATATATATATATATATATATATATATATATATATATATATATATATATATATATTATATATATATATATATATATATATATATATATATATATATATATATATATATATATATATATATATATATATATATATATATACATATATATATATATATATATATATATATATATATATATATATATATATATATATATATATATATATATATATATATCTTATCTTTTAGGTAATTATTATGGCTTAAGGCAGTAACATGAAAAGGCAGTTCTTTACTTTCAAAGAGCTCTTAAACTTAACCCAGGATACTTAGCGGCTTGGACATTGATGGGCCATGAATACTTGGAAATAAAAAACACCAATGCAACCATACAGTGCTACAGAAACGCATTAGGTAAGATTGTCTAATTAATTTTAAGTTTCTATTTAAGCTTTTTGTTTTGATTGCGATTATTGGGCTCATTGATGGGCCCTGAACGGTTGCAAATTAAACCCACAAATATAGCTATGGAATGCTTGAGAAATGTATCCGGAAACATTGTTAATTTGGGCTTCTTTTTGAGTTGTTTTTACTTCTATGTTGAGTTTGATTCCGGATATTCGGTCGAAATGGTCAATCAGCAGGGGTTTTATGCTATAATTTTTAAGTAATGTTTTTACTCTAGAATTTCAGGTTTTTCATTTTTCATTTCATTTAATTCAAAAACAAGACATAGCTCTCGTGGGCAAAGCCCAAATGTCATGTCTCTTAGTCATGAATAGCAAAATAAAGTTTTCTGATAAAAGTTCGTCAGGATAAATAAACTAAAGGGTAAAAACACTTGAGATTGAGAATAAAATTGTCTGATAAAACTTCGTCAGGATAAAATAAATTAAAGAATAAAAACACTAGAGATCATTGTAATATTTCACAAAGCTTGGCACAAAGCTTTTACTGTAGCGCATGGTGTTATAGTGGACTGGGGTCAGTTTCGGAACCTTCTCAGCCACTTCCCTGGGGGAACGAGATCTTATAGGGACAAAAGTCGAGGGAAGGAATGATCGGTAGATGGGATGTTGGAGGAGGGAGGAGCCAAATCTTTGGCATAAGCTTTCTAGGCGGGAAGAAAGGGATTCAAGTTTAAATTCTTTGAGGTAAAAGGAGTAAGGTAGAGGGGAACCGCCATAAATGATTTGCAGTGATCTCTTCTGAACTCGTTCTATTTTATCAGTTTCATCCTGGGTAAGGGCAAAGTGCCAAACCGGACAAGCTATTCAACTAAGGGGCGGATGAAAGTGCAAAATATTTGTTTCAGTTTGTCCTAAGGAACTCGAAATTTTTTCAGTGTTTTTAGCATTTGGATTGCGCCGTTAGCTTTTTTTTAACAATTGTCTTTGTATTCTCCGCCATGAGAGGTCAGAAGAAATCACCTCACCTAGTAGAGTGATTTGATGACTTATTAGCTCGGAAGCGATGGGAGGTTCGAAAGACGGTTGAGTATTCCAAAGAAAAGAAAATGTCGACAAGTCGTCAACGTATTTCCGTCTGTCCTCCAGCTCAGCAGCAATTTCATTTATCATGAGTCAATTTTCGTTTTTCATTTATCATGTCAAAGGGGACTATTACTCATATAACTTAAAAATCTGGGTAATGTTTGGGGCCCTATAGGACCGAAGCCATCTCCCCCCTATGCTATAGATTTTGTCCAAAGAATATTTGTATATTACATTTTGCTGTAACTGTTTTATCTGTTAAGGTTAGCGCATGGCAAGTCCATTTATAAAAAAAAGAGGTTTTTTTCTGTAAAAAAAAATCGGACGTCATGAATCGATTTAACGGCATTGGTTCCGTAATTTTTTGTTTTAATTAAGGTTTCTTTGGCCCTGAATTTAAATTGAGTTGTCTGCATGGCCTGATATTTTAAATCAGATCAGTGTAAAAAATGGAATGTTTTCGCTTAGAATCGATACAACCACATTTTTCGTGAATGTATTGTCTTCGTTAAGGTGTCTTTGGTCAAGTCTACTTACCCTGGAACGTTAGGTCACTCTGAAAAAATTTATGTTTGGTCTTTTTTGGGTTATCATGAATCGTTACAGCCTAACTCTTTTCAAATTTTCCTCTTAGTTTCGTTTGCCCCAGTATAAAGGCCCAGTAAGCTTTAAGCTGGTCGGAGACCAAGCAAATTTGCTTCTATTATGGGTGACACGAATCAAGTCAACAACTTTCTTCATAGCTCTTGTCTTCATGGAAGTCCCCTTGTCTCTTTCTACATGCCCTATAAAACGAAATGTTTCGTTTTATATTGGTTGAATACTTCCAAATATTTCGAAGCCAATAATAGTAATAATAATTATTTTATTTTCCCTCAGGATACACTATGAAGAGTACATTCAAAGTAAATGTAAAATATAAAGACACAACTTACAATTGACACGACCAGAACTACTGACAAATACGACCATCAATCGTTTAATATAATAGATTTTTTCCAAAAAACGGGAATAAATTTCTATATTCAAGATAATTTCGAGCCTTTTGAACTAAAAGCTCACACTTACTCTTTATTACATCAAGCGGGTCTTTTATTCCATATATATATATATATTTTAAAGACCTATTACGAGCACTTAGCGGAAAACCTAGTAGAAAATTAAGATATCTAAACTATGCAACTGTGATTTGAGATGAAGCAGAAGATGGAAAAGTTTTCAAAATCACCACTCTCCTCTCAGCAGCAATATTTAAAGAAATTTAAACTAAATTTCTTGCGAATTATTATCTCAATTAATCAGTAGTTGTACCGAACGAATCGTGCTCAAATCCTCCTCAGGGCCGTACTGTGGTGTTTCTTTTGATCCTGAAACTTTCCCCATAGTAGAGTGCAGACGGTTTGTTATAATTGTATTACCCTTTCTTGTTTTAGTTTTGTTTTAGTTTAAAGCTTTTTCCAATAGGCAATGATTAGAAGTCCTCCCAAAAAAAAGTCCCCCCAGATCCCACCCCAAATACCAGTGAAACTGATACCCATATTGGCTGGTCAAGCTCACTATCACAGAGTTCACATGCTAGCTCCAATACTGAGAATAGGACAATGATCAGTGTAGGGGCTAATGTCACTATAAATGATGATAATGGGTTTCCAGAGGTCCTTTCTAGAAGCTCTAAAAAAAGAAAAAAAATCTCCCCAATCAAAAGCATTTACCCTCTCCCTGCCCAAGATCCTCCCTCCCAAAACTTAGGAATTTACCTTAAAATTTCTCCCATTACCCCCTTTAAAATAAAAAAGATTACTGCAATAAGAGTTGCAATTTTCAAACTGATAAAATCAATGTTCTCTATTAATATTCACCGTGATGGATCTCTGCTAATAGCTCTCCAAGATCAAAAATCAGCAGAACAATAATTAATCTAAAATCCCTTCTGAATACTCCAATTAATGCATCTAAATGGAACCCAAAAGAATCCCCAACAAAAATAGTAGTTTATAATGTTCCCCCAGAAATACCCATTCAGGAGTTAAAAGAAGGGCTCTCAGATAGGGCTGGCAACACAATCCCAGTTGAGGATGTTACCCAACTTGGTAAACCTAACTCTAATGGCCTAAAAACAAGTAGATCCTTCTTATTTACACTGAAGGAAAAAATTAATATCCCAGAAAAGTTATTCCTATTTGGGCAAATCAAACCGCACAAGGAATACAAACCAAAGCCTATCCAGTGTCAGAAGTGTCTCAAACTGGGACACACAACAAACAAATGCAATGAAATTCTCCTAGAGTGTTGTAATTGTAAAGCATTCCATCCTAAAGAGTTGACAACTTGCAACAACACTCAGCCTACATGTATCAATTGCAAAGGCCCACATGAATCTACCAATAAATCACTATGCCCTGCATATAAGAAAAGAGCACTAACACTCCAAATAGCAACAGAGAAGGCCATTCCATACCCCTTTGCAGCAATGGAAGCAAATGCTGCCCAACAATACCACATAAAGCCCGTAATGAAACCAACCAAAACCCCCAAGTCAAACGCCCCCAATGCATCAAGTACCCCATATAAAACACCATTCTCTAAGCCCCCTAGCTCACATCCCTATCAGAAGGAATCGCCAAGTCAACAAGCCTCCTTGCCCGGTGAGATGAGGTCAGCCTGCCCCCCCCCCCTCTCAAGAAGAAACAAACCAGAAACACTACCAGGAATTAATCCCTTAACTGACAAACAGGATGCACAACCAAACTTGCAATCCCCAAATATATGCTTATTCATTCTAAACTGTAATGCAGTTCAGGCCATGAACATACATCAACTACAGAAAACAAAACTCATTGCAGAATTGGCAAAAATCTACATCCCTGATGATATGCTGATTCAAGCAAAAAAAGATCTTGCTTTACTTTTAACAAAGCTGAACATTGATATACAGTCATATGAAAAATAAATCAACAACACAACACATATCAATGCTCCAGTGGAACGTAAGATCACTCACAGAAAATAAGCTAAATGAACTAATATCTTTTATGAATAATAATTCCATTAATATTGCTTGCCTCCAGGAAACTCATTTAACCCAAAATCAACAGATTAAGTCTCTGGGGTATACTATCCTGAGAAAGGATAGATCATCAGAGAGAAAAGGAGGTGGAGTAGCTTTAATAGTTAAAAATAATATAAAATTCTGTGGCATCAACTTTCCAGATTTTGCAAATGATGTTGATGCAATCGGTATCAGTGTCTGGCTGAATAATACAAAAACCTACATAATAAGCTTTTATAACCCTAATGGCCAAACTACAGATGCCATGGATTTCTTTAATTATATAAATAATTCTAATATGTTAAAAAATATCATTATTTGCGGAGATTTCAATGCTCACAGCCTTTTGTGGGGGAATAAACCAGCAAATAAAGCTGGTAAATTGATTGAGAATATGACTTCAAATAATATTGAATTAGCTGTTACTACCCCTCCAAACCTGAATACATATTTCAGCCCCAAAAGTGGCAGATTCTCTACAATTGACCTACAAATTGTGTCTTTAAATATTTTGAATAAAATTTGTATAAATAAAATTGATAGTCTATATACTGACCACTTTGCTATAGTTTGCTCCCTAAATGAACCTGCTGAAACCCGATCACACACCTCAAAATATATCAACACTAAAGCAAATTGGTCTATGTTCCAAAATAAGCTAAATGATGAAATTATAAGTTTCACCCAAAATTCATGCATTTCAAACACAACAGTTGACACACATGCTGAAGTCTTGGCATCTTTACTAATAAATACAGCTAATCATGCTATTCCCAGGACAACACCCAAAAAAACCTTCCCTAAACACATTCCCAAAGTATGGTGGACAAATGAGTGCCAAAATAAATGGAGAATAAAAAAGGCAGCTAGGAGAGCATTCATAAAAAAAACCATCACCTACTACATATTTAAAAAAATTACAAGCAGAATCTAATCTAAAAAGGACTATAATAGATGCTAAATATAAATACTGGAATAATTTTGCAAATAATCTCTCCAGAGAGACACATGAGCCAATTATACATAAAGTCATAAGCCACATCTGTGGGAAAAAGACTTCCCCCAACCCACTCCTGTATGAGCTTATACATAATAATACCCATTATGACAATGATAATGAAAAAGCTAAGCTATTTGCAACTCTATTTGTTAATAAGCTAACATCAAATAATCGAAGCAAAATATCCCCACTTCCTATGAACCCAAGTTACCAACCACGCCCAGGATCCGAGTATATAACTAGTCCATTTTCAATCCAGGAAATGAATAATGCAATACATCATATTAGGACCAAAACTGGCGGCAGCTATGACAATACACACCCTACATGGATAAAGAATCTCACCCCTTCATACAAACAGGAACTGGTAAACTGTTATAATCACGCTTGGGCATCTTCTATGTTCCCCAATATATGGAAATGTTCGTCCCTCCTACCAATCCTAAAGAAAAATAAACCCAAAGATAACCCTGAATCCTATAGGCCCATAATGATTACTCCTGTGATGGGGAAAATAATGGAGAAAATGATCTATTACAGACTCATCTGGTTTGTTGAAAAAAATAATATGATCCCTCACACTCAAACTGGATTCAGGAAACACCACTCCTCAACAGATGCTTTCATTTTGCTAGCAAATGCAATAAATGAATCATTCTCAAAAAATAATGTCCTAGTTGCAGCTTTCCTAGATTTTGAAGGGGCATATGACAATGTGTACCACCATGCCTTTTTAAACAAACTTGCAAACCTTGGACTACCCCCCAAGCTAGTATCTTTTATAAAATCTTTCATAGAAGTGCGAAGTTTCATTGTTTTTGTTGGTTCAGCCTCTTCACCCCAAAAGACAATAACCAAAGGCCTACCTCAGGGAGCAGTCCTCAGTTGCCTCCTTTTTGCCCTATATATCTGGGACATGAACCTCCCCCACACGAATCTACAATATGCTGATGATCTGGTGCTATGGTCATCTGGCAAAACCTTTGAGATAGCACAGTCAAATCTGCAAAAGTCACTTTTCCAATTTGAAAATTTTTGTCAACATTCAGATTTACCCATTGCACCTACCAAGTCAAAAATAATCCAATTTCACCGAAAGCGGAACCATGTTAATGCAAAACTAACTTTAAATGGAACAACTATTCCAGAAGATAATCATATTAATTACCTAGGTCTCGTGCTTGACCAAAAACTTAATTTCCACCTCCACATCACATAAACAATAAAAAAATGTTATAGAAAAACAAATGTACTAAAAAAACTTCTTTTGACACCCTGGGGTTGTAAGGAGAAAACCTTACTCCAGTTTTACAAATCACATTATTTGAAAAAAACTACGTTTTCTAAAGAGTTAAAGAGGCTGAGTTACAAGGTCGAACCTTAAAACGTACAGGGATTAGGAGGCACAGTTGGGGGGCTGCCGCCCCCCAAACCCCCCGCTTTCGCAGCCTTTAAATAAAAAAAAGTTTTTTAAACTGAAAGTAAGGAGCGACATTAAATCTTAAAACGAACAGAAATTATTCCGTATATGAAAGAGGCTGTGTCCTCCTCAACGCCTCGCTCTTTACGCTAAAGTTTTTATTGTTTAAAAAAAGAGTTGTGAGAAAGTCAAACTTTAGCGTAAAGAGCGAGGCGTTGAGGAGGGCACAGCCTCTTTCATATACGGAATAATTTCTGTTCGTTTTAAGATTTAATGTCGCTCCTTACTTTCAGTTTAAAAAACTTTTTTTTTATTTAAAGGCTGCGAAAGCGGGGGGTTTGGGGGGCGGCAGCCCCCCAACTGTGCCTCCTAATCCCTGTACGTTTTAAGGTTCGACCTTGTAACTCAGCCTCTTTAACTCTTTAGAAAACGTAGTTTTTTCAAATAATTTCTGCACGTTTTTGTACAGTTTATTACTTATTATTGCTCCTTGTAACTCAGCCTCTTTAACTCTTTAGAAAACGTAATTTTTTTCAAATAATTTAAAAAAGAAACTGGGTTTCTTTTTAAAGTTTGAATTCAGTATTAAAAAAATTGCTCTGATGGTGAATCGAACCCGGGTTTTCCGCCTGAAAGTCTGGAGTGTAACCGCTAGACTATACAGACACAACAGTAATTGTTTTTTAGTATATGGAAGCTATTATTATTATTTAATTCCCAAAAAACTTGATATTTGGTTTTTGGAAAACAGGGAAGGAGTGATCAGATTGAGCTGAAATTTCGAGGATAAGCTTCCAGGCCCTAGGAAAGATTATCCTCCAAATTTCAGCCCGATCAGACAACGTTAAAGGGGGGTTGTGGTCGGAAAAATTAACATGGGCTAATATAGTAAAACAAGGTTTTTCGTAAATGTAAATTCGGGGGATAATTTTTTCGGTCTGAAAATATCAAAAGGCCCTAACAGGTCGAATTCTGCTTCGAATGAGTCCTCATTCAACCGGATCCGTTGCCAACTGTGGCCTGTAGGCGTGGCTAAGAAAAAAAAGAAATGAATTTTAAGTGGCTATATTTGGTTTTTTGAAAACAGGGAAGGAGTGATCGGATTGAGCTGAAATTTCGAGGATAAGCTCCCGGGCCCTAGGAAAGCTTAACTTCTAAATTTCAGCCCAATCGGACAACGTTAAAGGGGGGCTGTGGTGGGAGGGTCCAAACTTCCGGCCCAGTTTACCCCATGAAGATAAAGTCGGAGGAGGATGAAATTTTGCAAGTTTCTTAGTTTGAGCTTGGGCTACAAAATGCGATTACCGCCGTCTCTCTGCGACCTCTAGGACCTGAAATCGCTTAACATTGTGGTGGGTCGCCTCTTTATAGAGGCACAACTGTGCCTCCTTGATATAAGACCCCATATTGACTATGGGCTCATCGTCTATGGTGCATGTGCAAAGACCCAGATGCAAAAAATTGAAACAACACAAAATGATATAATACGTCTGATATTTGGTCTTAGGAAACCCACAAGCACCAAGTTTCTGCTTATGGAGAGTGGATTAACAACAATAAGGGAGAGACGTAGCTTTCTCTTGACAAAACATCTTACAAAAATTGAATCAAATAGCTCACACACCCTACATAATTGGTTAAGAAATCCAGCCATGTATAGAGGCATTGTAGATGAGTATGCCAATATTCAGAAGAAGCTCCCTGTACCAGCAAAGTCTATTGCACCTACTTTCCCCCAATCCCCTTCATGGGATTGGTCAATTCCCATAAAAAATACTGATTTCTCAAAGTGGAATAAAGATCTAACCCCCATTGCTTTTGTTCAGAAAAAATTTGCTGAACTTAATAATATTACTTATAAAAACCACTTCCAAATATTTGTTGATGGGTCAAAAATGAATGAGAAGGTAGCAAGTGGTGTATTCCTTCCTCACCTGAAAATTGCAATGGGTAAGAGATTATATAATAATGTATCTATAATGTCTGCTGAGTTAAATGCCATAATCACGGCATTAGAACACCTTAAGGAAAACCAACGTTTGATTGCAAATTCAAATAATATTATAGTATACTCCGACTCTTTATCAAGCCTTGAGTTGCTGGCCTCAGCTCCTCAGTATAAGTTGGACATTGACACTTATCATTGTCTCAGTATCATAGATAAACTTGCTTCAAGTGGCATAAGAACTTATTTTCAGTATATTCCTAGCCACTCTGGCATAAGTGGTAATCATCAGGTTGATGAAATAGCAAAAAATGCTATAAATATTGACCAGCCAAGTGGGAGACCAATCCCGATTAGAGATATTTACCGATGGAGGCTATCAGATATTAATTTTAATAAGAATAATCCTATCCTTTCCCCCTTTCCCAATAAGTATTTTTTCTAAAATTTACCATAGAATTCGTTCTGGAACAAATGGACTAAACTTTCTTGCATTCTCGTATAAGTGTTCTAATTCAAGTGGTTCAATTCCCCTGTCCCCTCTTTGCAGGCATTGTAATATGAATAATGAAACAATTGACCATTGCCTATTTGAATGTAATATGCTGATGTCTGCACAACATACCTTGCTTTGTAAAGTGTTAAAATGCTTCAAACACCACAAAATCTCACTATCAGCCAAGAGCCTAGCCAACTATACCTGCACACAGAGCATAGACATCGACATCTACCATCTCATAATTGAACTCCTAGAGTCAAAAGATCTACTGAAAGATATCGGAAAATATCCATTAAATATGAGGCAATCAAGCCAGTAGCCCTGTAGCCCACAGAGCGAAGCAAAAGGAAAAGGGCTAAATAGTACTACTGAAAAGCCCGCCTGCTGTTAAATAGAAGAAGAAGAACCACAGGAAAAAGCTAATCAAAGATAGAACCGTCGACTGATACAGTCTGGCCAATATATCCCTTCTCATATTGCCCCGCAGATGAACAAGGGGCCCACTTGGACCTACACTTGGGCCCAATTTCGGGTGTTCCATATCAACAAAACTAATCTTCAAACATTTTTTCTTCATTGAGGTCTACTTGGACCTATATACGTTGACCTCTAATCTGCAAGCCTATCGGAGACGAAACAAATTTGGGACGTTCTTCTGTAATTAAAAAAATTGAAAGATCAGGAAGATAAGTCGTCAAAATAGAATTTGGATATTGGAAGCCAGGCTAGTGACAATTTTTAAGTATTGCTGTGAAAACATTGTGCTTTGAAAAAGGTCGAGAAAGATATGCTAGATGTTTTCAGGGGGAATTTTCCAAGAAAACTGTTAGGTACTCACATGACTGACCTTGTATCAAACAGTAAGCCGTATGAAAAACGTGGTTTGGTTCCATTTGCTAGGGCTATGGTGAAAGAGACTTTAAGATGGCTAGGCCACGTTTTAAGGATGAGGTCAGATCGATTCCCCAAAATTGCACTTGTTGGCCATCTACCTGGGACCAAGCGGAAAGAAGGTCGTAGCTGAACTTTTATGAGGAAAGATCAAAAGGAAGCATTGAACGTAAATTTGAACTTTGTGGGAGTAAAAAGGAAGGTTTTAAAAAGATTGGGCTGGAAAAGGAGCCTGCGCAGCTTCGCCAACCTCAAGTGGCTTTGTGATTTGTTGGTTGTAGTACAAGTAGTAGTGTTTATATGGAAATACTAACGGTTATACAGTAGTGCAGAGTCAAGTGCCAACTACTTGGGTGTCCTTGTTAGGGCGGACCCGAAGGTGGGCCCGAAGCCTCAAAAAGTGCATTTTCAGGCCCACATTCCATGAGAGGTCCTTCAGTATTTTCTTCACATTAGGAAATAGGCTTTGTTATATATTGTTTAAAATATTGTTTCAGCACCGGGTGGTTTGAGTGAATCTGTTCAGAGCTTCACTCTTAACTTAAGAGCTTTCCATATACTTAATATTTCTTGTAAACGTGTCTTATAACCACTTCTCGTTCCATTTGAAGAGAAGACGTCCTTCTTTCTGTTTGGCTTGCTCAAAATCATTATTTTTCGCAGTCTATCATGTTTGGCAACTGTGTAGATGGCATTCTTCAGGTGCGTTTCACAGATTGGTGCTTCAAAGGCTGACGAAGATTTATTAGGTGTTATCCAGAGAAATTGTTCAGAGGTAGTCTTAGATACTCGTCTGGCTGACCGTATATCACAAAATAAGTTGTACGGAAAATGTGGATTCGATCCCACTTTTTAGGGTCATAACAAACGAATGATTAACCTAACTAGGCTATGGGCTTTTCGGCCATCTATCTGGACCAAATGAAAATCAGGTCATAATCGAATGAGGTGGAAAGAGGTCATTAGGAAGAATTAAAGAGGAGCAGCTTTAGTATCATCTTTCCCAATTTTTAGCCGTAGGTTTTGGAGACTATGGAAACCTTTCAGTGGACCTGTGTGAAAAAACATTTGAGGCTTAATATTTGACTATTTTTTACGCTATTAGTTTTTGTATTTCTTTTTTGTGGTAGGCCAGTAAAATATGTTTTTGTTTTTCAGAGATAAGCACCCAAGATTATAGAGCATGGTACGGACTTGGTCAAACCTATGAAGTATTGAAATTGTATCACTACTCCTTGCACTATTACAGACAAGCAGCTGTCCTGAGACCAAATGACTCTAGAATGGTGGTAGCTCTTGGAGATATATATGAAAATTTGGAGCTTTATGATGAAGCTGCCAAGTGCTATTGGAAAGCTAGATGTCTTGGTGATATTGAAGCCATTGCTTTGCACAATTTAGCCAGGTTTGCATTGTTTTTAAAAATTTTCTTAGTTATTTGAAAACAGGGGTGGCACTGGAATTTAGTATTCAAAGTTTGAACAGAACGCTTAGACCTGCAGTTCTGGATCCAAGTTCCTTAGGCTCCCCTTCGAATTCAAAGGCTATACCTAGTCGGGTGTATTGGAACACTAGACTCCAAACAATATCGGCAACCCCTGACAAATGTCTTGTCAAAATGAAAACTTAAGAATAAAGTGCTTACTCTGAGCTTTATCTGGAATAATATGTTTTTTTTTTATTCAATGGAACGTAGCTTTAAAGCTTGTGACATTAATGTTTTAAGATTTTGATTCAACTAGCTAACGTAAGTGGGGAAAACCGAATCTTCGTACTTAAACAACTCTTTAACAACCTTGACTTAAAGAACTTTGCAACTCTTATAAGAAATAAGAACTACGTATGCTATACCAGTATAGTAATTCGAAAATTTAAAAAAAAAAATTAAATTGTAATTAAAAATTTGTAATAAGTCTACTGAACGCGGTTAAGTGTCTATCGTTTCTTCTGTATATCTTTTATCAATTCAACTTATCTGTGATCGTAAAGGAAAAAAATATTCGTTAAAAAAAAGTGTCTTACATGAAAACTACAGCAACCATGCCAAAACCACACAGTTATTCAGACCCTCCTTTAGGAGCAGGCACTAATGAATCCAACAAGTCAAAAGATGGGGTAAGCAAGCTGTTCTTTTTCTATCATGATTTTTTTTCATGACAGCTATCAAGGCCATACCCAGGGTTTTCTCTCTAGGGATGAGGGGGGTTTATTAGAGGGTTCACCAAGAAAACATTACAAAAGACATCAAAATTTGTTTGTATGCATTTTTGTTACTTTTTTACGAGTCGAACAAAATTTTCTGGGGAGGGTTCAAACCCGGTGAAAAAATAAGGTTTTACCCCGTAAACCCGGTATAAAAAATAGGTACCTGTCAGTGGCATAAAATGTAAAGTAGTCAAACTTTTAAAAGCTTAAACTTCCCTCCTTAGACCTAAGCATTCCTTCTTCTGCCTTAACACAATTCTCATTTGCACCTTAATAAAAAATTTTCCATAAGCGTATAGAAGTACCCTGTGTATAATTGGAATGTTAAGTAGGTGAAACTATTCTCCCTCTTTCTTTTTTTTTTCATTATTGTGTAAAGCTTATTTTATTTATTTGTGGATACGCTGTTTTCGCATGCTTTATTTGACTTGTTTTTTCTTAATTTATATCTTCTCCATATAATGTAATTGACACCTGGATATGGGTTGACACCGTTCATTAATAAATAGTTTTGAGGTTTTTCATTGTTTCTGTTTTTTATTGATGTATAAAACAACTCCGGCTCTCTTAAAGCTTGTGATAATCTTTAAAAATAGAGTAAATATTCTATTATATTCCTCTTTATCAACTTGCTAAATACTAGGAGAACGCAATTTTTCTCATCGGAATGCAAAATTTTTGCAGGTTTTTGGGCGATGACAGGAAATGGTACACTGAGGACGTGTACTTCAAGGCTGTTGAAAAATAGATGGTAATATTGTTGAGACGGAAGATGTAAATTTTTGAATATCTAGTGTGTATAATTCGCAATGGTACATCTTTTCTTTCACGGTCATCTTACATTTTCTGGAAATCTAAAGCACCAGAGAAGAAATACTCCCCCAGTTTTTCAAAAACTTGACTGCCGCAGAAGCAAGAAAGTAACCTGTAGAATTTTTCCAGTTGGAATTAGCGGTTAGAGGCCGACATTTAGGGTTAGGACATAGTCTGTGAAGATAATCCGTGACAGTTGGTAAAACGGTGGAACCAGTACTTTCTACTTACCTAAATAAGGTTGTCGAATGTTTCCGTGACATTCTCAAAAAGATTGTAGAGTGTTACGAAAACAAGAAAGTATCTATTAGAATATTGTCCAGCTGAGATTAGCAGTTGGAGGCGCTTAGTTAGGAGTAGGACATATTGAAAGTTGGCAAAATATATGGTAAGGCAAGGTTCCTCCACCGGAAACTAAGTATTGGTTCCTCCACCGCAAAATAGGTTTTCTGTTTGGGAGGGGGGGGGTGTTGACAATTGGTTTTTATTGCTTGAGCTCAAGAGCGTGACAGTGCTACTTTTAAATTGGCATTTGTGTCGCCCAAAAAAAATCTCCAATGCCATCTAGCGTTTTGGGTGGAGCAATAAGGAAAAAATAGATTAGTTAGTGTAACTGGCAAAGTTAGTATGGTGATAAGCGTCTGATCTTAGTTTCTGACGAAGAACAAATGCAAAGTTTGAAAAAAAAACAAGAAACGCTAAATTGGAAACAATGGCAAAATGCCAAAAAAAACATTATAATGTAGATGGCGTTGGTCATTTTTCAATGTTAACAAAAGTTTTTACTCTTATTGGTTAACCATACTCTTTGGCCTCAGCATCAACTCGGTTTCGTGAGGTTAACCACACAATAATAATAATATGCTTCTTTAATTTTAGCACGTTAACTGTAAGTTAAACTCTGTTTATTTAAAATTAGATTCAGTATTGCCACGCCGAGAGCTGGAACATTATCTCTGAATAAAAGAACGATTTACATTAAATATTAATTTTAGGCTATATGAGAAGCAAAAGGACAAAGAAAAGGCGGCAAATGCATATCAGGCATTTCTAAAACTATTAGATTCTGGCGCAGAAGATCAAAAACCGTCAGTTCAGCAATTAGAAGCCGAATTATTCTTAGCTGGATATAATCTAGACAAGGGGTCATTGGAAGAGGCGTTTACTTATGCCCAAAAATGCTGTGCATACCCAGAGGTGAGTTTCTTGTTGTCATATTCATTTTATGTTTTGTGGATTATTATTTTTACTATATTTTTCATTGTAACAATTTTCGTATTTCGGTCAGTAGAATGTTGTTGATATTAGTTACTAAAAAGGGGTATAGCACAATAATTATTTCTGGGTTAGGAGGTTAAGACAGTTGAATCAATCCTCGGAAATGGGAGGGTTAAAAAATGTATTTTTTAAGATATGCGTTGGTGGTTTGTTGTTTTCAGTTTTTTCTCTGAATTGACTTTAAAAAATAAAAATCAATTTTCATTGAAAATACCCAAGAAAGGTATTTTTCAAAATTAATTAAAAAAACTTTTTCCACAAAATAAGTTTTTCAAAGAAAAGTAAAGAACTCCATTAAACAAAATGACCAAAAATAAAATCAAATAATCTACCAAGCGTGAAACTACCACAAATCAGCATCGATAAATAAATGAATCCCAAAACGAACAGAAATTACAATAAATAACCGAGTCAAACTCAAAACGAGCAGAAATCAATATAAATTGGGCTCAAAACCCCTATGCCTTCCCAAGGCCAGAACATAATTTGCACTTTACTGAAAAAAATATAAATGTTTTTACTTTTATAACGTTAATAAATCAAATAATATTAACATTTTGATTACTAAATATCAGCATATGTATATTAAACTAACAATGCACATTCATTCGTATTTTTTTTTTTTTTTTAGTATTAAAAACGGCACTAACCCTATGAATTTCCAATCGAATGAGCCCTTTTTCAAGTCTCTACGGCAAAGATTTCAATAAAAACCTTATATGCCCCAATCCTGAAGATTGTGGGGGGAGTGTCCTGCTCAAAGGTATAATTTCCTGAACTTTAAACTGCGTGGAACAAAATGGCTATCTAAAAATTTTGATTGGATGTGTTTGGGGCAATGGTGGGCGTGAGAGGGGGGTTAGTTGCCCTCCAATTATTTCGACTATTAAAAAGGGCACTAGCCCTTTGAATTTCCAATCGAATGAGCCTTTTTGAAGTTTCTACGACAACGCTTTCTATAAAAACCTTATATGCCCCCAGTGCATAACTTACAACCCTTGCCCTGAGGGCTTTGGGGGAGTGTCCTCCTCAAAAACATTATTTCTATCTGGAAATCAACTACGCTGAACAAAATGGCAATGTCAAAATTTTGATTGGATGTGTTTCGGGAACTGGTGGGCGTGGAAGGGGTGTTAGTTGCCTTCCTCTCACTTTTGACAATTAAAAAGGGCACAAGCCACTCCAATTTCCGATTGAATGAGCCCTTTTCGAAGTTTCTACAACAAATTCTTCGATACGAAGTGCCCTGTTCTAAAGGAAAAAAATAATAAATAATACATTGTGCCAACGTCATTCTTATATGCCCCCAGGGCATAACTTAAAACCCTTGCCCTGAGGGTTGTGGGGGAGTTTCCTCCTCAAAAACATATTTTCTATCTGGAAATCAAATACGCTGAACAAAATGGCAATGTCAAAATTTTGATTGGATGTGTTTCGGGAACTGGTGGGCGTGGAAGGGGTGTTAGTTGCCTTCCTCTCACTTTTGACAATTAAAAAGGGCACAAGCCACTCCAATTTCCGATTGAATGAGCCCCTTTTGAAGTTTCTACGACAACTCCTTCGATACGAAGTGCCCTGGTGTAGAAGAAGAAAAAAAAATAATAATGCATTGTTCCAACATCGTTCTTTACTTTGCAGCGCGATTACGCTGCCTATGGTATAAAAGGGATCTTGGGGGGGGGGGGGGGAGGGAGAGAAATGTTTATGATGAAGAAATGGGATGACACATCTTAACAATCTGAAGCTTTTGAGGAACATGAGAACATAAAAGACGTGGAAAAATGGACTAGACCTGTTCGCAAAACGTTTCGAGTCGTCAGTTAGTCACGCTAAAATTTCACGTAACCTCTTTTGAGTTTACGTAACCGACGGGCATGCTAATTTGTTAAAGAAAATAAAAGTCACCGGCTCTGGCACGCGGTAGGCTTCTATATATGGATTCACATTGTCGCTTTTCTTCTAATCGGAGACAATTTGAGCCTTTTCTTAATGTCATGACGTCACCACAGGTTCGATACAGCAACCCTGGGAAAAATACGAATTTTTTCTTAAAGTTGTGACCTATTTAGATCGTCTTTGTGGCTGGAAATGTCAATTTGACAGTTTTAAGAAAAAATAAAAACTATGTAGCCAGTTAGTTCTTGCTGCCACTTATCTTCGAACTGTATGAATAATATATTATAATAAACAATAATAAAAATAAATGAAACTTAAATAATTAAAACAGTAAATTAATTAATATGAATCGGAATAAATTTATTATATAATATATCTATCATAGCCATTATAGTACGTCTCAATTTGTCCTTATTCAATTTGCTGTGAAAGAAAAATTATATTATCGCGCAGATATTTTAAAACAACTGACAAGTACTGCTTTTAAACACTTAATCATAGACATGTAGATGTGTGCTTTAATTTTTTTTTTTCGTATAATGGAATTAATTTATAATATTAATAATAATCAATAAAATTATAATTAATAAAATTGTAAATTAATAAAAGGTTAATTTAATATCACCCTCTTTATAATTCAGACATTTTCCCTCCTATTAAGAATGGTAAGTTAAATGAAATCCCTGCAAACTATTTTTAATTTCGCACATTTCTTTCTTCTTTTTTTCTCCTATATTGGACAGAAAAGTCAGTTTCTTATGGGGAATTTAGAGATTTCTAATATAGTTCTAAATTTAGTAGTACAGCATAAAAATTCCGCTTAGCGTCCTCTTATCCCCTTTATCCTCTTTTTTCCTTATCCTTTTTTTCTTTATCCTCTTATTCCCTTTATTGTCCTCTTATCCAATCTTTTGTTGACTATGTTTTTTTTCTCGTTGTTAGATAAAAAAACAAGTTTTTTTTTTCAACTGAAAGTGAGGAGCAACATTAAAACCTAAAACGAACAGAAATTATTAGGTATATGAAGAGGGTTGTCTCCTCCTTAACACCTCACTCTTTACGCTACAGTTTTTAGTACTTTTGAAAAGGCTTCTTATTGTTCTAATCAAACGACCCTTGTGTTTCAGGAGTCGTTCTTAAAGAATTGGAACAAAGTCCAAACTTTAGCGTAAAGGGCGAGATGTTGAGGAGGAGGCAACCACCTTCATATACGTAATACTTTCTATCCGTTTTAAGTTTTGTTGTTGCTCCATATTTTCAGTTGAACAAACTTGTTTTTTATTTCATTTCTGATCGTTTTTTTAACTAATCCCAGGAAATCTGGCCCCACCTCCAGGAGGAATACCCTTCCCATGGAAATATCCTTTAGACAATTCAATCCCGGTGAAAATTTACCCAGGACAATTACCCTTAACAACTCCACTCGTAAAATTGAGACGAAAAAGAGAAAGCAAGATATATAAAAATAATTTTGCATTGGAATTCTTGCAAATTCCTCCAGTGTATAATTTCCCCTGACAAGTTCACTCCCTGGAAACTTCCCTCCCAATGGAAAAACCCTCAGCAGAAAATTCGTCCCCCTCCCTAGTTGCCCTCCAATTTTTTGGTCACTTAAAAAGGGCACTTTAACTTTTAATTTCTGTTCAGATGAGCCCTCTCACGATATTCTAGGACCACTGCGCCGATACGATCACCCTTGGAAAAAAAAAAAAAAAACTCGCATCCGTGATCTTGATTCTGGCAAAATATACAAGATTCCACATTTTTGCAGATAGGAGCTTGAAACCTCTACAGTGGGGCTGTCTGATATGCTGAATCTGATGGTGGGATTAAGATTCGTTAATTTCTATGACTTTTAGGGGGGTGATTCTCCCTTTTTTCGAAAATCAGGCAAATTTCCTCAGGCTCGTAGCTGTCAATGGGTAAAAACTAAACTTAATGAAACTTATTTACTTGAAATCAGCATAATAAGCCAATCGTTTTGATATATCTATCGGTATCGAAATTGCGTTTTTTAATTTTGGTTACTATTGAGTCAGGTTGCTCCTTACTTACACTTCTTTACCACGAACTGTTTGATTATCCAATTTTAAAATACACTAGCTTTGTATATTGGTTTTCAATAAGTTAGTCAATTAAAACTACAGAACCCAAACAAATTAACCCTGAAATTAAGTAGTTACTTTAGTTTATTGTATTCAACTCTTTTATTTATCAAGATTTTTATCTACATTATAGCTTTCATGAAATTTTTGGAAAAATAGAGTTGTTAGATTATAACAATCATTATTTGATTGATCAAAGTAATTAAGCATTGGTATTTTAATACTTAGAATAAATTTTGTTGTTACTATATTTAAGAAAATAGATCAAACACTTCGTGGTAACGAACTATAAGTAAGGAGCGACCCGGCTCAATAGTAACCGAAACTCTAAAAAACGGATACCATCAGACATATCAAAAGAATTGGCTTTTTATGCTGATTTCAAATATATAAATTTTATTAACTTTAGTCTTTCTCATCAAAGGTTTTGGAAAAAAAACCTTTGATTTTGGAAAAAAGGGGGAAGCAGCCCCTAAAAGTTAAATGAAACACAGATTCGTGTTTATTTATTTTGTTATTTTTTCCAGGGGTGATCATATTGACCCAGTGGTCCTAGAATATCAGGAGAGGGCTCATTCGAGTGGAAATTAAAAGTTAAAGTGCGCTTTTTAAGTGACCAAAAAATTGGAGGGCAACTAGGCCCCCACCCCGCCCCTTTTTCCCAAAATCGTCCAATCAAAATTTTGAGATAGCCATTTTGTTCATCATAGTTGAAAGGCCCAATAACTATGCCTTTGGGTTTAACATGACCCTCTACAGCCCCAGGGGAAAGGTCTTTAAGTTATAAAATTTGTCCATTGTTTGCGCATAGTACTTATTATTGGGATGTAGGCATACATTTTCGGGTGGGGGGGGGACAAATTTTCTGCTGTGGGTTTTTCCACGGGGGTATCTGTGGGGTGGGAAGTTTCCAGGGGGTGAACTTGTCAACGGAAATTATATACTGGGGGAATTTGCCAGAACTCTTATACAAAATTCTTTTTATATGTCTTGCTTTCTCTTTTCTGTATCTATTTTACGCTCAGAGTGGTTAAGAGTAATTGTCCAGGGTAAATTTTCACCGGGATTAAATCGTCTAGAGGATATTTCCGTAGGGAAGGGGTTTCTCCGAGGAGGGGGGGGGCAGACTTCCTGGCATTATTTAAAAACGATTAGAAATTAAATTAAAAAGAATAAGTTTTTTTCAACTGAAAGTAAGCAGCTACACTAAAACTTAAAACGAACAAAAATTATTACGTATATGAAGGGTGCTGCCCCTTCCTCAACACCTCGCTCTTTACGCTAAAATGTGAATTTTGTCCCAATTCTTTAATAATGACTCCTGAAACACAAGGGCCGTTTAATTAGAACAATAAGACGTTTTTTTAAAAGTAATAAAAAAACTTTAGCGTAAAGATGTGATTGGGTGGTGCTCTCATTTTCTAGCACTATAATAAAGAAAGGTTAAGATTTATAGGCCCTGCTTGAAAATGGGGTTCGAAATAATTTCTGCTGTAGTCCGTATCACTGCTCTTCAGGCTGACTGAGCCTAAGGTCAGGTCGACTCATTCTCTCTATTGATAAAGTACATTTTTGAAGTGCAATGGAAGCTCGCTCATTGCATGACGCTCCAAAAGTTGAATTTACCTCTAGGATCCAGCCAAAAAAAACTCATTCTAGAAGTATGTAATTATGAAGTAACTCGTTATGAAGAATAACTGCCTGATGCGCTCTTTTGTTGTGAACAAGAAGGTATAACTTTATGATCCATTTTCTACGTAATACCTTAAATTAGGTATTTTTTTCCAAGACCACACTACCTTTCTATGACGAACAAATAAACGTTCAAATGGGGATAAGTCTAATAAATGGGCTTTTCCTCATTTGAACGTTTATTTGTAAACTTTCTGATCTTCTATGAAATGCTGCCGAAAACGAAAATTTACGGATAGGTCTATTGTTCAGTAGATAGTTTTGATGAACAAACCTGATTATAACTTTGCTTAACATTTCCCATTAATCCGGGTGTCTTTTATTTTCAGCTTCAGCCATTTTTCTGGGTGACTGTTTACCTCGAGGAAGAAAAGCAATTTTACCGGTCTTTGGTCTTTTATTGGTTCATGAAGTGTATTGAATCCTAGTAGGCCATCTTCACCTATTCCAGGCTTTTCAAGTGAGGCCATTTCTCCTTCCACTTCATCTCCAAATTTATGATAAATTTGTATGAAAAAAATTAGTAATAGGATCATACAAAATCAGGGTCATCCATTTTTTGCAAGCAGCTTAGGTTGCCAATAGGCTATTAGGAATATCAAGAGCACCGGCCTTCTCCTTCTTTGACGAAGTCAGCTTTGATACTCAGTGTTGCCACTACGAATTTTCAAAACCTGTAAAAAAAAGTGCCCCAAAACCTGTTGTGTTGTGTGTCTTTTATTTTCAGCTTCAGCCATTTTTCTGGGCGACTGTCTACCTCCAGGAAGAAAAGTTCGTACAATTTTACCGGTCTTTATACTTTATTTACTAATCGTTTGCTTTAGTTTTTTGTCGCTTGGTTAGAACATCAATTTCTTAGAAAATTGATGTTCTGTTTCTTAATTTGTGAAATGACTTAACCATATGTAAATGTGTTTTTGGTTCAAGTTTAATGAAGAAATTTTTATGCTGAATAAAAAGGAGTTAATAAAAAAGTTTTGTATTACATAGAAGAGGTGTAGATAAAATGACCAGGTGTTTTTTACAGCCATTTCACCAACTATAAGACACATGTTAAAGAATAAGACTTTTTTCTCTTTCTTCTTTTTTATACTGTTTTTGCGGAAAAATTTTAAATTCGCGGGATATAGACTCTCAAAGAAGAAATCCACTTGTATTATTCAGCATAAAGCATTTGAAGTGATATTTAAAGAGTATTTCCTCTGCAATACGCACGTCCATGGATTGGGGATTGTAAATTAGCCAATGATGGTACATTACGGACATTTATAGGATGAAGTGCTATAGGCAAATCCCCTTTTCTTCGCTGGTGCACTCAGATGTTAAAAGGGGACAAAATCACGCAAAGTTTTTTTTTTTAGTTGCCGCCATCTTGTACTGATAAGTTAGCATCTGAAATTACCTTGCCATGAAAGTAGAGGAAAAAGCTGTGTATAGGTCCCACGAACACTGTTGCTAACTAATGGCGTATCCTGCTCAGACTGCTCCCCACGCAGTAGTAAATCTCGTTCTGTGCACTTCTATGTCACCTTTAGAAAACTTCAATGTCTGTTCTTTTTTGTATAGCGGGCTGTAAAACGAACATTTTGTAATGTAGCAATAAAACATACAATGTTCCATAAAAGACAAATACTGTTTTGAAAAAATGATGTAACTCATTTTGGGATTTACTCCTTTACTTGGGATTTCAATTCTGGATATGAAACTTCAATCATATTCAAATTTATTTTCTGATTTGCTACCTTTGTAATGTTCAAGATTGCAAATTCAACGAGCCTGTTGCGTGACGTCGAATACTTGGTACGAACTTATTTTCAACCCCTTCGTAATCTAATTCTGTGTTTAGCCCATTCTGATTAGTCATTTTACTGTTTTTTATGCTCTTCCTAGTAAATACTGTACCATATTTCATTTAGAGTATCTCCGCTTTGCTGGGAGAAATGGGTGACTCGAATGCTTACCTTATTAAATTGATTTTTTTTTCTTGGAATGATAATATTTATAGTTTTAACTTAGATCCAATTTCTCTCAAAAATTAAAAGCAACCAAATACTCTTGCTAATTTTTCAATACAGGAAAATAAGCTTCTAAACTGACATTGGTGCGAAATCATTGTAAAAACAGACTACAGGTTCTAAGGCTCCTACAGACTGCTACTTCGACTCCTGGTTCAAAGTCTGTGGGACAAGACGAGTGAAAATAGGGCCGTTCTTTTGCACGAAGATCTTACATCTAAGATCTCATATCTTTCTGCAAAGATTTCCGTTCTTTTAAGTCATCTTTATTCTAAGACCCTACAGCTCACTGATCTTAGCAAAAAGGGTGAAGGGTGCCATCTTTCTGCCATATAGAACAATGATGAGAGAACTTTGATGATATACTCATCATTGTTCTTAGACCGCTGATCAGAGCATAATGATGAAAGACGTTCAAAAAGAACGCTATAAGAGGTAAGATCTTAGTGCTAAGATTTCACTTTTAAGCGTTCTTTGTCAAAAGATGTAAGATCTTAGCACAAAGATGAGTAAAAGAACGGCCCTAATGCCTGTCAGATTGGACCCGAACCCTCTAAATGCACAAAAAAGTTTTTAGCTACTCATCCGTTCAACATTTAAGGAAAAGGCACCCTAGACGGTCAATCATTTTGATCAAAAGCTTGTGTCAATCGATTGACGTGTGCTTTGATCGACTCTTCAATCATCCCTTCAATCTTGACCAAGGCTAATTTCAAGTTAATTTTAACTCACGGCTAGAATTTTAGTTTCAGTTAAGAGTAGGGTAGTGAAGTGTTTATCGTGTGTGAAATGCAGAATAATACTGATTTGGCTTTTCTTGCATGTACTTTGGTTGTACTAAAGCGGAAAAAAAGAAAATAGGAAACGTCGTTGGTACAAGATGAGAAATCGCTTCACTCATGATCATTTACTGAACCTTCTGCGCGATACAGAACAAGAAGACTACAGGAACTTTATCAGAATGGACCAAGATAGTCATTATTTTTTACTCAAGTTAGTACGGCACAATATGGAGAAGAAAGATGAGAACCGCACTCCTTCTCTCGTCAGATTACACAACTCCGCTTCAAAAGCGTATTGTTAATAATTTTTTTCAGCAAATCGTTTTTGGTCTGGGCGTAGCTTCTTCATTTTCATAGCCCAACCTTGAGCTAGAATATTCTCTTCTGTCTGAGGTTACTTGAAGTATTCCGTAGCTAACTCCACAAGTTGGTCAGTGGTATCTTGCTGACCTTTTTTTTCTCTTTCCCTTTTTCCTCTTTTTTTCCCTTTTTTTTTCATTCTAGCTGAAAATTCCACCGAAAAAATTTCTCGCGGATGAACTCGAGTGAAAAATTTTTCTTAGTGCATTTTAATTTGCAAAAAAACTTTAATTTTTGATGGTTTTTAAAATCATGCTGATAATCCCCTCCTCCGTGGAAAAGTTTTCCATCAAAAACACAGCAAGAGGGTATTTTCCACCAAAGGTTTTTTTGGGGGGCGAGAGGTGTACAACAGAAACTTAAAAAACGCATCAAAACTATGAAATTGATATCTATTCCCTTATGATCTCTAAGAATAATTCTGGTCTACGCTGTTATTATGAAAGAAAAGAGTAACATTAAACCCCAAAAAGAGCAGAATATATTCTGTATAGGAAGGGACTGCCCCTTCTTCATTTCACCCCCCATCCCATGATCGCAGAAACATACGGAGTGTGCTCATTACATCAGAAATTGATAGTTATGGTCCTTTTTTTTATGTGCAAATGGATTAGAGACCAAACAGCCGCATAGGAGTGTTATTTTACGAGGGGATATTTTCCGGGGGGGGGGTAAACGCCACTCACCAAATAATCGAGTTTCTACTGCTAGTACAATAAAGTACAATTCTGTTGTTTCTGTTTCAGCAATTTCAATCTAATTCCTTATGAATGCGAGGTCATTGTAGTACCACAGGGAAGGTTGTGGAATGTCATCTGCTGACGCTACAGAATTCTTTTTGTGCTCGATCGCCTTGTATTCGTGATTGAAATTCGTTCTTAAAACATTAATTTTCTGTTTTAGTTCGAGAACTGCATAGTCTGGTTTCAAAATCTTTACTGTCTGAAATATCCTGCCTAATGCCGCACTTTTCCTATTTCGGTTAAAATAGTCTTTACTTTTACTTTTCCATAACTCATTGTGATCCCGGTATAACTCAATTAATAAACAAAGAAACTCGCGCTCCACATTTTTGGTTTCTTCCGGTATATCTTCCATTGTTGTTGGCGCGTGACTGCGGTGTTTCCACTTATCTTTTCAAAAAATCTGTAAAATCTTGACAATTTTCGGGAGAAAATCGGGAGATGGCTCTCAGGATTCGAGAGAAAATCGGGAGATGGATCTCAGGATTGGGTAGAATTTTCAGTAAGAATCTTTTTATTTTGTATTAAGTTTTTGGAGGAGTTCAAGCGATTTGCGAATTAAGTGCCACATTCTGAAAGTTCAGAGTGCAAATTTACTGGAGCCAGCTACAATTCCGGAAAAAAAAATTTGTGGATCAACCTTGTCAAATATGACAAAAGGAAGCAGCTAGAAGCTTGAAATGTATTTAATTTTGAAATTAAGTGCAGTCATATTTCATTCAGACTCTAAAGCTGTTTAATTAAGACATTTTTCTTCATTGACCCTTGCTCTTTCTCGCCCTTTCAGGCTCCACACGACAGCCCGCTAAGTTCAGGACGGGACAGAAAATCTGGACGAATTATGGACACCAGGCCTTTGACCACTGAGTCTGAGTTAAGCGGATAATTTGTTTTTACCACCATCCCCAGAGTTATTCACAAATGATAAAGAGAAAACACAAAGTCGCAGCTCATTAGTATTCATATAACTGAAAAAAATAGCAAAATTTTCAGACACATATACCCCATTACATTCATAATCTGTGTCTATCGCATGGCTTTTTTGTGAGCAGTCCACTCTGATCCTGCAGTAACTCAGTTGTGCTGCCAGAGTTACTGTTACCAAACGATTCCTTTTGTCTGTCTTTACATCCTTGAGTAAGCTGGACAGTCTTTCTGAAGCTACGTTCGAAAATGGCAAGACAAACAAGTATTGTACAAACTTAGCTATGTTTGGTTTCTACGGTGGTTTCCACGGTGGTCCCTCGCACTCAAAGGATTTTCAGTAATCCACGGCTGTCAGAGTTACTGTTTCATCATCATTGGCACTATCGGAATGTTCCCGCCACTCTTTGTCAATGGCACTTCTCGACCACCGTGAAAACGAGTAGCGTCTTAAATATGGGCCACGGGTGGGTGGGTTTAGTCACTTAGCTCTTTCGGGTTCAATAAAACTAATTTCAATTGTTTCACTGGCTGTTAATTGTCCTCGTTTTCATCCTTTCTTCGCGATTTTATGTTTTATAATATGCTGACAGGCCCTGGCAGACTATATTCGTCACTTTCTGCTTACCCAGTCTTGCTTTATCAGTAACATTCTTGTGCGGCATATTTTTCAGGAATGGGACTAACTTTTCAACCAGCAAAAATGGTAAATTGTTTTCAAAATAGTGCAATTTTTGTCTCTGTATCTTTTACTGGATCATTTGATGCAAACCCCTTCAGTTCTACAGACCAACTGCAGACAAAGTCTGATTTTTGTCATATTTCTTTAAATTTGTAGTAACTTTGGATCATTTTGAACCTATTGAATCAGCTGGACCCACATAGTGCTAGTTCCCATCTTCTTGGTGCAAGCCGACACCTGTGGTTAGTTTATGAATTGAAAATAATTAGTTAATTATAAACCTTGAAGGTGTTTAAATGATCAAAAACAGAAAATCAATGCAACCACTGTGGAATGGATAATGGGGAATGTTCATACATATGCCATTAAATTCCAATCGCGCAGCCTCAATTGTCTGGGACGTTAGGGAAAATCTCTAAAAGACCAAAGACCGCGGCCGGGTAAAAAAAAGAAAAAAAAAAAAAAAACAACAAAGAATGACCACAATGTAAAATTTTCCGGGGATTAAGTTTTCTGGAGATTTTTGGGAGATTCGGTATCTTATTTTTTTGTCAGGAGATGGATTAGGAATTCGGTAGATTTCCCGAATAATCGGGAGAAGTGGAAACACTGTTAACAACTAAGCCACTTTTTGGTACATAGATAAAGAGTTATCAGCTTCAATTGTGCCTGCAGGATACCCGTCTCCTAGCCTATCGAGAGGCTTCTTATCCGGGGTGTTTTTTTTGTAAGTTATGAGGATATAACACCATAAGTTAGAATCTGTGTAGGTTTTTGTACATAGAGAAAGGAGTGTAAGCTTCAATATCACTCTGAGCCCCTCTCTTACGCTCAACGCTATAGGCAAGCTAGGCAAACTACATTATAGGCAATAATGTAAAAGTCGGAAATAATGCGATAGTCTAAAAGGGCGAAAAAGAACAGTTTTTGTATCCTGAATCTTAAAATAAAAGTGAAAAGAAAAGCAAGTGTCTGTTTTGTTCCGTTTGTACAAATTAGATTGTTGGTCTAATATTCTGAATTAACTGGATTTGTAAAATTAATATTGGCTTTAAAATCAAACGTTAAGCTAGTACCTACATTGCCATATAGGTACAGAGCATAATGGTTCCCAAAGATCCCCTAAAAAAGAGAGAAAAAATAATAGCAAAATATTAGACTTGTTAATTCAATGGAAAAAACGACTAAAATACAATGTTTGTCAAATCCGAAATCATACAAAACAAGATACAACAAGCAATTTCAGAGACAATCAAGAAAATTGAAGGGCAACACTGATTTGCAAAAAGTTGAAGGGATTAAGGCTAAATTATAAGCTATAAGACATTAATATAGAATCTAAATTAAACGAAAAACCTCAGCCATCTACCATTGCTTCAGTCGTAAATTAACATTATTATGCCAATTTACGACTGAAGCAATAGCAGATTGCTAGGTACAAAACAGGGAAAGAATCAAGGAATAAAAAGGAAGAAAAAAGGGAATAGAAGGAAGAGAATGAAGTAATCACAATAGGTATTCCTGAATAAGGAGCAATATGGCTTGAATTTACTAAAAAAAATTTCTTATCCCCAGGCCTCTTCGTACCGAGGGGGTCAATGGAACGAAAACTGAAAGGAGATTTTGACTTTCTGATTATTTGGTATTTTGAGGAAAACAAGATGTTAATGATAATCTATACCAATAAATTGATTAAGACATGGTGCTAGCTCTAAGCTGTAGGTTTTATAACATTTGAACCCCCTCTCCCTAAAACAAAATGTGCCCATACTTGTGTAATTAATTTTGAAAAATTGGTAAAACCCTAAGTCTTGATTTAGTCTTGAAAGTGATGACATCTTTTTCTGGATTTTATGAACTTGAAACTCGGTAGGATCTTAAATTATTTCAGTGACCAGTGTTAATTGCGTGACCATTTTTTCAAAACATTTTTTGTACGGATTAAAAATGTTATAATCTACTGACCTAGTTCCCACGTGTAACTGAACCACTGTGTAACTGAACCACCGTGTAACTGAACCCCCGTATAACCGAACCACCGTGCAACTGAACCCCCCTAAAATCAAACCCCCGTGCAACTGAACCCCCGTGCGACTGAAACCTCGTGCTACTGAGCCCTCATGCAACTGAACCACCTTTAACTGAATCTTCGTGCAACTCAACCCCCGTACAACTAAACCCCATTTAAATAAACCCCCGTGTAACTGAACCCCCATGTAACTGTGTGTTAACAGAACACAACTGATGAGCAAAAAGTGATGAAAGAGAGGGGTAATACCGAACTCTCAGCTACCATTTTTGGGAGACATCTGACAATTTATAAGTGACCATGGAATTCCTGTGTTGTTTTAAAGTCACTTTTCTGTGAATAGGCAGCGTGGCGGCAGAGTGCACCTGGCGACGATAAATCACATCAGTCCAGTTTTTGTCAGGAAAAAATTACTCAGTGATAATTTATTGCTCCCGCTAGCATTTTGCGCTTCTAGGTCCTGGCCTAGGGACCTAGTGGTAAATCCAGGCCTGAGCGTGCACATATTTCCTTTTGGTGAATTGACTTTCCCTTTAAGCACTCTCTGAAAGTTCCAACTGAATGCACAAATCCCTTTTTGAGATATACTGTTTTGAAAATCTGCATGCACATAGTGTCTTTCGATCTAGTTCAAGTTCCACCTCAAATACCTCATTTTGTCAAATTTTCAACTTGATATGCGTAGCCTTAATAGTGCTAGTTTAATAGTAGCAGAGATCGTAGTAGGAGCAGTAGAAGTAATAATAGTGTTGAATTAGTAGTAGTAGTAGCAGTATTAATAGCAGTAGTAGCAGGTAGATGCCCCAGAAGTTTCATCTTGATATGCTAAGCTGTTCAAAAAAAAATTGCTGATACACCTGCATCAGCAATCTGTATGTTATTGCAAGTTACCAATTGTTAAAATTTAAGGTTTTTATTGAAGGGATGATCGTAAAAACTTTGAAGGAGGCTCATTCGATTGGAAATTAAAAGTTCAAGTTCAATTTCGAAGAATCAAAGGTAATTATAGGACAATCAGCCTTTCCCTCTTAACCGACATCCCCCCCCCCCAAATACATCCGATCAAAATAAAAATAAATATTTTGTTCAAAATAGTCTGAAGATCAAATAAACATGCCTTTGGGGTTAACAACCTCACCAGCAGCATCTGGGACAAGGGCTGTAAGTTAAGCTGGTTGCTCATTGCTAACACATAAGGTTTTTGTAGAAAAAATTCTGTATGAACTTTGGGGAGGGGGCTCATTCGATTGGAAATCAAAATTTCCAATGCACTTTTTCAGAGTTAAAAGTGATCGGAGGGCTTCCACCCCACCCTATTTTTCCCCCAAACACATCCGATCTAAATTTTGGGACGGCCATTTTATTTGAAATAGTTTAAAGGTTAAATAACTGTACTATAGTTTGAGAGAGAGAAAAAGGTTTTATGAAAATAATTATAACACATTAACAACAAAACCCGAAGTTTATTAAACTTGTATGGGTACACATCACCCTTTACAAAACCCTACATACACAATTACTACCAGCCAGCCTTAGACCCCCCCCCCAAAAAAAAAGGACAAAAAATAATAATAAGAAAATAAATAAATAAAAATAAACGAAATAAATTAATTTCTAATAATTTCACGACCTAATTGGATACCGAAGACACAAAACTAAAAATCATTCATTCTATTCTACCTCCTCGTCGCCCTCCCAAAAAAAAAAAAGTGTCACAATCACTTGAGAGAAAATTCGCCCAGCAAGGATTAAAACTCATATGTAGACAAACACTGTCCTTTTAATTTACTGCGAAATTCATTTAGCTCATCAATTGTTGAAATTGCCTGCGTTAATGGTTCCCATACCCGAGGGCCAACATGTCTTATGGAAAAAACGGATCGCTTTGTAATAAAGCTATGGTTTAATAGCTATGGTTCATAACCCTATTGTGTTTTACCCAATGTAAGTACGGTGGTTGAGTTGCACGAGGGTTCAGTTGCCCAGGGGCTCAGTTGCACGGGAGTTCAGGTACACGGGGGTTCGGTTATACGGGGGTTCAGTTGCACGGGGGTTCAGTTACATGGGGGTTCAGTTACACGGGGGTTTAGTTAAATGGGGTTGAGTTGCACGGGGGTTGAGTTGCACGAGGGTTCAGTTAAAGGGGGTTCAGTTGCATGAGGGCTCAGTAGCACGAGGGTTCAGTTGCACGGGGGTTCGGTTATAGGGGGGTTCATTTGCACGGTAGTTCGGTTATACGGGGGTTCAGTTATACGATGGTTCAGTTACACGGTGGTTCAGTTACACGTGGGTTCAGTTACAGGGGTTCAGTTGCACGGGGGTTCAGTTACACGCTCACCGCCTCTAAATATCGGATGTCCTATTGATTTATCACTGAAATAATTCGAGTTCAAACCACTTTTACAAAATATAAATAAATGTCCAGGAACTAGGTCAGTAGATTATAACATTTCTAATCCGTATAAAAATGTTTTGAAAAAATAGGGATAAGAATTTTTTTTAGTAAATTCAAACCATATTGCTCTTTATTCAGGAAGCCCTATTGTGCTGCTCGTGATTACTTCATTCTCTTCCTTCTATTCCCTTTTTTCTTCCTTCCTATTCCTTGATTCTTTCCCTGTTTTGTACCTAGCAATCTGCTATTGCTATAGGCGTAAATTGGCATAATAATGTTAATTTACGACTGAAGCAATGGTAGAAGGCTGAGGTTTTTTGTTTAATTTAGATTCTATATTAATGTCTTATAGCTTATAATTTAGCCTTAATCCCTTAAATTTTTTGCAAATCAGTGTTGCCCTTTCAATTTTCTTGATTGTCTCTGAAATTGCTTGTTGTATCTTGTTTTGTATAATTTCGGATGTGACAAACATTGTATTTTAGTCGTTTTTTCCATTGAATTAACAACTCTAATATTTTGCGATTATTTTTTCTCTCTTTTTTAGGGGATCTTTGGGGACCATTTATGCTCTGTGCCTATATGGCAATGTAAGTACTAGCTTAACCTTTGATTTTAAAGGCAAATATTAATTTGACAAATCCAGTCAATTCAGAATATTAGACCAACAATCTAATTTGTACAAACGGAACAAAACAGACACTTGCTTTTCTTTTCACTTTTATTTTGAGATTCAGGATACGAAAACTGTTCTTTTTCGCCCTTTTAGACTATCGCATTATTTTCGAATTTTACATTATTGCCTGTAATTTAGTTTTCCTAGCTTGCCTATAGCGTCGAGCGTAAAAGAGGGGCTCAGAGTGATATTGAAGCTTACACTCCATTCTCCATGTACAAAAACCTACACAGATTCTAACTTATGGTGTTATATCCTCATAACTTACAGAAAATAACCCCGGATAAGAAGCATCTCGATAGGCTAGGAGACAGGTATCCTGCAGGCACAATTGAAGCTGATAACTCTTTATTTATGTACCAAAAAGTGGCTTAGTTGTTAAGCTGCATCGTAGATATTTTCCCTTAAGAGATACCCTTAATACCAACATAAAAAAGTAACTCTCATAAAGCAAAAGTCGTATCAAAACCTTCCAAAACCTGGGGCAGGAAAAATATATAGGCACGGCAAACTGTTAAAAAGTATTATAGTCGGTTCAATGTACAAAAATGGACTAAATTCTCTTGAAAAAGAAAGGTCACCAAAAGATGTTGTGCTCCTGAGTGGGGATGTGGCCCTCTGGCAAAATGAACAATCATGACAATTCTGACCAATGCCATAACTGTGCAGTTTCCGAAAATCAATGAATCGTGAAACGAAACTCAAGAAGACTAGGCAACCTTGGTTATCTGTGTCTCTGGACCTATAGATGAGACCTTTTTTGCTTGTCATAATTAATAAGCTTTTTCATTTTGACGTAAAAGTTATCTTGGAAAAGGAGAAAAAAAGAAGCAAGCTTAGAGAGATTAAAAGAACAGGACCATTAGCTGATAATCTGGGCAAGGGACCCAACAATAAGTATAGAGAGGAAACAATAAATTATGAGAAAAGAACATTTATCTAATAGTTATGACCAGGGGCCAAATACCTTCCCCCGAAGATAAATGACCACCACTGCACCCTGTTGGTCATAATCTCAAAGTACATTTGAACAAATATATACAAAACACCAAAAGACTAATAGCAAAATCTCAAATATACCTCCCAACCTTCCATCCCTGACCAATGTCTAACTGCGGCTGCAAATTAGATTGGCTCAGGATCAACTCTTATCCAGTGTGTCTGTAGAACAATTGGAGTCATTGGAGGTATAACCATCTCAGCCAAGTTTGGGACTCTAAAGAAGGGAACCCACAAGATTAACGGAAAGCAATCGTGCTGGTTTAGTGACAAAATGTTTGGCTTGGCCAGTGGGGAAATCCATAGACCCAACAACCTAGTAAAAAGAAAAAAGACAAAAATCTTGTGGGTTCTTGGTCATCACTTACCAGGGCCTTGTAGCAAAATTAAATGAGAAATTTATCTAGCCCTCTCGAATTTACGTTAGAGAGAAGCAAAAAATAGGGTTTTGGCATATGAGCCGGCATCAGGCGTCAAGAGGGACTGGCCCCACTAGCCTCTTAACATTCAGTTGTGGAAACAATCCCTTATCTGGATTAAAACAGATTTTGCCCCTTGGCATAGTTGAAACTTACTTAAGACAAAAATATAAAGGTTCGGAATAATGAGCTTCACCCCAAGAGACAGTCAAAAAAGGGAGCAATTTTGATCCCAGCTGAAGATGAAAGTCGGATATAGGGTTAAGGGGTAGAGATTGGAGGGGGGGGGGAATAAATGCTAACTCATAATGGAAAGGTATATCTCCCAGGGACCATAGTTTGGATAAGCTAGGCTATTGTAAGCTAATCACAGCTGGCCAAACAGTTGCGACTTGAGAGAGTTGACTGTCATCTCTGACTTTCTGAAGGGACTCCTTTCTCCCATCAATTGGGGCTGAATGTCTCAGGAATTTGATAGGACAGAAATCAAACCGCTCTCCCAGTCTAACCACATCTTCAATACTGCCCGATTTTTCCAATACTCATTGTAGTCGTTCTAAATCCACCTCCCAACTATCTCTGTTTTTCGCCAAGAGGGCGGAAGCATACTACATCCCCTTAAACTCTCTTTGTTTGTAGTTCCGAGCTGACAACTGATTCTTGTAAAAATAAAAATAAAAATATTGTCCTTTTTGAAAAATTTACCTTTTTCAATTTTTAAGTCAAAATAAATAAACCGTCATCAAATCAGAATCGAACTCTAACGTCTCTCGAGAGAATTAAATTGGATTCTCCTTTCCTAGTTCTTTTCTTTCAATCCACTTCTCTTTTGCTAATAATGATGATTACTAAAGACGTTTATCTGATAATTATGGCCAGATGCCTAGCACACATTAACAGTCAAGTAAGAAGTAAGAAGCTCTTTTTTCACTATTATTTGAAATAGTGAAAAGAGAATTAAATCCAGAATAAAAAAAAAAAAACTAAAACCCTCCATCACCTATTATCCCTATGCTCTCATTAACTCGTGAGAATCTCATTAACTCGTGAGAAAAAATAAAAATTGTCCTTCAGTGGCCACTGGATTTTCAAATTGTGTCTCTTTTTTGCATTTCTTTTTTTCTCTTATACCTTTTTCAATTTTTAAGTCAAAATAAATAAACCGTCATCAAATCAGAATCGAACTCTAACATCTCTCGAGAGCATTAAATTGGACTCTCCTTTCCTAGTTCTTTTCTTTCTTTCAATCCTCTTCTCTTTTGCTGAAGAAATAATAATGATGACTAAGGATGTTTATCTGATAATTATGGCCAGATGCCTAGCACACATTAACAGTCAAGTAAGAAGTAAGAAGCTCTTTTTTCACTATTATTTGAAATAGTGAAAAGAGAATTAAATCCAGAATAAAAAAAAAAAAAAACTAAAACCCTCCATCACCTATTATCCCTATGCTCTCATTAACTCGTGAGAATCTCATTAACTCGTGAGAAAAAATAAAAATTGTCCTTCAGTGGCCACTGGATTTTCAAATTGTGTCTCTTTTTTGCATTTCTTTTTTTCTCTTATACCTTTTTCAATTTTTAAGTCAAAATAAATAAACCGTCATCAAATCAGAATCGAACTCTAACATCTCTCGAGAGCATTAAATTGGACTCTCCTTTCCTAGTTCTTTTCTTTCTTTCAATCCTCTTCTCTTTTGCTGAAGAAATAATAATGATGACTAAGGATGTTTATCTGATAATTATGGCCAGATGCCTAGCACACATTAACAGTCAAGTAAGAAGTAAGAAGCTCTCTTTTCAATATTACTTGAAATAATGAAAAGAGAATTGAATCCAGAATTAAAAAAAAAAACTAAAACCCTCCATCACCTATTATCCCTATGCTCTCATTAACTCGTAAGAATCTGGGTAATTCTGTTGAAAAAATATTAAAATGAAACTAAATTTCTTGTGTAATCTGGAAAAGAGAAATTTATTAGATCATCCAGCATTATCAGAGTTTTTCAAAGAACCTGTATGGCAAAATAAATGCTGCCTTGATCTGTCATTTTAAGTACTTTATAATTTAAATATTTTGGTTTAAAAGTGTTCAAGATTTTCAAAATCCTATGAATAATTTTGATAAGTGTTAGGACAGAAAACTAGTAGAAATTAGCTTACTTAAGATGTCAAACATAATACAGGCAGAAATATTAATAAAGAAATGAAACCTAAATTGAACTAAAGTCAAAATGAACAGTTGGGCCAAACTCAAATCAACATAGATTACCACTAATAGGGTTGTTTTTGCCGCCTATCAAACACAAATGTTGGTTAAGGGGTTGAGAAATAACAAAGCAAAGGTTGCTTTGCTCCAATTATACAGATTAAAAATCCAGATATTCTGGTTTCAGCAAGGTGTAACATGCACGCCTTTTTATTAACATGCATATATAAAGCATCAGTGTTGAATTGTAGCCTGTATGGGATAATTGCATAATTTAAAAATCTTACTACTAGGGCAGCAAATATCATTTTGTCCTCAACGGCATATTTTTTTAATCTTCAGACTGTGCTGCTTAAATAAATCACCTTTAAGGATTTTCTGTAATATGGGGCTACAGGAGTATCTGGGCACATGGTGCCATAAGGTTCTGATCTTTTTTCGGTCCCTGGAGATTTTAATGTGGAATAGAGTAAGCCCTCTCCTGAGCTTCTGTAACCACCCATTCTGTATGATGGTGCCAGAAGAAACATAAATATAATATGCATGGGGGCTATATAGCTCTTCACTAATTCAACGCTATAGTGTTTGAAAATAAATCAGAATCACAGAAAGAAAGATGGTTTTATCAATTTTGGTCAAAATCACGGAAGAGGTCTTGCTTTGCCCCTGTGTGGCACAAAACAATGGACGAACCAAAAATGTATTTTTGAGACATAACTTTGTCATGTAGTTATTGGTGATTTTCATTATTGATTTCTCATTTGGTAGTTTCTTCGTCTTCTTCTGTATGATCATCCATGCTTACTGACAAAAAATAAAGCCTTGTTACCTTGTTAAGAAACGTCTTCAGATATGTAAGTCAATTTACGTAACAAAGAGATAAAGCAAGTCCACCTTATACTACCATATTAAGTGTCAAAGACATGTCTCAATTGTTGTTTTTTTTTGTTTTTTTTAGCTGACTTAGTCCTGAACAAAAAGTAAAACATCACATAAAATAATTAAATTATTAACTCATCACAACCTGAAACTGCTTGAGACAAACACAGCTGCATAAAGCTATGTTAGTTTTTTGGCTCTATTTATCTTGAGGGTCGTCTATCCTTAAGCACAATACATCCAATGGAGTTTCCTAGTTACTTAAGATATATTTTTAACTTAAGGACACCGTTTGAGACATGAGGGTACATTTTTTACGTTCTAACGATTTAGAAATCCCAGTAACGTGTATCTTAGTTGTAAATGAAAAGTGCTTACATTGTTGTGCTGAATACTCATAAATCTTTGGGAATAATCCGCTTTTTTTGCTTATTCAGGCTGTCAAAGTTTGATAAAAATTTCGGATTCATTTTTCAATGTTTGTTACGATTTGGAGACATAGTATGCATTCTGTTGCTGGCTAGCAAAGGCTTCTGTTCTTTGCATTTTTTGCTCAATGTGGCAGAGATTTAGTGAATTCTTCAAATGTCAAGCTGAGCTTTTTAAGATTTAAGTATGAAATCCAAAAATAACATGATTTTATTAACTTTTTTTTACTTTGTTTTATAATGGTTTTGCTTGAAAAGGTTCCATTTGCTGTTTTGCCAAGTCGCATGCTCTTATTGATGATATATCATTGTTGACATATTTGCACATCAGTTGGGGAAAAGAGGGATATCTTTCAGAACGGTAGGGCCCCTTATAAAATATTTTAAAAGTTTCGCCTAAAAAAATTCGATTTTTTTTTTGCTTTCGACCCTCTCTTTCCTTCTCCTAAGGTTCAAACCTGTCTACAAATATTTTATATGTTAGTAACACAGTTTTGTTTTGTTATTTATAAGTTGTGTTAAAAAATTATCCAGTTTTTTTTTGTCCACAAGTCTGTTTAGCAAAACTCTATACAGTAAAATAACCAAAATGCTGCTTTCTCTGTATACTTCGTTCTAGGATTAGTTGGTTCTGGGTAAAAAAAAGTTTAACTAATAGTCAGGTGTATCGTCATGCCCAAAACAAAAGGACGTATCCGTCATTTTCACAATTTTAAATTAAACCAAAGTGATGATGATATTTAAACTTTTCACAGATTTTTTTTTAATAAAAATGAAAAACATCGTCCAAAACTACTCCCAGTCAAAGAACATAGCCTAATTTGGGTACGTAGTAAATAAACTTGTGCTAGATAGTTTTTGAACTAGAGGTATCGAAAGTTTGTTCTTTTCAGTCCTATCCTGCTCCCCTCCTCCTCCCTCTTCTGAGAAGTAAGCATGTCTCTAAGAACAAGACCAATAAAAAACCGTCTACTTTAGGAATTGTTGTCACTCTTTGGATTATTTCTGGAAAACGTAGGAGATGTGCCGTTTTGTTTTCGGTCACGACTGAATTCAATGAGGAAACATGGCAATGCCATGGCAGTGGCAATGAGAAAAGATAGAGACCAACACGTATTGCTTTTAAATCCGTACCGTATTAACACACTGTCCTAAGCACAAAAAGAGAAAAGCCTTTGTTGATTACTAGTATTGTATTTTTTCTGTAATATAAAGTCTGTAATTTTTAAAGCTTTTTTTTCTTTCTCAATTTTACTTGTGTTCATATAACAGTTTTTAGTCTTCATAAAGTCTTTTTTAAATGGCTAAAAATATATCTGGTTACTAAGCAAATGGGATAAATTTCCCTTCTTAGCTCAGACTCGTCATTCCACCTATGTTGGTCCGGAAGGAGAAAGTGTTAAGAATTTACCTAACGGGGCAAAACGGAAGAAAATTTAATTTTTATAGGAAAATTTAATTCTTCCCTTTTTTGTACATGTTTTAAGAAATTTTAAAGTATAGGTAAGGGGAAACTGTCCTACTCTTCCGGGAGTTTTTTGCTGACAGCATGCTTTTTGTAATTGAACATCCCACTCCCCTTACAAGATTCTGTTCCAGGTTTATATAAAACCTAATGAAAAAGCATCAAACAATGAAAAAGCATCAAAATAAAAGATATAGCATCAAACTGCTTTAGAAGGTGTTGCTGTTCTTTGAGAGTGTAATTGTATTTGTGAATCAATTGATTTTTAATGTTTGATTTATTGCGGGCAGAAATTATTTTCAAATTCAACTAATTAGTTTCCATGGTTTAACTTGGCAACACTGATAAAGATGTGGTGATCCCCTGAAGATTTCGTAATTTTGACACAACCAAAATAAAAATTTTTGGAAATTGTAGTTTCAGGATGCACAATTCAGTTTAATTTCTGAAGGGTTACTTTTTTTATATTGAATCTGGATTTTTTATAAAGTTCACGTTTGTGCGTATTAATAAAAAAAACTGTTGTGATGTTTTTTTTTTTTTAGTATCCTTGTCTGTGTTTTTAAGCACAATCACATTGCAGCCATATTACTCATTTAGGCTTTTTAGGATAAAAAATGTATTATTGGTTTTATTTTTAAGATGCTTCAGATGTCTGCTGACAACAGTGGCAATGCAAGCGAGAGTGGACCCGAATTTGCGGGTCTACTTAAATAATAGGGTTCGGTATTTATCACTTTAAAGAACAGAGTGCCCAACTTTGCACGTCAGTTCTTTAACCTTCGTTCTTTAAGTGTTGGGATTTGTAGAGCTGCGAGGGCTGACTAATAAGTAACATATTTGAATCCTAAAATGATTTTTAGGGCTCATTTTAGCATTGTTTCAAGTTCATCATTAAGGTGTTCGATGTTATGCACTTGAGGCCCCCAAAATGGGCACGCATATTCAAGCAGAGGGCCTACCTAACAGGTGTACGCGATTAGCAATTGCTTTATAGAAAATTCCAATCGACGCAGTGAGGTTAGGGATCGCAGCGCGTAATTGCCCTTTCTCACAAGATTCGTGACGTGTGGCCCAAACGAAACATCGTCACTGAATGTCACACCAAGGACAACTGCATTCGACGTGGTAGGGTACAAGGGGTCGGGGCAAGCAACATCTCTTTTTAGAGGATTGAAACGCATCACTTTTGTCTTCTTCACATTAACCTGGAGCCCGTTTGTACTTTACTGATCATTGAATTTATGTTTTAGGTCACTATCGAACTGAGGGATTACTTGGGATTTCTCCATGTGGTATTTCAGCAAGGCTGACAAATCGTCCACAAATTTGAATCATTGGTCAGTGTTGTCAAATAAAACGTAGTTAATGACGGCTAAAAATAAGAGAACAGCTAGTTTGGTGCCTTGAGGGGCGCCACATGTTAGCTCCGCCCACTCCGAATCAAGGTCTCCCTGGAAAAGTGCATGAGGCACTGGTATCGATGTCTCAAGAAGTCTACTATTAATAACAGAATAGTCTTTCTAGTGCCCATTCGTTTTAGATTCTGCAAAGCCGTGATGTGACGGATCAGGTCAAATGCTTTGCGATAATCGGCCAAAAGGAGATCAACTATGGTACCCCCTTTGTCTAACCATTCTACTATTAAGTTTTAAAGTCGTACTAAATAGTTAGTCATTTTACTGCCTTTCAGGCACCCGTACTGGTAAGGGTCGAGGCAAGGGCTTATTTGCAACAATAGTCCATGGTAAATAAATGACTCGGTCACTTTGGCTAAATTGGGAGTTATTGATATGGACCGGAGCTCGTCACAAGTTTTGGGGTATTTTTGTTTTAGGAATAACACGGACGTAGGCTTTCTTCAGGCCTGAGGGAACTTTTGCTCTCTGAAGCATTGGTTGATAATAGACGTCACAGGTTTAGCTAGAAAAGGTACATACTCAATGAGCAGCTTGACGGGCAGCTCACCTGGATCTGAAGCATGGTCTCTTTTTAGTTTTTCAAGCTTTTTGCAGACCGCGTATTCCGGTATTTCTACGATTTGTTCGTCAGGAAAGCCAGACGAGAGATTTTCAATCTCTTCTTCAGTGAATGAAGGGTAAGTCAAACAAATTGCAGCGAAAAAGGAATTTACTTCAGTTGAGGACACTAGAGAACCATCGTCTTTCTGTATCTTCAAGTCACTACTATTAGGTTTTCCAGACAGCCGTTTAGCTTCGGAGTGCCACTTACGAGGGTTAGTATTCAGCAGTGAAGTCACTTTATCATGAACATAAGCTTTCTGAGCGGCTCTGTTTACTTTCACAATGTGATTGTGCAACTTTTTTGCCGGTGTTACTTCACCGTCCGAGTGGAGTTAGCGTCGGGTCATGATTAGCGCTTTGATTTCTTGGTTAACCCAAGGCTTATCGCTGTCACTGACTACAATAGTTTTGGAGGGGAAGTATTCGTAATATTTCTGCAGAAGAACAGAGTTCAGAGTCTCAACTTTGAGGTTGATATCTGGTATTGTGCAGAATTCACTGAAGTCAAAGGTTCCAATCCAGCGTCCAAAGGAACAGATACTTTCTTTATTCAAAGGCCAGGTCGTTACTTTTATTTACTTCACTTTTAAGAAGTTGGCTTTATCCCAGAAAATCACAAAGTGGTTCTGTAATGGGCCTAAAGAGTGCGGTGGTAGGTATTGGTTTGAAAGGTCTGTGAAAATTAGGTCGAGTATGCTCCCACTTTGGTGGGTCGGAACTGCCACTACTTGTTTCAGATCTAGCATATTCGACATCCACTGCTTATTTGTTTGATTAAAGTCTCCAGCAATAATAAATGCAGGAGCTGCATACTGTCGCCGGATGTTGTCTATAAATGTTTGTAGATATTGAACTAATATCTTTCCTGTTTTTAGCACTCTCGGGATAGTACACTGCTGCAATGATGAGGCACGAAAACTTTCCTGACAGGAATGGGGGTTTGCGCTCGGCCAAAATCACTTCGTGACAAGAGTCAGTAGGTTCGCCTAACAGTTTGTACAGAATGTCTTTTCGAAAATGCAAACCGACACCTCCACCACGGCGCTCTAGACCACGATCACGCCTTGTATTGAAAAAGCTCGTATAGCCTTTAATACGACCCGTCTCATCAGTAACGTCCCAACATTCGGTCACTGTTGCTATGGGGCAGCAATTTTGTTTCATGAGGACCTCTAGCTCGTCCATTTTGTTGTTCAGTGACCGAGCGTTGCAGAGTAAGAAGTTTGGCATTTTCACCTTCACTGAAAGCCACTCTGGTTAAGCATTGGAGGGGATGCATGAACAGGATGAGGCACCGGGTCATTATACCAGGGTCGTAGAATGGGTGGGATTTCAAACGGGGGTCTACGGTTAACTACTGTCAATGTCCTTAGGCTACGAATTCGTTTATGGTTCGACCTTCTCTTCGAAATATGCACTGGAATGCTGAAACGCTTATTCCACTTTCCTCCTCGACAACCGTGCCTTTTATATTTAGTTCGGTGAACTAAGTCTTCAGAGTCCGGCAACGTCACAACATCGCCATCTGGTGGCCTTTTTAGGAGTTCAAATTGCCTTAGTGACGATTGTAGATGGCGCTACTACATGTCGAAGCGAATAAACTGACATGTAATCCCCACAAACTGAATGGAATGTGATCCCCACAAACTGGCTTAATTCTGTGGTGGCTGAATCACAGGGACTGTCCCCACACTTGCATCTGTTGATACAGGTCTGTTGATACAGTAGCCAGAAAGGCCAAATCCATGCCCCTTGTTTTTTTACTCTCAACATGGTGAAGATTGTCAAGGGAAGTATACATTTCCATGAAACGTGGATCAAGGTATATTGCAATCGTGAGGGGTTTGATTCGACCAAGACCTATAAGCCTAGAAGACGCTTTATCTGGCCAAGAATTTTAGGGATGGATCCTCGTTTGAGGATCCACCCTCCCTAAACATAGTTTGATTTTGAGAACAGGCTATGCCAACTTATGGGTACAGCTATGTATGCTGTAAAGCAGCATTGTCACTGGATTGAATACATTATTTTTCTTCTTCTCGACCATTTGCGAAACATTTTTCTATGTTGGATTTTTTTTTTTCGCTGGACGTTCACCGGTAGATAGCAGAAAAAACCGAAAATATTCGGTAATTTCCCAATATCGTTTTCGGCATTGATATTTACGTTTCGATATTTGATGTTGATATTTGGTTCAATATATCGATATATCAACATCCATATCGAATATTGCCCAACACTAGATAATGATTGTGCGTCAAGCTTGCAACCTAAAACTTAAAACGAACAGAAACTATTCCGTATGTAAGGGGAATGCCCCCTCCTCAATACCTCGCTCTTCACGCTAAGTTTTTTTAGCATTAGAAAAAAATTCTTATTTAATTAAACGACTTTTGTGTTTCAGGAGCTGTCCTTAAAGAATTGTGACAAAAAGTCATATACAAATTATCCCATCATATACAGGATAAGTTATATTCCTTCTACGTCATAATTTTGCTCCTTACTTTCAGCTGAAAAACTTGTTTTTTATTTGGTTTCTGATTGTTTTTCAAATAATACCGTGAAATATGCCTCTCCCCTTCATGGAAAATCCCTTCTCACGAAATTACTCTTTGGAGATTTTCTTCCGCACAAAATTCCCAGACAATTCCATCCCTGCTGAAAATTCCATCCGGGAAACTTCTTGCGGACAATTCCGCCTAGAAAATTCTCTTTAGCCTGCTTTCATTTGAAAAAAAGACTTGTTTCTCATTTAATTTTGAATTGTTTTTAAATCACGCCGTAAGTCTCCCGTTGTGGAAAATGTTTCCTTGAAATTGTCCCCTCCCAATGGAAAGTTTTACCAGTAGAAAATTCTCCTATTGAGAATTTCTCCCGAGAAAATACTCCCCATGGAAAGGTCCCTTTGGCAATTTCAACCCCTTTGAAAAATTTTCCAAGGTAATTTCCCTGGAACTTCTCCACATGTAAGATTGCATTGGCAAAGACAAAGTAAGTCAAATAAAAAGAATTTCGTGTAAGAATTCTAGCGAATTCCCCCATCCTGAAGAATGTCCGTTTACTTGCCAATAACAAACACTACATGCAAACACTAGGAAAACTTCATAACTTAGAGCCCTTTCCCTACGAAAAAAAAAACAAACTCGGTTTCATATGTGAGAAATTCGGTTTTCTGATAGTCCGATGGTATGATTATTTCATGAACATTTGTTGAATTTTTGGGGGTGTCCCCCCCCCTCTTTCCAAAAAACCACATAGAATTCCTGAGGCTTGTAACTTTTGATGGGTGTGGTAAACTTAATGAATTGTTTATATCTGGAATCAGCATAAAAAGCCAATTCTTTTGATGTGTCTATTGTTATCAAAATTCCATTTTAGAGTTTCGGTTACAATTGGGCCGAGTCACTTCTTATTTACAGTTTGTTACCACGAACTGTTTGATTAACTGATCAGCTTCGGAAAACACTCTCAGAAGGGAGACTGGCGGCGGGCATGGACATTAATTTCATGAAGACCACGTATAGGTATTTCTAAGATTCATATTATGAGACTTCAACGACTTCTTGAGTGAATCAGTTTTTCTTGGAACTAAATAATCCTTATTGAAAATCTTCAGAGCCATGACACGCTGCTGGCGAAGCATGCCTAGCATTGACTACAAGATTCATTTAATAAAAATAGCTGTCGTAGTTACGGTTACGCTACCCTTTACAACAATATATATATATATATATATATTATATATATATATATATATATATATATATATATTATATATATATATATATATATATATATATATATATATATATATATATATATATATATATATATATATATATATATATATATATATATATATATATATATATATATATATATATATATATATATATATATATATGTATATATATACATATATATATATATATATATATATATATATATATATATATATATATATATATATATATATATATATATATATATCAAGGTCTCCCTGGAAAAGTCTATAGATGTACTGGTATCGATGTCTCAGGAAGTCTACTATTAATAACAGAATAGTCTTTCTAGCGCCCATTCGTTTTAGATTCTGCAAAGCCGTGATGTGACGGATCAGGTGAAATGCCTTGCGATAATCGGCCAAAAGGAGATCAACTATGGTACCCCCTTTGTCTAACCATTCTACGATTAAGTGGTAAAGTTGCACTAAATAGTGAGTCGTGTTACCGCCTTTCAGGCACCCGTACTGGTAAGGGTCGAGGCAAGTGCTTATTTGCAACAAAAGTTCATGGTAAATAAATGACTCGGTCACTTTGGCTAAATTGGGAGTTATTGATATGGACCGGAGCTATAGAAACCTATATATATGTTAAAATTAATTGTACAATACGAAGATGAAAGGGTCTTTGCAAACGTAAAAATTGTCTATCAAGTATTATTAGCGACAGCGTTGTCGGTGACCAGTGTTGATCAGTCGTTTAGCAACCTTAAATTAATATTAATGTACCTCCAATCGACTATGGGCCAGGATTGACTAATTGATTTAATGTACCTCCAATCGACTATGGGCCTGGAGTGACATATTTATTTAGCGTTTATAAGCATATAAGTCGAGGAATTACCTCCAATATTAATGTACCTCCAATCGACTATGGGCCTGGAGTGACATATTTATTTAGTGTTTATAAGCATATAAGTCGAGGAATTACCTCCAATATTAATGTACCTCAAATCGACTATGGGCCAGGAGTGACATATTGATTTAGTGTTTATAAGCATATAAGTCGAGGAATTACCTCCAATATTAATATACCTCCAATCTATAATCTATAATCTTTATTCGTTCCCTTTATCACACTGCAATAACATGGGTATCGTCAATTTAAAGCACAAAAAAAGGAAAGTAAAGCACAAAAAGACACAGCACCAAGAGAAACACAAATGATGAACCATCACCTCTACTTCAGGACACTATTGTTATAACAACTGACGAAGTACGGCACAAACGATTTTAGATATCTTGTTGTCGAGTGTGTAGGCGGGCACTCCAGCAGTTTTTTTCCCTCTTTCAGAGTTGCCAACCTTGTTTTGGGTGCGTGGGTCTCTGAAGTAAACAGAGGAAGTATATCTCGGTGCGTTGAGGACTTCAGAATGTCAGCTCCAAACTTCCTCCGTTCCTCCAGGGTTGGGAGCTTGAGTTGGCCCAGGCTTTGTTCATAGATTTTATAATTCGGCCCAAGAATTATTTTGCTGGCTCTCTTCTGAATTGTTTCTAATTCGTTTCTGTGCTTCTCTGTAAGCGACGGGTGCCTGGCAGGACAGCCATACATCATTACGGGCATTACATAGGTTTTATAGCACGAAAGAAGGAGTTGCTCTGTCATTCCAAACCTTCTTAGATTTGCAAAAGATTTTAGAAAACCAGCTGCCTTTGCTGTGATCTGGCTGATGTGATCTCCAAACGAGAGATCATCACTTAATGTGATACCAAGTATCTTTACTGATTTTTTTGTTTGGAGAGGTGCAGATTCATTTATGCTCTTCTTCTTCTTCTTCAGGGAGTTGACATGCATTACGCAGCTTTTCTCGAGGCTTACCTGGAGCTTAACTTGATCAGCTTGATGTTAAAGCTCTGCAACAAGGGGTATGAGCTGATTGGGAGTTTGTGACAGGAAGTGCAGCAGGCTTAGCAAAAGATTATCTGCAAATTTATACCTATGTTTGTGTTGCCTCATCAGTCGGTTGATGACTATAACAAATGAGATGGGACCTAACTTGCTTCCTTGGGCAGCTCCACACGTGATTTCTTGGAAGTTGGAAGTTTCCCCGTTTTCGAGTTGTGCGCACTGTTGACGACCAGAAAGGAAACTTGCAATGGTACATAAGAGAAATTGCGAGACTTCCAGGGCACGGGATTCATTGATCACAATCTCATGATCAAGCAGATCGAAAGCTTTAACGAAATCAGAAATGATTATATCAGCAAAGGCCTCAGGATTTTCTAGGTGCTCTAGTAGATCATGAAGTAATCTGACCAGATAGTGAGTTGTGCTGTGTCCTCGACGAAAACCAAACTGCATAGGATCGATTTTGTGTTCTATTTCTGCTAGTAGCCAGTGTAAAATAAAATCTTCGAAGACTTTTGAAATGATGGGCGTCTTTGAGATTGGCCTGAGATCGGATGGTGAGGTTGGTGATGTTTTCTTTGGAATTGGTGTGATAAATGCCTTTTTTGAACTTATCTGGGAAAATGCCTTCCAGTAGGCACTGGTTATACACCATAGCCAATGGTGTAGCCAGTAGGGGGAGCATGTATGCATCAGCCTAATAGGAATTTCACCAGGGTACGGGGCTTTTCTAATGTCTAGGTTTTAGAGTTTGTCTTGGACCTGGGAAACTGTAATAATAGGGATGGTTTCGATTGGACCATTCTGTGGTATAGTCTTGAGGGGAGGCTGTTGGCAGCAAATATTCAAAAAGTATGCATTAATTGCTTCTGCGGTTACATTCTCTCCTTGCTGGTCCGTCAGGATGGATTTAGACTTCTGCTGTCCCATTAGTTTTCGTACAGTTGTGTGGAGCTTTCTTGGGTCACTGGCTGACAACTTAGCAAAAATTTGGTGTCCATACAGACATCTAGCTTGCTTTAGTAGTCTAACTATTATGTTTCTCTTCCGTTTATATTCGTCAGAGTGTGGCTTTGTCTCATAAAGCATGTCTCGCTCAGCCATTGCTGCTTTAATTGTCTGAGTAACCCATGGTTTATTCTGTGCCCTAATTGTAACTCGCTTTTTAGGGAAGAAACGTTCGTACTCTCGAATTGTTTGTTCATAGAAGAGTTAAGTCATGCTGTTTGCGTCTTTGTTTTCGAAAAGGTGGAACCAGAATACTGAGTTGAGCCATTCTCTGTAGCCAATTATACCTTCTTCTGTAAGTGGACAGTAGGTGAACTGGGTTGGTTTAGTAGGTGTCATTGTTGACTTTGGCCGTAATATAACTGTTGCATGGTCACTGGCTGAGAGTGGTGCTTCCGCCAAAGGATCTAAGTAGAAATCTCCAAGTGTAGTGAAGATCAAGTCAAGGGTGTTTTCTCCCCGTGTTTTCACTTTAATTATTTGATGCAGGGCTGTAGATCTTTCGATCCAGTTTGCCTTGAGGTCGTTGAAGTCCCCACAAAAAAAGATTCCTGCATATGGATATTTTGTTCTGATGGAGTCGCAACTTTGTTGGAGATATTCCACTAGTTGTCGCCGATATGGTCCTCTTGGTGGGAAATATACCGTGGCGTATATCAGTGACGACACTTGCCGAGGTAGGCCTTTTGGTCGTGCCCACAGCCAAGAAACTTCGATGTCATGGTCCTTTGGTACTGCGACATCCAGAATACACTTTTTCTTTGTAGTAGAAACCAACCCCGCCACCATGCGTCTTGGGTTCTCTCAATGCACTGCGTGGGGAAATGTAACAGGAATACCCATCAATCATGGCCAAGGTAGGAGACGCGATCCATTTTTCTGTCATGCACATGCTGTCAATGTCATGTTTCCTTAGGAAAACTTCCATATCCTCTGCCTTGCTATTGAGAGATCGAACATTTGACAGGGCTATTGTTGGAAAACGGTAAGACTGGATTGGTCTTGTTTTAAAACTTGTTTTCTTTTTCCCTCTTTCCAGGCTGCAAGAAGAAGGATCAGGAGTCTCCAGCCCCAGATCGGGAGTACCTGTTGAGGTGGGAGGGATAGTGGGGCATTTTGAATTAGATTTTGCTGTTGTCTCCACATTTAGACAAGTGTTTCCTGTACTAGAATGCTGGTTGGTTTCAGATAAGGTCTCCCCGTCGATTGGTGACTGTTTGAGAAGCTGTGACCAGGAGGATCTCTTGGGTGGTAAGTTGAACGAGATGGGATCCAGCACCTTTGCCTTAGATTGTGATTTTGTTTTCGATCGGGTTGGTGGGGGTTTGTTCTTTTGTTTCTCCAACCATTTTGTTGCTGGAGAAAACCCTGATAGGGGTTCTTGCTGTTGGTGTCTGAGCCAGTTCTGTAGAAAACTCGTGACCTTCATTTGGTTGATTCTTTCGTTTCCGGGTGGTGGTGGTCTAGGGCACGTCTCCAGTTTTTTGATATTATTATTTTATGCGGGTCAGTTTTTGGATTTGGGGTAGGTTTGATGTCTGCATGATAGTAATTGCAGCGTAATCCCCTGTTGCAAGCACCTGCCGTGAATTTTTTGCACTTTTCAGGATGGATTACTCTGAAATTTCCCGGAGCAATGAGGCAGCCTCTACTTGTTAGGTGATCTTGGCAGATCGGCGGCAGTGTTTCTATATGACTGAGTCGGCATTTTGATCCCCATATACAGTGACCTTTGTTGAAATAAACGCACAATTCTTTTGTCATTAGGGTATTTGAGTTTGGTTTTTTTCTTAAAGAGGGGTCAAAGTTGGAGTTTTGAATCGCATGGGAATTATCTGTTTTTGCTTCTACTTCACGTGACTCGGTCTGAGCTACTGACTGAACAATTCGCGAAACCTTTCTATTAAATACAAGGTCGAGCGGTTCAGTCATTGTGCCCACACTTGAGGACGTGGGGGATTTCGTGGCCTCTCCTAACTTGTAGCTAATACTGCATTGTCGTGCATCGTTGTTGCTGTATAGGATTTTTGTGGTGTCCGTTATGATGGCTTGATATGCTACGTTGGTTGTGCCAAGTTGAGCAATCAACGATTTCTGCTCATTTATGATTTGATTCTGATCTTGAACCTTTTTTAAAAGAACAACGATCAGATCTAAGGCTAGTGATTCTGTATTATCCCGTTTCATGGGTGTAGATGGTGCTCGGACCTGATCCTGTTTCTTGTAGAGTTCAAAGGGTGTCGTTCCTACTTCATCCCATGATACGGAGTGGCTTTCTATACTAGTGGAAGGCTCTAGTACTTTTTTCAGCCAAGAAGAATTTGTGGACGAATTGGTACTGACTGTTGAGATCTTGGAAGACCGGCTCGCGGGAATAGCAGGGAGAGTCGTGTTGATTCTAGTGTTGATTGTCGAACGGCATCTGTAGGAGCTGATTGGCAAGTCAAGTGCGTCAATAATGCTGCTAGATGGCGCTCCAACGAAAAATAAATTTAAGTAGGTGCCACCTACGGAGTTGTCTTTCTTCAGTCGACTATGGGCCAGGAGTGACTAATTCATTTAGTGTTTATAAGCATAGAACTCGAGGAATTAGAAACAATCAATTTAGGTGAGACAATTAATAATTTTGCAGAGGTTAAAGTAAGAAAAGTCAGGTTTGAATAAATGAAAAATATAGTTAATAAATGCAAATGTTGTTATTAAATGAGAATTTTGTTAAACTTTGGCCTGAAAATTTTGAGGAGACAGAGGGGTGGGGCGCTAGTAAAGATTTTGTCCTGGACACAAGAAAAGCGAGAAACGCCACTGGATTTATTTCCCACAAAACTTTGTCACCCGACAAAACATGTTTTCCTATTCTGATGAAAACATAAGCTAAGCAAATGTTTAGTAATCGGCAGATATTTTTTTTGTCAGGTGATTTGAAATTTGACTTAAAAATTGAATTCTAACTTCTATGAGAATCTAGTTTAACGATTTGACAACGATGGCAGAGAAATAGGCTAGTGCACAGTTGGTTAGTTATACAGCCTACTTTTCACTGTGACTTAATCAAAAAGCTGCCAATTTGCTAGGAACAAACATACTTCTAAAGCAAGAGATTACACAAAGAAAAAAATAAAAAAAAATTGTAGGTTCTCTTTTACTTTAAAACATTTCCTGAATTATATATGTCATTGTAAATCAGAATTGATATATTATTTTTTTCCAGAATTTATTGTCTCCATTCTCAATGGTAGAAGTAACGAGATTCTTTCGGAGTTTGGCTTTCAAAATAGAAAAACTAACGAATCTCGGAATTTTGGAATCAGCAATTTGTCTTTCTGGAGTGAACAACACCAAGGCAATGGCTCTGGTTAGGGGTGTAATTTACGTTTTCAGAGTTTTAAAATAAGTATGGGTAGATCTCTGCTATTATTTAGTGACATATTTTTTAATTTCTGCCATTTTCCAAAGGTTTTAAGCATCTAAACGCAATTAGAAGAAACAAAAACTCATAATTTCTTGCTATTTTGATGCAATAAATTTCTCCTAGGAATGTTTTTTCCTCCATTTTGTAAATGAATATTTTTTTCGTCCCTCTGTTTATTATAGTGGTTTAGCCTAATAAAAAAGTTGCATGCTAGCCTGACTTGAGAAACTTAAAGTGTTTCTAAAAAGAGAGATATATGTTGATCTAGATATATAACTAGAAAAATCTGCTTATAATAGACTTTAATGATTGAATTTACCAGGTTTCAGCAGATTCATCATAGGTCAGGTCTTATTCTAGGACCTTATATATAAATAGATATATATGTTTAGTGTGCTAACCACTCGGCTGGTTGGCACGCTAATTAAGTTATTATTAATTTGTCTTAATAACAACCCTTTAAACTTACTTATAATTATTGCCATTTTGTATTATGTTTATTTAATTAAGACCATTAAAGAAAACCAAGCTTATTTTAGCGCGATTCATTGTTAATAAAAAATCAAAGTAACTTTTTAGAACCCTAATAACATTCTTTTCTGGATTGATGGTATATCTTTTTTTTATCGTACATCGCCAATCTAAGGACTGAGTATGTTGCCACAGAATTTTTTTCTTTCTATAATTCTCGAATCTTTTCTAAAAAAAAAAAAAATTACTGAAAAAAAAAAAACAAATGACCGTAGATTGTCAGTTTAATATACATATACTGATATTTATTCCTTAAAGTTTTAATAATTTTTATTTATTAAAGTAAAAAAAAGTTAAACATCTAAAATTTGTTTTATTTTCAGTAAAGTACAAATTATGTTTTAGTCTTGAGAAGGCATGGGGGTTGCCAGCCCTACTCATGTTAATTATTGCTCGTTTTGTGTTTGACTGGGTTATTTATTGTGATTTCTGTTAGTTTTAGGTTTTATTTATTTATTAATGGTGATGTGTAGTAGTTTTGCGCTTGGGAGGTTATTTGACTTTATTTCTGCTCATTTATGGTTTGACAGAGCTCTTTATTTTTCGGGGAAAAGTTTTTAAGTTCATTTATGTTCGTTTTTATTGACATAATCTTTTCATGGAAAAAAAATTTATATCTTTTTGGTTTTATCTATAATAATCCATAGTTTGGCCTGCTGTTTGTATGTTGGAGAAACTTTTTCAACAATTTTAATCCTGACAGTAATAGTATTGTTTAATTTAATTTTATACCTCCAAAAGTTGACCTGAAAAATAAATTCTTAGAAAAAGTTAATCTTAGAAAAATAAATCTTAGAAAATCCTAGATAAGCAGAAGTAGTAATAGCAGCAAACCCCGAAAGTTTCAACTTAGTACTCTCAGTCGCTCTCGATATATTGTTGAGGTTCGTTATTGGCAACCATTGACACAGTACCTTTTTGATTTAGTTTTAAAGCAACTTCTAGTTTTAAAGCATAATCGCCCAATTGCATAATTTTGGGAAGTTGACATACCCAATATCCCTAGAGACATAGTTACTGAACCGTTTTACTATGCTGAACAAAATGGTTGTCTAAAAATTTTGACTGGATGTGTTTGGAAAATGAATGGGCCTGGGAGGAGGGCTGCTTACCCTCCAACCTCTTTTGGCTCTTAATAAGGGCACTAAGACGTTTAATTTCCAAGCGGATTAGCTGCTATAAAAGTCTCAGTGGTATTTCTAACTATTATAGAGCAGCGCTGCCTATTATATTGCTTATATGCCCTTTTGAAAACCTGCATATATATAGGCTTTTTGTTTAATTGAAACTTCCCCTAATTTCCCTAAAGGTTTCATCTTAATACCCGTAGCGTTATTAGTCATAGTAACTGTAGTTGTAGTATTAATAGTTTACACATAGTGCATTCTGGTTAGTTACAAATCTGCCACAACTTACACTTAAAGGTTTAATTTAATAATTTAAGCCGTTCTTGGGATATTGCTCTGTGACCTTTTTGAAAATCTACATGCTCATAGTTCGTTTTGATTTAATTCAACATCCGCCTAAATATTCCTTGAAAGCTTCATCTTAAGGCTCATATCTTGCGTAATAGCAATAGCTGTAGTAGTATCAATAGCAGTACGTACCTAGCACCATTGGCTTCTTCAACATTCCCTTAAACAAACGCTGAAAGTTTCAACATAATACCATTATTTGTTCCTGAAGCATTTCTAATACGTCCTCTTGAGAATCTGTGTGGGCATAGTGTGTTTCGATTTATTCCATACAGTTCCAATATTTTCCAAATTGTTTGCCTTAATACCCTTAGTTTTAGTAGCAGCAGCAGTAGTAGAAGCAGTAGAATTAATAGTAGGACTCTTGGCTTTAGTGACAGTAGTAGTAGTAGAAGCAGTAGCATTAGGATACAAATATTTTCTTTTGGTTGGTTCAACATGCCCCACATCAAGTCATATAGTTCCAACTTCACACACCAAACTGTTCCTAAGATATTGCTGTTACGCCCTTTTGACAACCTGCATACACACAGCAAATTTTGATTCAGTTCACCTTTCCCTTCAAAATTCCTTGAAAATTTCACCCTCACACCCTTAGGCATAGTTTTAATTGCAGTCACAGCAGTAGCATTGGTATTACCAGTAGCAGTATCAGAGGCAATGCTATAGCGTTGCCTATGGCAAAGGTCATACGGCTCCAATGTTTTTTTATTTATTTATTTATTTATTATTTTTTTTTCAAGCGGCACTTCATATGGAAGGAGTTGTCGTAAAAACTTCAAAGTGGGCTCATTCGATTGGAAATCGAGAGTTCTAATGCCCTTTTTAAGGGTCAAAAGTGATTAGAAGGCAACGAACACCCCTTCCTCGCCCACCATTTCCCCAAACACATCCAATCAAAATTTTGAGATAGCCATTTTGTTCTACGTAGTTGATTTGCAGATAGAAATTATGTTTTTGAGGAGGACACTCGCCCACAGCCCTTAGGGCAAGGGTTGTAAGTTATGCCCTGGGGGCATATAAGCTTTTTATAAAAAGCTTTGTCGTAGAAACTTCAAAAGGGCTCATTCGATTGGAAATTCAAAGGGGTAGTGCCCTTTTTAATAGTCTGAAGTGATTGAAGGGGAACTAACCCCCCCTATCACGCCCACCTTTTCCCCAAACACATTCAATCAAAATTTTGAGATAGCCATTTTGTTGAACGTGGTTGAAAATTCTGGAAATTAGGTCTTTGAGGATGACAACCCCCACAGCCCTCAGGGCAAGGGTTGTAAGCTATGCCCTGGGGGCATGTAAGGTTTTTTTTTATAGAAAGTGTTGTCGTGGAAACTTCAAAAGGCTGATTCGACTGGAAATTTAAATGGCTATAAACTTTCGAGAGGGCTTATTTGATTGGAAATTGAAAGGTCTAGTTCACTTTTTAAGTGTCAAAAAATATTGGAGGGTAAGCAGCCCCCCCCCACGCCTTTTTTCCTAAATGCATCCGATAAAAATTTTGAGATAGCTATTTTGTTAAAAATAGTTCAAAGATCATATAACAAAAACTCCAGTGTCGACACAACCCCCCAGGGCCCGGGGCCAGGCGTTGTAAGTTATGCCCTGGGGCCATATATGGTTCTTATGAAAGGGATGCTCATATAAACTTCAAAGAGGGCTCATTTGATGGGAAATTGAAAGTTCTAGTTCACTTTTTAAGAGTCAAAAGAGATTGGAGGGCACCTAGCTCTCCCCCCTCCACACCCTTTTATTCTCAAACCCATCTGATAAGAAATTTGATATAGCAATTTCCCCCACGCCCATTTTTTCCCGAACGCATCCGATAAAAATTTTGAAATAGCCATTAAGTTAAAAATGTTTTAAAAGTTAGATAACAAAAACTCGGATGTCGACACAACCCCCCAGGACCCGGGGGCAGGCGTTGTAAGTTATGCCCTGGGGCATATATGGTTCTTATGAAAGGGATACTCGTATAAACTTCAGAGAGGGCTCATTTGATGTGAAATTGAAATTTCGAGTTCACCTTTTAACAGTCAAAAGAGATCCGAGGGCAACTAGCCCCCCCCCATGCCTTATTTTTCGAAACCCATCTGATGAAAATTTTGAGGTAGACAGTTTGTTAAAAAAAAAATAGTTCAAAGGTAGTATAAAAAAATATCCGGTGTCCGTACAACCCCCTAGGGCCCGGAAGAAGGCGTTTCTAAGTTATGTCCTAAAGGCATGTATGGTTCTTATGAAAGGGATGCTCGTATAAACTTCATAGAGGGCTCATTTGATTGGAAATTGGAAGTTCTAGTCCACTTTTTAAGAGTCAAGAGATTTAAGGGCAACTAGCCCCCCGTGCCCTTTTTTCCTCAAACCCACCCGCTACAAATTAAAAGTTCTAGTTCACTTTTAAGAGTCAAAAGAGATTGGAGGGCACATAGCTCCCCCCCCCCCCCCATTCACAGCCTTTTATCCTCAAACCCATCTGATAAGAACTTTGAAATAGTAATTTCTTAACAAATAGTTAAAAGACCATATAACGAAAACTCAGGGGTCGACATAGTCCCCCAGGGCCCGAAGGCAGGTGTTGTAAGTTATGCATTGGGGGAATATATGGTTCTTATGAAAGGGATACTCGTATAAACTTCAGAGAGGGCTCATTTAATTTGAAATTGAAAGTTCGAGTTCACTTTTTAATAGTCAAAAGAGATCCAAGGGCAACTAGCCCCCCCCCCCACGCCTTCTTTTTCCAAATCCATCTGATGAAAATTTTGAGGTAGACATTTTGTTAAAAAGAAATAATGCAAAGGTCGGATAAAAAAAACTCCAATGTCCCCCCAGGGCTCGGAAGAAGGCGTTCTAAGTTATGGCAAGGGCATGTATGGTTCCTATGAAAAGGATGCTCGTATAAACTTCATAGAGGGCTCATTTGATTGGAAATTGACAGTTCTAGTTTACTTTTTAAGAGTCAAGAGATTTAAGGACAACTAGCCCCCTCCCATTCTGTTTTTTCCCCAAACCCATCCACTACAAATTTTGAGATAGCCGGTTTTTTAAAAATTGTTCAAAAATTAGATAACAAAACTCTGGTGTCAACACAACCCCCCAGGGCCCAGGGGGTAGGCGTTGTAAGTGTTGTCCTGGGAGCTTGTATGGTTCTTATGAAAGGGATGCTCGTATAAATTTCAGAGAGGGCTCATTTGATTGGAAATTGAAAGTTCTAGTTTACTTTTTAAGAGTCAAGAGATATCCGAGGGCAACTGGCCCCTTCACAAACCATTTTTTCCCCAATCCTATCCGATAAAATTTTTAAAATAGCCATTTCATTAAAAATAATTCAAAGGCCAGACAAGAAAAACTCCTGTGTCGACGCAACCCTCCATGGCCCGGAGGCAGGCGTTGTAAGTACTGCTTTCGGGGCACATATCGTTTTTATAGAAGGGAAGCTTGTATAAACTTCGGAGAGGGTTCATTTGATTGGAAATTGAAACTTCTCGTTCACTTTTTGAGAGTCAAAAGAGATTGGAGGGCAACTAGCCCTCCTCCATGCCCTAAATGCATCAGATAAAAATTTTGAGATATACATTTTGTTAAAAATAGTTCAAAGTTCAGATAACAAAAACTCCGGTTTCGACACAGCCCCCCAGGGCCCGAGGGTAGGCGTTGTAAGTTATGCCCTGGGGGCATATATGGTTGTTATGGAAGGGATGCTCGTATAAATTTAAAAGAGGAAACTGAAAGTTGTAATTCACTTTTTAAGAGTAAAAAGTGATCGGAGGGCAGCTAGCCTCCCCCCACGCTCCATTTATTTTTTTTTCCCCAGACGCACTTCCTATAGAAGGTTTCGTCGCATAAACTTCAAAGGGGGCAAACTTTTTCACTTTTATATTCTGACTTTGATACTAGTTTTGATACTTTGACGAATATTTGATTTTTTTTTAAGTTTGATTTTGAAATAAGGAATTTTAAAAACTTGAAACTTTTTACAATCAAAAACGAATATGAATTAATTAAAAAAAAACTTTCCGAAAAATAGGTTTTTCAAAGAAAAGTAAAGGCCATTTTAAACTTAAGCTCAGCAGATACAAATATTTGTTAAAATTCAAACTCAAAACAACCAGAAATTACTATTAAAGAATAAATGAAACACAAAATTAACAGAAATTAAATAAGCTATCATAGGAAAAAACATACAACAAATAATAATATAAATGAATAAACAGATCTTAAAGCGATTAATACTTAGATTGAATATGAAAATCAAGCTTAAAACAAAAAAAATATTTCGCTATTGAAGTATAAATGAAACTAAAAACGAGCAGAAATTAAATAAACAATCAATGCAAACAAACATACAATAGATATTAATGTAAATTAATAATTAAATCTTAAAACGAGTAAACCTTAAATTGAATTTTCAAATCAAGCTTGAAAGGAACAAAAATCACTACAAACATGAGTATGGGTATTGCCTCCTTCTCTCACTGTAAAAGTCTAAAAGCTACTGCGTCATTGGCGCTTAACTGAAAACTATATGCGTCGTGAACAGTCTTGGAAAGTATACAAAATATCAAATTGATATATAATGATATTAGTTGTTGAAAGATCGATCAGCTTAAGAATCTATCTCGCTCTAATTTTATTTTTATTTTCAATGCTGTAAGAACTGGAAAAGAAAATATTTGTAGTATAATTCGTTTTCAGTGAAGCGCCAATGACGCAGTAGGCTTTTGCTTTTTATTTACAGTTAAGGAAGGGGGCAGTATCCAAACTCTTGTTTGTAGTGAAACTATATTCGTCTTGAACAACTCTAGAAAGAACTAATAAATTAAATTGCTGAAAGCTCATCAGTTCAAAATTTTACAATAATTTTAATGTTTTTTTTTCAATATTAAGTACAAAAGAAAATATTTGTAATGAAATTGTTTTTCAGTAAAGTGCCTATGACGCAGTAGGTTTTAGACTTTTACAGTGAGAGAAGGAGGCGATACCCAAACTCTTGTTTGTAGTGATTTTTGTTCGTTTCAATCTTGATTTGTATATTAAATTTAAGCTTCATTCGTTTTAAGATTTATTGATTAATTTAAATTAATATCTATTGTATGTTTGTTTGCATTGATTGTTTATTTAATTTGTGTTCGTTTTAAGTTTCATTTATACTTCAATAGCAAAATATTTTTTTTTTCGTTTTAAGCTTGATTTTCCTATTCAATCTAAGCATTATTCGCTTTAAGATCTATTTATTCATTTATATTATTACTTGTTGTATATTTTTTCCTATGATTGTTTGTTTAATTCCTGTTCGTTTCGGGTTTCATTTATTCCTTAATAGTAATTTCTGGGCTGTTTTGAGTTTGAATTTGAACAGTTATTTGTCTCTGCTGAGCTTAAGTTTAAAATGGCCTTTACTTTTCATTGAAAAACTTATTTTTCGGAAATTTTTTTTTTAATTAATTTATAGTAACAGCGGTAGTAGCTTGTCCTCCATTCACTTTTGACTCTTCTAAAAGGCAGTAGAACTTCCGACTTCCAATCAAATAAGCCCCATCCAATCCAAAGCTCATACGACCACCCGTTCCATAAAAACCTTATATGCCCGGGGTATAACTTACAACCCTTGCCCCCGGGCTCTGGGGGATTGTATCCACCTTAAACATATTATTATATGCTCTTTGGACTAATGTGAACAAAATGGCTATCTCACAGTTTCGGTCGGACGTGTTTGGGGAAAAGAGGGTGTCAGGGAGGGGGGATTGAGTTTCCCTCCAACACTTTTTACTCTTAAAGGGGAACTAAAACTTTACGTTTCCAATCAAATGAGCTTCATCTAAAGTAGAACTTCCGACTTGCAATCAAATGAACCCCATGTGATCCAAAGCTTTTACGACCACCCATTCCATAAAAACTTTATGTGCCCCCGGGGCATAACTCACAACCCTTACCCTCAGGCATAGTTGTACTTGTAGTCACAGTAATAGTATTGGTATTACTAGTAGCACTATTAGAAATAATAGCTGTAGTACTAATAGCAGCAGTAGTATTAATGCTATTGCCTTTTGGTCAGTTGGACTTCCTTCTCATCAAGTCCTGGAAGTTTCAACTTAATACAGTTAGCCGTTGCTATGACATTGTTTATATATCCTTTTGATAACCTGTATGTTCATATACTTTGGAATTTCATCTGTATTCTGCTAGGGTTACAATTAGTTGCAATAGAAGTAGTAGTTGAAGTAGTTGTAGTAAATATAGGAGTGATAGTAGTATTAGTGCTAGCGTGCACACATTGCCCTTTGGTCAGATGATCTTTCCCTTTAAGCATTCTCTGAAAGTTCCAACTTAATACCCAAATCAATTTTTGAGATACGCTCTTTTGACAATGTACATGCACATAGCATCTTTTGATTTTGTTTGAATTTCCCCTCAATATTGTAAATGGAGTAGTGTGGAAGTAGTTGTGGTAACAGTAGTAGTGGTGGTAATTGTAATACTAGTAGTAGCATGCAAATATTGTCTTTCTGATAATCTCCCTTATCTTTTCCTGAAAGTTCCCAATTACTATATTCAGTCATTCCTGAGTTATACCCTTTTGACGATCCGTATGCACATAACTTGCTTTTATTTAGTTCAAGACTCCCCTTAACACCTGATTGCCCTTCGTCTTTTTGGAAAGTAAAGTTGAAACACGCATACCTTTTTCAATAATATATACTATATGTAAGCAATTAACGAATTGCCTAACTTACGACCCTTGCCCCGAAGACTGTGGGGAGGTTGATATCCCCAAAGACATGATTACTGGACCTTTCAACAACGCTGACGAAAATAGCTCTCTCAAATTTATGATCAGAGGTGTTTTTTTGGAATGATAGGCTTGGGGTGGTGGCTGGTTGTCCTCCATCCATTTTTGACTCTTAAAAAGGGTACTGAACTTCCGACTTCCAATCAAATGAGCCCTATCTGATCCAAAGTTTATAGGCTTACGGCCACCCGTTCCATAAAACCTTTTATGCCCCGGGGTATACCTGACCACCCTTGCCCCTGGGCTCTGTGGGGTTCTGTCCAACCTGAAGGCATTATTATATGCTTTTTGGGCTCTTTTGAACAAAATGGTTATCTCACAATTTCGATCGGATGCGTTTGGGGAAAAGAGGGTGTCAGGGAGGGGTGAGTTGCCCTCCATCACTTTTGACTTTTAAAAGGGAACTAGAACTTGTACATTTTCAATCAAATGAGCCTGACCACACCTTCCATAAAAACCTTACAAGCTCCCGGGGCATAATTTACAACCCTTGTCCACTCTTGGTGTTTTTGTAAACCTCGAAGGCCTTGTCATGTGATCTTTGGACTATTTTTGAGCAAATGGCTATATCAAAATTTCACCACATGTTCGATACAACCACCCTGGGAAAAATACGGATTCTTTCTTGAAGGTGTGACCTATTTAGATTGTTCTTGTGGCCAGAAATGTCAACTTGCCCTACGCGACAGGCTTGCATGTAGTAATTCTCATTGTCCTTTATTCTGTAACCACAGACAATGTGAGCCTCTTCTTGATATCATGGCGTTACCATAGGTTCGATACAGCCACCATGGGAAAACTACAAATTCTTCTTTAAGGTGTTGAACTTTTTAGATCGTTTTAGTGGCCAGAAAAGTCCATCAATCAATCAATTTGAATGACAGAATTTACTCTTTTTTTTCTTTTTTCACCGCTACTTTTTTATTTCTATACATTATATTTTAGTGCCTATCTTATAGTGCTTGTCGCATTCTCGTTTTAACTTTCAGTTACTCTGTTGAAGTGAAGAAGACAACGATAGTCTTTCTACAACTGTTAAGCTGAGAAGCTCCCTTGTCTTCGAGAAAGCCCTTTATTAAAACAAGTTGTTTCTCCCATGTTATGGCCATAATTTCTATGAGTTGTTTCCTTGGTTCTATAGTGATTGCCGCTTGTGCAGTGGCTAGCAAACGAGAAGAACTATCAACAACAACAACACCAACAGACCAATAGTGTAAAAATGACATGAGTTTTGAGAGCACTGCTCTGAAATATCTTTAGAAACGATGCTGAAAGGTACAGCTTAAATTTTGTTCCGCATATGGATATTTTGAATGATTAGTAGATGTTCTTTAAATGTAAATTTACTAATTAGTAAATTCGTAGTTATAGTTACTGTAGTTATAGTTTCCAATTTTACTACCTGTTATTGCAGACCCTTTATTATTTTGCAACCAGAGACAAAATGAAACTCGCTTGAATTCCAGTTTAAATAAGTACAAAGAAGGACAACCACAGAAATTTTTTCTTAGATAGAATGAGTCTGATAAACCCTTACAGGGTCGATGGTGGAAGGATGGGGCTAGCACATGAAAAGTCTTTAAAAAAAACGTCATGTTTACTAAATGTTACAAAATTTGCTCTTGTCGCATCTTTTTTGTCTTACCGGAAATATAGGCTGAATTCCTTTGGATGACCTTGAACCCAGATTGTAACATAAAAAGTTTATACAATTTGTTATTATAAATACTGCAAAGGAAAAACAATACATCAGCTAATTAATAATATTTAGAATTACTAATCAGTGGTAATTTTATATCATCAGTTATCTCTTCTTCTGTTAAAATTTATATGCTTTTCAGTCCAGACTATTTAGTCCTGTTATGGAAAGAAGAATAATTGTGAGGTGCACTTTGGTAGCAAGAAATGCTAAACATTGGTGAAATAGTAACTAAAAATGGCGATAACACAGATTGGATCTGTGTTATCGAAAAAGATCTTCGTTAAAACGAAGAACTTCGTTTTAACTGAAAAAAACGGCTTATAAGAGCTTTCCTTAGTCAGATAAAATTTCAAAGTCACAGATAAAATTTCAATCAACCAGCACAACAAAAATGTAAAATATACTTGTGAATGTAGCAAAACAAGCAATAGAGTTACTAGAGGAAAGTGACTGTTGCACCGTTCTATAGAGTGCAAATGGGCACTCTTGCTTTTGAATGCTTATGAATGGGCATAGACATTAGATTAGTTGAAATGGGGGTGCAATCCTAAATAGTGGACTCCACATAGGGACACATGTTAGAAAATATTTTTTACTCCATAATATGGACAATACTCATAGTTGTGGCACTTGGCCTAACACGTAATCAGCCAAATGTCCTTTCTAAATTTTTAGCTTAAGACGTTTGAACAATTGAACATATTCCTAAGGGTATTGAAACCTGGGGTTAGCTGGAGTTTCTTAGTATTAGTTGTAATCTAAGACATCTAGAAATTCCTCCCATGATTTTTCCAAGTGACCCCTAAGGAATTTTTGAAAGTTTGGAAAGCCATTTATCCCAAAAATGCTTCCAGAACTTTCTGAAGATTTCAAAACTGTGCCACATATACGAAAAACAAATCACTACCATTTTTTAGATGAAAGACCCCATCAACAAAATCTACAAAATTAAATATCAATAAACTTGTTTTCTGTCATGTTTTTTTTATTTAAACTTGGCGCCCAAAAGTAAAACTAAAGTTGTTGAACGGAGTATGAGGCTCAGTTCGTCGTTCTAAGAACGACGGTACTAAGAACGAAGAACGGCATTTCAAAGAACGGCTTATAAGCAAAACATTTCATAGAACGGCGAAAACGAACGGCTTAATTGTAAAACCGAGGATTTGATTTCCATAGAATGACGAAAACGAATGCAGCTATTAAGAATCCACTGTCAGCTGGCAATCTGGAATATAGGCTATATATGAATTTTTAAAGTAATGTGAAATGGAAGCAATCCTGTAAGTAAAATTTGCCTTAATATTAGCCATCAAAGTTTAGGTATTTTTAGATTTTTATTGGTGTTGGATGTATCAGTTAAAAATATAATTTAATTTCTAATAGTGTACATCTAGAGTAAAGTCGAGCTCTGAAGTTTTTTCTTTAGCCTAGTTTTAGGCTATCAGAAAATAACTGAACTGTTCTAAGCTATTTTAAAGCATCTATGCTATATTGTAGCTCCTTTCTTTCTGTGTTGCCATCTGTTCTCGCTTAGGTTAGGCTAAACTGTGGTAAATTTAGTTTTTTTTCAATTAGCCTAACTAGCTAGGTATAGGCTAGGCCTAACATGAACACATCACTTGATACATCTTTGTTATCAATTTTGTGGTTGACCAATTTCTAAGGAAACATGCTAATAAGGTAAAAGTAGCACTATTAGATTCCTTGTTTTATTATGTTTTTTTTTCAAATAGGCTATCATGGTTGCTTCTGACAATCCACCCCCCCCCCCCCTTATGGTCCTAAATTGGTAAATATGTACATTATCAGGTAAATCTCTACCAAATCATATTATTGACTTATGCATAAAGTGAATATACCACTCAATGCATTTTTTTATGCTGATTACAAATATAATAATCATTTCTATCAGAAGTAAATTTCAGTCCCCCCTATATTCCAATTCAGGGTATATTTCTAAATTAGGGGGGGGGGGTAAAGTTTAAACTTACCTCCCATTTACATCAGAAAAAAATTTGTCCCCACCCCCCCCCCCTCTAATTTAGAAATATATACCCTGAATTGGCATATATAGGGGGGGGGCTGAAATTCATTTCCAGTAGAAATGATTATTTATTTGTAATCAGCATAAAAAAAGGCACCAAGTGGTATATTCACTTTATGCGTAAGTCAATAATATAATTTGGTAGAAATTTACCCATTATCATCCAACTTAGCTAAGAACATATTGAGTACTTCATTATATGATGTCTTTTTTGTGATTTTTCCAAATTCAATAATTGATTCTGGGGCAAATTCCTTTTTGAGCCCTTGAAGAGGCTAAAATGGCTCACAATAGCCTAGGCTAGTTGCAAAAACTTAAAAATATCAGGTAAAATTCTACCTTAGCTACTTTTGGCTATCTTGGAAAGGGGTTAGGTTAGGAAAATGAAACTTTCTAAAATGGATCTACAGACTAAAGTATGTCCTGGTATGGTATCTTGAAGTACCTATCTCCACTCCTTTTCCCTCTAGAGGGTCCTGAAATTTGCCTACATGACAGGTCTAGTACCTATTGAAATTTTGACAAAAAATATTTTACCTTTATTTTCAGTTATCAGTTTCTTTTTCTTTGGCTTTAGTTCTGAAAATGCAATTCCTGTTTTTTTTTAGTAGAATTTTAAGCCATATCAATGTCTTTTTTTGAAAATTTAGGAAATGTATTTGCATATCTCTAAAACCTTATAAATTAGGATTGAGCAAAGTTGTGAAGCTGAAAACAACTGTGTTGTACTTCATTTAAGCAGAAGATCTATTTTACAAGGTTTCACTTTTATAACACATGGATTTTAATGGTCATCAAAGGTCAGGACCCTCTAGAGCAGTGGTCAGGGAACCCAGGTAAATTATCCCAAATGGGGTAAAAATGAAACTTTTGTGAGTAAAAAGTATACATTTTTGATTTGCTATTTTATAAACCTGTTAGTATTTTTTCAACTTAAACAATTTAGCAACATATATAGGCCACACCATCTCACTCCCTATTGCTAGAGTGTTCTTGAGTTAAATCTTTGCACAGCAAAGCAGATCCCTGGCTACCTGCTCAGTCTGTGCCATGCCATCAAGATACTAATACATTGATGAGTCTGCAAGCCTGTGAGGAAGACCGCCATTTTATCATTAATTAATTAAAAAAAACTTTTTCCACAAAATAAGTTTTTCAAAGAAAAGTAAAAAAAACTCCATTGAACAAAAAATGAGCACAAATAAAATCAAATAATCTACCAAGCATGAAACTACCACAAATCAGCATTGATAAATAAATAAAACCCAAAACAAACAGAAATTACAATAAATAACCAAGTCAAACTCAAAACAAGCAGAAATTAACATAAGTTGGGCACAAAACCCCTATGCCTTCCCAAGGCCAGAACAAAATTTGCACTTTACTGAAAAAATATAAATGTTTTTACTTTTATAACTTTAATAAATCAAATAATATTAACATTTTGATTACTGAATATCAGTATATGTATATTAAACTGACAATGCACATTCATTTGTATTTTTTCAGTAAAGTGCAAATTTTGGCAGTCGTAAGGTTATATCTCATTCTGTTACTGTTACATTCATGTATCATACTGTTACATTTTTTTATTCAGGAAACTAGTTTGTCCCTCCTGCCCCCTCTTGCTCAATTTTTTTTTTAGAAAAATCCCCTTACTTCCTAATCAAAGAATGTCTCATCAACTCATGAACCTGGTATTGATGTAATGTCTTATCTAAGGTGAAATAGCATAGAGTATGTGTATGTTGTACTTTCTTGGGTCACCATTCATAAAACCATGACAGATTAAAGGAATTTCGTCACTATGTATTGTAATTTGGAGTTCATTGAGAAAGATTCTTTATGTTAGCAAAACAACTCACAAAATAACTAGCACGCTGGTGTGTTTTTAGGATTTTGAAAACTACTATGCATTGCCCATCCCCTCCCGCACAAAAGAATCTCTGTAAAACTCTATTCCTCCCTCGTAGAAAATGTCTCACCAATTCATAGACCTGGTTTGCATATGCTGTAATTTCTTTTCCTTTTAAAATTTTTTCTTAATGTTACTTCTCGAATACTTTTCATGACTCATATTTTACAACCAAAATGGACCAAATAATTGTATTGGCCATAAAAAGGATGTTCATACAGCAACCTTTGAACCATCATTAGATCTTAGATCTTCTCTGCCTCCAGAGGCACCTAGGGCATTGACAAGTAGTCTCCATTTTTGGTGACATCCTGTTGCATCTTCTAACCTGGATTTTACAAACATGTTAAGAAAACAGAGATCTGGCTGGTATGTGCAGTGAAGGTGTGCAACCAAAAGGATTCTTGGAAGTTCTAAGGTCCCCCATTCTCAAGATATAGCATAGATACTGACATTGATGTTAGTGAATGATATCTGCAATAAGAAGTTGGTTGGTCATTTTTTGGATTTCAACATTTGATGTTCAAGATTCTTTGAAGACATATGTTTTCAAAGGCCAGGATCCTATGCTCTTGCTAAGTATTTATATGCCATGATTTGGCTTCACACGTCAGAACCAGCAGAACGTAATTGCTGAAGAATTGAAGTTTGATACAAAGTGAGAAGATGTTTGGTTGCTGGATTCTCTTCATTCTATTGAAAGCTCCACTTGCTTGGCCTATAAGGGGCACTTCTTCTTTCTGGATTTAGCCAGTGTTTTCAATTACACTTTTATGGTTTTGAAACCTGAATACTTGTTCCAATTCACCATCACAGCTCTTAACACTGAAGTGGTAAGCTTGAAGATAATGCATTTGGTTTCATTGGTGTTGATTTGGAGCCCTATGCAATTTGCCTTTGTATAGATTTTGCCAAAGAGTTGTTGGAGACATTTCCTGAGGATATTAATATCATCAGTGAAGTCAAGGTCATATAGACCTTCTAGTCTATATGACCTAGTTTAAAAATTTAACAAGGTAACTTAAAAATGTATCTAGTTCTGCATTAGAACTTGCAGCTTGAGTGGTTGTATTGCTTGTAACATAATCAATTACTTTGATGAATAGTGACAGTGATAGGCCGCAGCCTTGTGTAACTCCTGAGAGAGTGTTGCATTAGGCCTTTAGATGTATGGACATAAGCCTCAGTATTCATGTATGTAGAAGAAAATATTTGAAGGATCTTTGTTTGCATACATATTGGGTTGGCCAAGTGTTTGTCCCACCAGGCCAGGCGAGTGGACAGATAGATAGTTGGGATCAAAACCCGACAACTGACAAAAATTGTTTACCCCTGTTATAGCACAGTGGATTGATGCTCCGCTTCTCAAGACAGGGTCCAGAGTTCAATCCCTGTTTCAGCAAGGTTGGGCGACAAGTTTGCTATTTATCCCTGTAAAAAGGATCCAGCAAATGAAATGTTGATCTGACCCCCTATGCGCCAGCAATAGCTCTAGAGGATCTTTATCCTTTTTTCCTAATTTGGAAAACATAATGGGAATGTATCTTCCAATGAATTTCTTCATGGAGAGAGTCAAATACTTCTTCAAGATCAGTGAACATCATGTCAAGTTGATACAGCCATTCACATGATTTGTCTGTTAGCAGTAGGGGAGTAAATATAGTAAACTTGAGAAAGCAGCTTTTTAGATGTTCAGAGTAGACTTATGAACTAATAGAACTTAGATTTTTGAACTAATAGTTGTTGTTTAGCGAAATAGAACAAAAATTTATTCAAACTATTGAAACATTCATAGAAGAAAAATTTATTCAAAAAGAAGAAAAATTTACTAAAATAATTCACAGTTAAGACTATTTGAAACAAAAATTAGAAATAAGAACCAATTTTAAAGGTACTATAGCATCATTATTTCAGGAAAATTTAGATAAGACACAAGCTGAATTTTCATGAAATATTGCCCTAACTTGGACATAAGAATTCTTTATTTGCTGTAATTTTTTCTTCTTATTTCACAATTGACACCCTATTGGCTGAAGGAGCTTTCTGCTTACACTTGATAATATTAATTATGTGTGTGTTTAATTACTTCCTCCAAAGGAGGAACCTTGTACTAATCTTCCCATCTCAATACTTGCTACTTCAAGGGCAGGATTTGCTGACAACATATGTTTCATTTATTGATAATTGAAGAATACTAATGTTTTAATTTTCTTTTCTAGGTACAAAAGATTGATGGAATGAGGAAATTGATTGTCATTTCCAATGGAACAATTTGTCCGTTAATTCAGAGTAATCCACCTTGGCTTGGTTCTGAGTCGATGGACTCAATTTGTGTCTGATGTTCAGCCAATGTTTCCAGAATGAGAAGCTAGTAGTAGGAGCTCACGTTTTAGTAACATTCAACGCCACCAAAAAAAATTGAATAATAATGTTCCATTAAGTGGGTCCTTGTGAAGTTATAGAGGTTGAAGTGAAAGAATCTCCGGCGGCAGCGGTAGACTCCTGTGTTGGGCAGACTCTGAATTTGTCAGAGATATGTGAAGTAACTACGAGTCAAGAACAGATGAATTCTGAAATTCCCGAATCAGATAAATTTGACCACATTTATCAAAGGGAAATGCATAAGAATTTTGTAACTTCTGATGTGATTATTCACAAAAATGGTATTAGTATTTTGCCAAATACTGAAGAAATGTCCATGACAATGGTGGAGATCGAATTTTGTGTCCTAACTCACCCCAAAAAAGTGTTGGCAATCCTCATAACAACGTTACTGCTCCAAATCCTCAGCCAAGACGTTTATTAAGAGTTGCAGTCCCACGTTTAGACATGGCAGCGCTCAAACGCTCTCACAAAATAAATCGCACAATTGCAGTCGACCGTGAACTTAAGGAGGGCTCCAAAACCCGTCTTCACGTTATTGCTTCAACCAATCATGATGTTCAAAAGAAGGAGGAGTTGCTTCAACGTGATGCTTCCCCCAAAGCCGTGTCTCCCCATTCTTATGTTAGTGAAAGTATTTTCAGTAGTGGACCTTCAGAGAATCTTGCCAATTTTGATTCACATCCTGTTTTGGCTTTTGACTACCTGAGTCATAACAATGTCAATTTGGACTATGAATCTCACGATATTACAAGAAATGTATTTCTTACTCTCATTCCCTTAACTCTTGTGACCTACCCTCTTTTACTGTTCTCTTCTTTTCTATTCTGCTCTCTATCTCTCTTCCCACTCTCTGTCTCTGCTCAATTTCTTTTATCTCTTTCCAAAATAGGGGTAGCATTTCAAGCTTTGTTAATATAATGGCTGAAGAAGATGTGTCTAGTATTATGCTCTTTTGTTCGACATTATGTATGTATATCAAGCGTGTGTGTCTAGCATCTGTGTGGCACATCCTTTAGTTTAAAAAAATCCTCTGCAGTTAAATAGAGAGAGAAAAATATCAAAACGAAGAACAAAACAACGGGTCTACAGCAGGGTTGAAATACCTTGTGTTTTATCATTATCTCTAGGGATCTTTTATATTGCCAAAACAAAAAAAAAAATCACTAAATCAGCATATAAATCACTAGATTATTGAAGAAAATCACTAAAAACATCACTAAGATCTAATGATTTGTTTTTACCGAGTGGCAACCCTGGTCTACAGTTAGTACAAGCGAAGGAAACGATAGATATTTTGTCTGTATAAAGCTAGGCGTCTTCAGTGCTGAATATAGAAGAAACTAATTAACGGTAAAATCTAGAAGAATCTATAAAATCTAAGAATAAAATATAAAACTAAAAATTTAAGAAAAAAAACAATATCTATATATATAACACCACAGAGTATTTATATGAACAATTACGAGTAACTCGTGAATGCACAATAGCAACGCTACAGTTGCTTTTGTGTTCATTTACTAGCTTAATAAGGAGTAGTCCATGGGGGCCAAAGTCCAAAACTAGTTCCAGATGTAGTACAAGGGAGTATGCCACAAAGAAAATACAATTAAGATAAAAGAAGTAAAAATCAGAAGAAATTGAAAAAAAGATAAGATGAAGCTCAAATTACATGTGAAATCAATTAATCATTTTGTTAAGTACTAATAAAAAAAAGTTTTCCAAAAACAAGTAATGAGTCATAGTAAAACCTAAGGCAAGCAGTAATAATGTCTTAAAAAACTTGAATTTAGGACAACCAGAAGTTACCATCAATAAATAAATGAAAACGATAATAAATTAAAATTAATTATCACATCAGACATAAAGATAACAGATACTAATATTGAAGAATAAATAAATCCTAAAACGTGTAGCAATTAAAATAAATAATCAATTCAAGGGTCCTCTAAGAAAAAAGCTTAATTTCAGCACTCTCCTCAGACCGGCTTTTGATAGTCTCAAGGCCATAAATTATTGGTGATTACTCAGATATTTCCTCAGGTGCTTACTCAGATACTCCCAGCAAAATCCTCAATTACATTGGCTATCTGACGAAACTCGCCCGCCTGCGTAATTTCGCGTAATGTCATTGGATTGAACTACGCTCAACATACGCTTGGATTGGATAACGTTCTGCCCGTGCAGTGTATTTGGATATCGCAAGCCTTTAGGAAGGCAAATCATCTGATCGGATGGTTTTTGAGGTTTACAATAATCAAGGAGGCACACTTGTGCCTCTATAAAGAGGCGACCCACCACAATGTTAAGCGATTTCCGGTCCTAGCGGTCGCAGAGAGACAGCGGTAATCGTATTTTGTAGCCCAAGCTCAAACTAAGAAACGTGCAAAATTTCACCCCCCTCCGACTTTATCTTCATGGGTAAAAGTGGGCCGGAAGTTTCGACCCTCCGACCACAGCCCCCCTTTAACGTTGTCCGATTGGGTTGAAATTTAGAGGTTAAGCTTTCCTAGGGCCCGGGAGCTTATCCTCGAAATTTCAGCTCAATCCGATCACTCCTTCCCTGTTTTTTTATATACGAGGAAATTTTTTATATACTGAATCTAAAGTTTAAAAGAGAAACTCAGTTTCTTTTTTAAATTATTTGAAAAAAATTACGTTTTCTAAAGAGTTAAAGAGGCTGAGTTACAAGGTCGACCCTTAAAACACCCTGTCGAGAAAGAAAAGAATAATACACAATCATCTAACAGTTAGTCAAGCAATAATAAGTAATAAACTGTACAAAAACGTGCAGAAATTATTTGAAAAAAACTACGTTTTCTAAAGAGTTAAAGAGGCTGAGTTACAAGGTCAAACCTTAAAACGTACAGGGATTAGGAGGCACAGTCGGGGGGCTGCCGTCCCCCAAACCCCCCGCTTTCGCAGCCTTTAAATAAAAAAAAAGTTTTTTAAACTGAAAGTAAGGAGCTACATTAAATCTTAAAACGAACAGAAATTATTCCGTATATGAAAGGGGCTGTGCCCTCCTCAACGCCTCGCTCTTTACGCTAAAGTTTTTATTGTTTAAAAAAAGAGTTGTGAGAAAGTCAAACTTTAGCGTAAAGAGCGAGGCGTTGAGGAGGGCACAGCCCCTTTCATATACGGAATAATTTCTGTTCGTTTTAAGATTTAATGTCGCTCCTTACTTTCAGTTTAAAAAACTTTTTTTTTATTTAAAGGCTGCGAAAGTGGGGGGTTTGGGGGGCGGCAGCCCCCCAACTGTGCCTCCTAATCCCTGTACGTTTTAAGGTTCGACCTTGTAACTCAGCCTCTTTAACTCTTTAGAAAACGTAGTTTTTTTCAAATAATGTTAAAGTAAGATAGCCCGTGAATCCTATTAAATAATCTGTGTTAAGACCTCTAGCAATCTCGGAGTTTTGATTTACAAGAAATCGCTCTATACGATTACCATGATCAGTATGACAATTTAATTTTGTTATATTGACAAACCAGCGAAAACTTATAAGCGTGCCAAGTACGAGAAAAATAGCAACAGTTCAGTTATAAATCAAACAAGAATGCTAGCTAAAAATGATATATTATGCACATGAAGAATTTTGCCCTGTCGGTTTAAGTAAACACCATCCGAGACTACTGTTGGAGCGACATTTTTCATAAATAATTGCAGGCATAGTTGTGCATAACTGTATGCGTTTATTTATTCATTCCTTCAAAATCGGTAGATATTAAAGGTAAACTAAGTTGAGACCCCCCCCCCCTATTAAATTAAACAAAGCATCAATTGACCGAAAAGTAAAAAAAAATTTAACACATTATGCGTTGAAAAATAATTTACTAGAATACATCAAATAAAAATAATAATTGAAATCTTTTAGTTGTAATACTTTATATATGATTGTTTTGTTTAAAATGGCCCATTTGCATAGTTGGGGGCCCTTATCCTGGATGTGTGTGCATCATGTTGTCCTCAAAGGCACAATGTTTGCACCTTTGGATCATTTTGTTGAAACATTTTAATTTAAATTGTCTGAGTTAAAACTTTGAATAATTGCTAAACAAGTGCATTAAAGGCATTGAATACCCATTGCATCTTGAGAGGCTGAATCTAAAAAATGAAAAGTTAAAAATTAACACACTAGACGTATAAAAATGTCTAACTAGAATAGGTGACAGAATACATTAAAATTGCATAATTTAGGCTATATATTTGCACAAGAGGGGGGGGGGGTATAGTATTTGGACAGACCCGCTATACTTTACCCTCACCCCCCCCCCCCTAATGTGCAGATATATAGCCCAAATTATATAAGTCTAATGCATTCTGTCACCCGTCACTTGTCTTTGTGGCTATGAAACCGGCTTTCTCGAATCTAAAATTCCTTAATTTGTTCTGAATAATTAACAAGTACCGGTGAGGGTTTAAACATTTTTTTAAAACATCTTTTAAAGCATTTTTTTTCTATGATTTTTATTTATTTAACAGTTAAGAGGGAAGAAACGTTCCAGTCCTATACCGAGGTCCCTACACAAAAAGAAAACAAGTACCCCCACTCGTCGGAAACAAATTAATAATGCTGCGATTACATTAACATCCACAAGATTTGGCATTGATTTACCTGATGTGGAAGAAGAAGATGAAGCGCAAGACGTCTCTGCATCCCTACCTAAGCCGCTCGTTGAAACCAGTAAGTGTAATCGGCTATGGGACTCAAGTAGTACGTCTGATTCAGATGATGAAGGAATAGAGTTAATACAAGTGAAACTAAAGGAAATCGCCAGAAGTCTTAAAAAGAAGGATAAGAAGAAGAAGAAAGTTGACTGTATCAAAGAAGCTATGACGGTTCTGGAAAGAAAGGATCAGACACCGAAACCAAAGCTTGAACGTGCATTGCGGCTACTAATAGAAGGTAAATGTGTTTTTATACATATAATTTTAGCAATAGTTGTATTAGTTGTCTTTTCTTCTGGTGAGAATAAAACACTATTCTTGATATTATAATTTGTGGCAATTCAAAAACCATTACGTGACAAGAAACAAGTTACAATTATGTGAAAAACACCCTCAATAAAGAGTACGAAAAGTTCGATACCGTAAAAATTTTTTATACCGTAAAATTGAATATGTCGGCTTCCTTTCATCTATTCAAGGCTTCCTTTTTTATACCCTCCCGTATTTTTTACGCTCTTCCATATAGTTTCAATTTCTTTAAATAATTTATTACGACATCATACCACCCCATTCAGGGACGACCGGTTTTTTATTTGGCCTCAAATGGATGGCCGAAAAGCACAATGTTTAGCAATCTATTAGCCTAGCTATCTTGATCTTTCTTTCTATGCTCCCCCTTCAGAAAGCAAGATTGAACCACCTTTTTTGTACAGATTCCTGTTTGATATACGGCCAGTCAAACAAGTGCCTAAAATCCTTAGACAACTCCTTTGGAAAATACTTAATAAAGTTTACTCAACCTTTGAAGGCACCCAAGTTTCAAAACCATATTTTACCACTTTCATAACCTTGGCTTCCAATATTTTGTTTTTGGTTTGCAGACTTAGCTTTCTATTCTTCCAAAAATATTTCAACTAAAAAGAAACACCCTGCGTTTGTTTATCTACTTATATATAAATATGTGGTAGGACAAATAAATTTTCAATTTCTTATACCCTTAGAAAAAACCTGCTTTAGTCAAAGATTATTTGAAAAAAACTACGTTTTCTAAAGAGTTAAAGAGGCTGAGTCACAAGTTCGAACCTTAAAACGTACAGGGATTAGAAGGTGAAAGTACGAAAGTACTTAAAAAAACTGAAAGTACGGAGCGAAATTAAAACTTAAAACGAACAGAAATTATTCCGTATATGAAAGGGGCTGTGCCCTCCTCAACGCCTCGCTCTTTACGCTAAAGTTTTTATTGTTTAAAAAAAAGAGTTGTGAGAAAGTCAAACTTTAGCGTAAAGAGCGAGGCGTTGAGGAGGGCACAGCCCCTTTCATATACGGAATAATTTCTGTTCGTTTTAAGTTTTAATGTCGCTCCTTACTTTCAGTTAAAAAAATTTTTTAGAGACAAAATCATTTTTTTTTTTTTTTTCTAAATCATTTCTGCACCCTGAACTCTCAAAACTTCCAAAACTCATTCATTTTGCTAATATTTTATGTATGATACTCATATCATTTGTATTATTTTTTTTTTGGAGCAGGAAGGGATTAGGAGAATTTAGGAGTTTTTTTACCTAGTTTTTTTGCCAAAATGGTAGGTTTTAGCTGAATACGGTATCTTCGACTATCGAACATGGTGATACAGTGGCTGAGCTTTAGTGTAAAAAGCGGAGGTTTGAAGGTGCAACAGTCCCTGTAGGCGTAAAAAATAAGGTACTTGGGGGGGGGGGGGGAGGGGGAGGTAGCCCTGTCATGTTTAGTAAAAGTAAAAACGATCATTTTGAACTAAACAGAAATCAAATAAAACGAGATTTTTTAAAACCGAAGTAAAAATGACATTAAATTAAGTTCTGTTTGAACGTAATTCAAGTTCAAACAGAAATTAATTTAAGTTCAACCTTCCCCTTAACCCACCGCCTCTTACACTCAAGCTTCAATGCTTCCTAGACTATAGGATTGAAAACCTTGATGGTTTTATCCCAGTGTTTTTGAATGAAAGGGCTGATTTAATAGTGCTTGTTTTATTTGAAATATTTTGAATCAAACACTTGAGATGACCATTTTACTCTATCTATCGTATTCGAAAATACTTATCAAGAATTGGGGGATCCTTTTTTTTCCTGGCAACACGCTCTGTTAAAAATAAATTTTTAAATAATATCAAAACACTTGAGATGACCATTTTACTGTATTCATCGTATTCTAAAATACTTATCTAGAATTGGGGGATTTTTTTTCTGGCAACACGCTGTGTTAAAAATAAATTTTTAAATAATATAAAAAGTAAATTTTTTACGTATAAAATAAGTTATTAAAAATAAATACTAAAATAAACATTCAAATTATTAAAATAAATATTATTAAAATAATTTTTTTTTATTAGACTGTATTAAAACAAAAATTAAAAAGTATTTTATTTTTTAAGAGAAACTGAAAAAACACATGAAGAAGCCTCGGATTTTCGGTAAAAATAAAAACTTACTTGTGAGGGATGTACGTTATTGCATGCAGCCGACGCAAATACTTCGCCACAAATTTTTGCCCAGGCAGGGGACAGGTTCCAACTCTATCAACTTTCTAAATATAGCCTTATACACACATAAAAAGTGAGCTGATGTAAGTTAATTTTCTGATTTCATCAGAAAAAGAAAACAATCCATGGGAAACCACAAAGTCAATTTTAACATCTCAAAATAATTTCACATTGGTTTTCTTTTCATGCACTATCTTAATCCCTTCCTGCTTCTTGGGAGATGGGGGGGGGGGGCATCGCCCCTCTGGCAGCGCTCATGAACAGATGGACGTAAAAGCGAAAAATACATAGAAACTTTGATTTAAAACACAAGCCATATGACGCTCTCTTACTTTTTTTTTATTAGGCGTGTCATTTTCAATGACTTTGTCATGATTCAAATTTAAAATTCAGGGTAGTAAAGTAGTATCGAAGTCTATCGCTTTACGGACTCTTTGCAGTAATGCTTGTTCTAGATTTTAATTGACCTGCCTTTTTTTCAGGGGAGACTGGCAAAACCCAAGGAGGTTCCGACGCTTCGTTCATGACTGCTCTTGCATCACCGTGAAGAATAGTGATATTAAGTGAAGTATAGAGAACTATAGTGAAGAGATGTTGAATTCATAGAGAGGGTCGAATCTGCTGAAAGGTTTTTATTGTCCCGTGGCGTCATTTCTAATAGCAAGTTCAGACAGACTGGAAAAACGGTCTCTTTGCCGTTAAATCTGTCATAGAAAAATGGTCCACAATATGATGCTCAGATGTGTATAGATAACTTATAAGAGTGGAAACTGGCGCTAGTGTTGGTAAAAAAAAAATATCAACGCCATCTAGCGTTTGGTGACACTTGAGATTTTTCTAGCCTTGTAATTGTGTTTCTGTCAGGAACTGAGATTAGGCACTTCTTACTACTCTCTAATTTTACCAACTACATAAATTAGATTAATTATTCTTATTATTGCACTGAAAAATGCTTAAGTGTCCCCAAACGCTAAATGGTGTTGTAAGTTTTTTTTTTATCACCACTAGCGGCAGTTCCAACTCTTGTAAGTTAAAGTTGCCCAGACTCTTTGGTCGTAGCTGAAAAAATTGTTTGCTTGGCTGCCTTCAAAGGTAGAATCAGTATCACAATTTATGTTCAATCTCACTTTGATCCTTCTGACCTTAATTATCCTGCTGAACCTCCCTTTGAGAACAGCTTAACAAACAGTTTTTGGTGATTACCTCAAACGTGTCAAAATGTCATTTATAATTAGAAGGCGTAGTACCAACGATATAAATATATTGGTCCCCTATAAAGGGTCCCCTCTCCTGCTAGAGTAATTGGAAAATTGTGGCAAAAATGTACTGTTTTAGATTTTGAAATTTGTATCAAGAATGAGGCTTCAAAGCGTGATATGTTGCGGAGACAGATACGTTATACGCTGCGTCAACGAGTTTTTATCCCCTTAGACGATGGATAATATCATCCTACCCCTTATGTGTATTATTTGAGGCATTTTTCTTAGAATAGAAATAGTTGACATGAATGTAATAACAAGACTATAAAGGGTCAGATAAACTTTTTTAATTGAAACAAGAAGAAAACAACGAATTAACGATATTTCTTTTATTTACAAAATTAGATTTTCTTTGTTCAAAACATCTTTCATAGGCCTGAAAATCGTTTTTGAAAAAAACTAACTGAGAACGGCTTCAAAGCGTGATATCTTGTAAAGACAGATACATTTTACGCTGCTTCAACGAGTTCTTATCCCCTAAGATAGTTGGTAGCAGCATTCCATCCCCCCTTAATATTAGTTTGATATATTATCCATAAGAAAGAAACAGCTGACATGTAAAAACAAATTAACGACATTCCTTTTATTTACAATAATTAGATTTTCTTTATTCAAAACGATTTTCATAGGCCTGAAAATCTTTCTGTGGGCCTACTCAGAAAAACTTTCTGTGGGCCTACTCAGAAAAACTTTCTGTGGGCCTACTCAGAAAAAAAGAAAGCAACAAATTAACAGCAGTTGTATTTTCTTTAGTCAAGAACACTTTTTCACAGGCCAGTTGGCCTTGGCTGATAAATACCGTCATTATTATCTTTATCACTTATCAATAGATGTTACAGAAATTGGAGTCAATTCCTTAAGCCCACTGATATGAAAATTTGGCTCTCTTTGTGAATATAATGTCTCTTCGCCACTGAAGAATATTTAATAATTGGATGGCTGCAGTGGTGGATTTACCAGTGATAATTTGAAAAATGTTGATTTTGTATTTGATTCGATGTAGACTAGTTGTGCTCTTAACAAATATAGTAGCCGAATGACTTGGGAGTTTTTTCTTTCATGTAAGCAAACAATGACTGCCTCTATTTTCGAAAAAAGAACCTACGTGTGAAAAGAGCTTGCTAAATTCAATTCTAGTTGCAAAATAAACATCCGTTTTGGAAGGGCTTAATCAGCAATGTCTGGGAGAGCAGTAAATGACAAGTAATAATTAATATGCAAATGGTAAAACTTTCAGACGAAGTAAATATGTTTGGATGTTTTTGGCTTGACTCTCCAACTTCAAAAGACCCTTAGTCCATTTTTTTTTTCTTTGGAAACGTGGATTTGGGATATTCAAAGCTCTGAAGAGCGTATTTGAAAGGTGGACTTGAAATATTCAAAGCTTCAAAAGGGTGTATTTGTTTCAAACGACACTATGTACGTCAAGATGGTCAAAAGAGCGTATCTGCAATGTCGCAGAAGAGGCTAAGAATATTTCGTTAAAGCTTTCAGGCAAAGCTGAGTGAGATGTTAAGATTGGCCAAAAGACACTATATGCATCCAGGTTGTCAAAAAGGTGTTTTTGCAATATCCCAGGAACGGCTAAGGGTATTAAGGTGAAACTTTCAGGGTATATTTGGGGGGAAGTTTAAATAGATCGACAGACACTATGGGGATCCATGTTGTCAAAAGGGCGTATTTGAAATATTTCAGGAACGGCTAAGGGTATTAAGCTGAGAATTTTAGGGTATGTTAAACAAAAATCAAAAAACAATATGTGAATACAGTTTGTCAAAAGGCTGTATCTGCAATATCTCAGGAACGGCTAAGGGCATTAAGTTAAAGGAACCCTGACTAAATCAAAAGACACTATGTACATCAAGATTATCAAAAGAGTATATCTGTAATATCACGGGAGAGGCTAAGGGTATTTTGTTAAAACCGTCAGGGAAAGCTGAGTGGGATGTTAAGCTTGACAAAAAGACATTATGTGCATCCAGGTTGTCAAATGGGCGGGTCTGCAATATCTATGAAACAGCTAAGGATATTAACTTGAAACTTTCAATGCATGTTGAAATGAATCAAAAGCAACTATGTGTATCCAGGCTGCTAAAAGGGCGTATCTGCAAAATCTCAGGACCGGCTAAGGATATTAACTTGAAACATCCAGGGCAAGTTGAGGGGGCCGTTGAAATAAATCCAAAGACACTATGTGTCTATTCTTCAAAAGGGTGTATCTGCAGCATCTTAGGAATGGCTAAGTGTGTTACGTTAAAACTTTAAGGGCGTGTTGAGAATTACATCAAAAGACACTATGAGTATCCAGGTTGTTGAAATGTATATATGCAATATCTCAGGTTAGGTTAGACATAGACATAGGTTTATTAAGATCGAACAGCGTAGCCATGGCTAATTTATGTCGTCTTTACAACAATATGAGAAGAAAAAAAAATACAAATAACACTATAAAAACACTAACACGTGAATTCAAATAACACTAAGTCTTGTTGTATGCTTCAACGAAAAAGGGGACAAACGTGTTTTTGTAGCGGTTGGTCCTGCAGACAGGGGGTTGTAGCTTCGACTGGGATCTGGTTCTTTGGTTAACAGGAGCATCAGGTGGGAGGATCAGTCTGTGATGGGGCGAAGATAGCAGTGACTTGCCGAGGGACATGATCAGTGATAATCGTCTGTCGCTGAGAGATTCAAGGTTCAGTTCTTGCAAGAGTTTGTTGTAGTCGTCACTTCTGCTACCAACGATTATGTTAACAGCTCGTTTCTGCAAAGATTCAAGGTCATCGCAAAGGTAGTGGGTGCTCTGGACAAAAGGTCCCCAGACAGCGACGGCATATTCGAGTAGAGGTCTCACATACGTAATATAGGCATTTTTTAGGCTTTGAGTGTCGCAGCCAAACCTGCGCATCAGGAATAGGGTCTGAAGTGATGCATTGCCAGCCTTGATAACCTTCTCCACGTGTTCGGTGAATGTGCAGTCCATCGATAATGTGACTCCGAGGATTTTTGCAGATGGAACAATAGGGAAAGGGACTTGCGGGAATTCCAGATCACGTTTTAAGGGGCAAAACCTGAGGATCATTGATTTATCTGCATTCAGTGTCAACTTGTAACGTTCACAGTCCTCAGAGAAGGATGCCAGAAGGGTCTCGCTGAACTGACGTTCGATTACACCTTCTCTCACGAGGTATTTGAGAACAAATGATAAATCGTCGACGAATTTGAGTCGCTCTTCGAAATTCTGAAGGAGGAAGTTGATGAGGGAGATAAATATGAAACCAGCAAGTCTTGTACCCTGAGGGGCTCCACAGGTAAGTTTAGACCAGTATGAGATCAAGTCACCTTCAAACAATGGAAATACACACTGCATTCTGTCCTGAAGGAAGCTCATCACTAATGCAAGAGATCGCTTCTGTGCGCCCATTGCTCGCATATTTTTTGCTGCCGTAAGATGACAAATCAGGTCAAATGCCTTCCTGAAATCGGCGAGAGCTAGGTCGATGAAGGTACTGCCCTTGTCAAGGTTAAGGGCATTAACTTGAAACTTTCGGGGCATGTTGAGGGGATGTTGAGCTAAATCAAAAGAACAATGTGCATCTATTCAGGTGGTCAAAAACACGTACCTGCAATGTCTTAGGAACGGCTAAGGATAACATGTTGAAACTTTCAGGACATACTCAGAGGGATGTGTAAGTAAATCTTGAGACAATACGGATCCAGGTTGTAAAAGGGACGTATCTGTAATGCTCTGAAACGGCTAGGGTATCAAGTTGAAACCTTCAAGGAATGCTGAGGAGGATGTTGAACCAAATCCAAAGGCATTATATGCATCCAGGGTGTCAAAAGGGCATATCCGCAAAATCTCTAGGAAGGCTGTGGGCAATAAGTTGAAACTTGCACGGAATGTCGAAAGGGGTTGTTGAACTAAATAAACTACGTGTATCCAGGTTGTCAAAAGGTGATTCTCTAAAATTAAGTTGACACTTTCAGTGAATGTCGAAACGAATGTTGAAGCAAATCAAGAGGCACAATGTACATCCCGGTTGTTAGAAAAGCGTATTTGCAATATCTCACGAACGGCTAAGGGCATTAAGTTAAAATCTTCAGGGGGTGGTTGAAATAGACCAACAGACACTATGTGGATCCATGTTGTTAAAAAAGGTGTATTTTAAATTTTTCAGGAACGGCTAAGGGTGTTAACCTGAGAATTTTAGGGTATGTCGAACTAAATCAAAAGACAATTTGTGAGTACAGTCTGTCAAAAGGCTGTATCTGCAGTATCTCAGGAACGGCTAAGGGGATTAAGTTAAGGGAACGCTGACTAAATCAAAAGACACTACATCAAGATTGTCAAAAGAGCGTATCTGGAATATCGCAGAAGAGGCTAAGTAGATTTAGTTAAATCTTTCAGGGAAAGCTGAGTGGGATGTTAAGATGACCAAAAGACTCTATATGCATCCAGGTTGTCAAAAGAGCGGGTCTGCAATATCTCAGATTGGGCTAAGGGTATTGAGTTGAAAATTTCAATGCACGTTGAAGGGTTTGTTGAACTAAATAAAAAGACACCATATTCATTAGGGTGGTCAAAAGGGCGTATCTGCAATATCCCAGAAACAGCTAAGGATATTAAATTGAATCTTTCAGGGAATGTTGAACTGAATCAAAAGAAACTATGTGTATCCAGGCTGTTAAAAGGGCGTATCTCCAAAATCTCAGGACCGGCTAAGGGGATTAACTCGAAACATCCAAGGCAAATTGAGGGGGCTGTTGAAATAAATCAAAAGACACTATGTGTCTATGCTTCAAAAGGGTGTATCTGCAACATCTTAGAAATGGCTAAGGGTATTAAGTTAATACTTTAAGGGCATGTTGAGAACTATATCAAAGGACACTATGGTTATCCAGGTTGTTGAAATATGTATATGCAATATCTCAGGAACGGCTAATGTAATTAAGTTGAAACTTTTGGGGGATATTGGACTAAATCAGTACAGTGTGCATCCATGCAGGTGGTCAAAAAGGCGTACCTGCAATATCTGAGGAACAGCTAAGGGTACAAATATAAACTTTCAGGGTGTGTTAAACTAAATCAAACAATACTAGGTGCATTCAGGTCGTCAAAAGGGCGTATCTGCAATACATCAGGAACGGCTAAGGATAACAAGTTGAAATTTTCAGGGCATACTCAGAGGGATGTATAAATAAATCTAAAGAGACTTTGTGCGTCCAGGCTGTCTAAGGGACGTATCTGCAATGCTCTGAACGGCTAGGGTATTAAGTTGAAACTCTCAAGGAATGTTGAGGAGGATTTTGAACTAAATCCAAAGGTATTATATGCATCCAGGTTGTTAAAAGGGTATATCCGCAATATCTCAAAGATGGCTGAGGGGATTAAAGTGAAACTCACACGGAATGTCGAGAGGAATGTTGAACTAAATACACTCCAGGCATCCAGGTTGTCAATAAGGTTATTCTGTGAAATTAAGTTGAAAATTTCAGTGAATGACGAAGGGGATGTTAAAGTAAATCAAGAGACACAATGTACATCCCGATTGTTAGAACGGCGTATTTGCGATATCTCGGGAACGGCTAAGGGCGTTAAGTTAAAATGTTCAGGGGTGTTGAGGGGGGAGGGTGTTAATCTGAAGAGAAACACATTGTGTGTATCATGATGTCAAAAGGGCGTATCTGCAATGTCTCAGGTATGGCCATGGTATTAAGATGGAACTTTCAGGGGATGTTGAACTAAATTGAAAGACAGTATGTACATCCAGGTTGTCACAAAAACGTGTCAGTAATGTCTCAGGCACGGCTAAGGGTACAAATTTATGCTTTAAAGGGCTAAGGCGATACTTTGACGAAATATTGGACGGAGGATCAATTAGATTGACTTAGGGGACCAAGGGAAGCTTATCAAGGACGACAAATGTTTGAAGAAAAAGTGGTTGTATTGATTCTTAATGTAAATATTCTTTATTCTACGTTGATCTGCGTAACATTTTTGGCAGCGAGAACCAAGGGAACCTCAACTGGAAACAAATGTGGTTGCATTGATTCTTGACCTCATATATATATATATATATATATATATATATATATATTATATATATATATATATATATATATATATATTATATATATATATATATATATATATATATATATATATATATATATATATATATATATATATATATATATATATATATATATATATATATATATATATATATATATATATATATATATATATATATATATATATATATATATATATATATATACATATATATATATATATATATATATATATATATATATATATATATATATATATATATATATATATATATATTATATATATATATATATATATATATATCTATATATATATATATATATATATATATATATATATATATATATATATATATATATTTTAACAACATCTCTGGGACGGCTAAGGGTATTACAATGAAACTTTAAAGACATGTTGAGGAGGATATTGAACTAAATCAAAAGAAAGTATGTGTATACAGGTCGTCAAAAGAGCGTATCAGAAATGTCTCAGGAATAGCTAATGGTGGTAAATTGAAATTTTCAGCGTCAGTAGGTGGGGAAATTGGACTAAATCAAAAGACACTACGCACATCCAAGTTGTCTAAAGGACGTGTTTGCTATATCTCAGGAACGGCTACGGGTATTGTTTATTTTTTTCTTAACAACAATCTATAACTATTTTGATAAATGAACTCAAAATACATTTTATGTTAACAAACAAGTAGTTAACCAAAATATAATCCAATCAGGCTCTTATTGTTTATCTATATTCAAGGTTGTGACAGAATCTGAGTCAGGATGGCTCTAGCCCTACAGAAGGCCGAAAATTATGCAAATTTTTCATCATTAATTTGAATAATATTCCCCCTATCCATCCAACCAAAGGTCTGTAGTAAAATTACCATTAGAATTTGTCGCAAAATATAAAAGGCAAGCCAAAATCTCGATTCCTAAAATCCCGAGCAGAAAAACCATTCAATAGAATTTTTGTCCAGAAACGGAGTTTTTCAAAGAAAACTAAAGGGCTACATCAAACATTTCGGGGTAACGGACTGTAAGAAAGGAGCTCAGTAGTAACCGAAACTCAAAAAAACGAAATGTGTATACCAATAGATACATCAAAAGAATCAGATTTTTGTGCTGATTTCAAATATATAAGTTTCATAGAGTTTAGTCTTACCCATTAAAAGTTACGAGCCTGAGCATATGTGCCTTATTTTAGAAAAAAGGGGAAACACCCCCTAAAAGTAACAGCATCTTAATGAAAATCGCACCATCAAATTCAGCGTATCAGACAACCCAACTGTAGAGGTTTCAAGCTCACACCTACAAAAATGTGAAATTTTGTATTTTTTGCCTGAAGAAAGATCAAGAGTGCGTGTTTATTTGTTTGTTTTTCTCCCCAGGGGTGCTCGTATCGACCCAGTGGTCCTCGAATATCATGTGAGGGCTCATTCGAACGGAAACTAAAACTCCTAGCGCCGTTTTCAAGTGACCAAAAAAATTGGAGAGCAACTAGGCCCCCTCCCACGCTCATTTTTTCCCGAAGTCACCTGATCAAAATTTTTAGATAGAAATTTTGTTAAGCATAGTCAAAAAATCTAATAACAATGTCTTTGAGGATGGCTTAATTCCCCGGGAGAAGGGTTGAAAGATATGAACTTTGCCCAGTGTTTACATGTAGTATTGGTTATTGGGAAGTAGTCAGGTATACAAACGTTTTCAGGTGAAATTTTTTCTGGTGGGGGGTCGGGAGGAGGGGGTTACGTAGGATGATCTTTTCGTGGAGGAATTTTTCGTGGGGAAGGCGCCACTTTTCCCGGCATTATTTAAGAAACGATCAGAAACTCAATAATAAAGCAAGTTTTTTCAACTGAAAATAAGGAGCAGCATTAAAACTTAAAACGAACAGAAATTATTACGTATGTGAGGGGTTTCTTCCCCTCGTCAATACCTTGCTCTTTACGCTAAAGTTTTTTTTTTGGTACTTTCAAAAGAACTATTTATTCTAATTAAACGGCCTTTGTGATTCAGGGGTCATTCTTATAGAATTGGAACAGAATACAAACTTTAGCGTAAAGAGCGAGGTATTGACGAGGGGGAGAACCCTCTAATATGCGTATTAATTTCTTTTCATTTTAAATTTTAATGTTGCTCCATACTTTCAGTTGAAAAAACTTGTTTTTTTATTCAATTAAACTAAAAATGAGTAGAAATAATTCAAATCATAGTTGAAACTTAAAACGAATAGAAATCTAACTACTACTAATAACAACTAACCAAGCCGCCTGAGGCCAACACAGCTACGCACGCTCCTCTTCCATCCCATTCTATTCAAAACCTCCCTATTTACACCCTCCCGGGAAGTTCCCATTCCCTTTAAATCTTTCTTTATGACATCCTCTCACCCCAGAAGAGGACGACCTGCTTTCCGTTTAGCCTTAGACGGTTGGCCGAAAAGAACAATATTAGGCAATCTGTCATCCTTCATCCGCACAACGTGCCCTAGCTATCTCAACCTTTCTTTCATTATAGCCCTAGAAAGCGGTATTGAACCACATTTTTCGTACAGCTTACTGTTTGAAATACGGTCAGTCAGCCGGGTACCCAGAACAATCCGTAAGCAATTTATCTGCAAAACATCTAGCAAATTTTCATCCGCTTTTCAGAGCGTCCATGCTTCAGAGCCATATTTGACCACTGTCTTGCCTGTAGCTTCTAATATTCTAATCTTGGTTTGCAGACTTATCTTCCTGTTCTTCCAAACTTTTTTTTAACTGTGAAAAACACCTTGAGCCTTGGCTATCCTACTTTTAACATCTTCACTGCTCCCACCATCTTCACTAATAATACTACCAAGGTAAGTAAAGCCTGGTCAATCTTTTCGTTACCCAATGTCATCTTTTCATCTTCACTTATTCCTAGCCTTAGTGACTTAGTCTTCTTAACATTAATTTTCAAGCCCATTCTAGCACCCTGAATTCGCAAAACCTCTAAAAGTTCATTCATTTTGCTCATACTTTCATCTAGGATGCTTAAATCATCAGCACAATCTAAGTCCAGGAGACTTTTTCCTCCCAATTTGATTCCGTGGTCTCCCATTGCCTTTCCTGTGCTCCTTAAAACAAAGTCCATTAAAATAATCCATATAGAACACAACCCTGCTTAACTCCTGATTTAATACAAAACCAGCTGCTAACCTCATTTCTTACCTTAACTGCAGCAATGTTATTCTCGTACATAGCACTAATCACTTTAATGTATTTGTCTGGAATACCATACAAGGATAAAACCTTTGCTAAAGCTCTTCTATCAAAAGAATCGAACGCTTGCTCATAATCTATAAGACTGAGGACCAAAGGTATTTGACAACTCAGGCACTTCTCACTTATTAACCGAAGAGTGAACATACATTACCTTTTCTAAAACCGCCCTGTTCTTCTCATAAAACTTTGTCTACAGCATCTCTCAGTCTAAAAAGTATCATATTACTAAGTAATTTTCTGCCTGAAGAGACCAGACTAATGCCTCGATAATTACCACACTCACTTTTATCACCTTTCTTATAAAGTGGCTTAATTAAAGTTTTCCTAAAATCGTTAGATACTTCCCCTTTTTCAAAAATCATATTCATAATCTTCAGTAACTTATTTCTAACCTAAGAGCCACCATATTTAAGAAACTCATTTACCACACTATCAGCACCTGGAGCCTTATTATTTTTCAATTCTTTTTGTACTGTCGCTAATTCTTCCTCACAAAACAAATCTTCCTTCACATCCAAGGTATCACAAACTTTTTCATTTTCCTTTCTATCTTGGTTTTGCAAATTCTCAAAATGTTCTGCCCATCTCTCTTTAACTCTTTCCTTATCACTAATTGTGACCCCGTTCCTATCTTTAACTGGGAAAAGTCCGAATTGACTACTCCCTCTCAAAAAATTAACATAGCACTGCAGTATTTTACTATTATGCCGTCTCGCTGCAGCTTCTAGATCCTCGACAATTTTATCCATGGCCTCCACTTCACACCTCCTTAGTTGATGTTAATGAACTAACCCAAAACGAAGAGAGACTGCACTGAAAATCAAGTCAAACATAAAACGAACAGAAATTACCACAAACAGCAGTAGGGTTAACGCCCCTAAAACCGGGGGTAAGGGGCAGAGATATAGCCTTCTAAAGGCCAGAGCGTCACTTGCGCTTTACTGAAAGCAAAATGTGTTTTAAGCATTTTTCTTTTTATAACATTAATGAATCCAAAATTGCTGGGTGTAGCAAGGAATGAATATCATTACACATTAAACAGTTAGTCAGCTTTCATTAGCTTTTTAATGGCCTTGGTTATTATGGTGATTATCTTTTTTTTATATTACGACCAATAAAAACACAGCGCTCGAAGCAGAAGATGCTCTCTTTGTTCTCCATTGCTGTTCGTTTTGGGTTGCATTTATATATTGATTGTGATTTGTGTTCATTTTACGTTTGAATTTTATATTTGACCTCGTTTCTTCTGGTCTTTGGTCTAATGTAGCACTTAACTTTTCTTCGAAATTTTTTCTAAAAAAATATGATTTTTAATTAATAATAATTAAAGGTTAAAAAATGCTTGAATCTCCTTAATTGTAATACCCCATGAATGAATAAATCTAAATGATAGCATCCTATTTAAAACCTGCTGAAAGTCACAAAACGATTTATGACCCATTTTTATCAAAATGAAGAAATGCCACAGGAAAAGTCTTTTGGCAAAGCATACAGTTATAGCTAATACTAGCTTCCCTTCATTCATGCAAATTCAAAAGTTAATTGATTATAGAAGATAATAGTGCAACCAGGATGAATTTGAAGGTACTGAAATTTATCTTTGATCGAATCCGCCTATGGCAGACTTACGCTGATTTAATAATGCTGAATAGACTTTAGTCATTTGAATATCTTCCCTGCTGCTTCCGGAACAACAAAACTGGATATAAATCTTACAATCCATTAGATATCGCGCCTTGAGTAAATAGCCAAGCACGTATCCAGGATTTCTTTTTCGGGAGGGGGAGGTGGGTTACAAAAAAGCTTAGAAAACGCATCAAAATTTGCTTATACTCATTTTCGTTACGTTTTAAGAGTCAGACAAATATTTTCGGAGGGGGGTGTAAACCCCCTACGCCCAGACTGGGCATAGGGGGTTTACATCCCTCCTGTAAACAGCTATTCACTAACATTAAAAAGAAATGATTTTCGGCAAAAATTAACACCATATGTTTTCATGTAAACCTTGAATTGTGTTTTCCTGTGGTGTCAATAGGGTTGGGGGTAGTCGCCCTGAAAATTTTTTGCCTCCCCCTTAGATTAAAAAAAAAAGATTTTGTAATACTTTATTGAAACAACTGAAAAAACAACAAAGTTGTCTCCTTTTAGTTCTTGAAAAAATTTTTCACCCCCTTCCCTCTATTTTCCGTGAATTGGGACTACCGGTGTTTACATTGTGGTTTTGTGATGGTAGGGAGGGAAAAAACTAATGCATTTGTCGGGCTAATTGTAAGGCCAAGATGTGCATATCATATTTAATTTCACAGTAATAATGAACCAAGTCCATTGTTCTTCGTTTTAAATACTCAGATTTTAACAAAAAATTTATTGTACTGTTTAGATTTTAGAAAATTATCTCAAAAACTTTTTCTAAAAATTAGGTAGCGCTTATATTTTTACATTGCTCTTTGCAACAAAAGGAGTTTAACCTATGTCAAAGAATTATTAATTTAAAAACAAAAAAATAGACTTGTTCATTTTAATACTGAACTTCGGCTGCTATGAATGGGTCAAGTTCCAGGACGTACTGGTAATGCTTCACATATATCTGAACGAATAACCACTTACTCCCGATATAAGTGTGACAAAGGTTGGGAAATGTCACGTTTTGCGTAAATATATGTTTAGTAACACCAGGTAAACCTGAAAGACTTGTCGAAGGAAGCAAAAAGAGAGGAGGAATTGTAATGACAGATGAATGATGGCAAGGCCGTACCCAGGATTTTTTTCGGAGGGGGTTTTACTAAAAAAAAAATCGGGGGGGGGGGGGGTACAAAAAAAATAAAAAAAAACCATGCAAAATTTGTTTATATCCGTTTTTGTTACATTTTTACGAGTCAGAAAAACATTTCGGGGAGGGGGGTTCAAACCAGGTACCCCCCTGGATACGGCCGTGACTGATGGTTGTCGTCGTATTAATTTCACCTGATTATATACGGTTCAGGGAGATTACAAGCAAAATTGTGTTTAATGCTGCGCCTTGGTTATGGAGCCCTTCTCACATCCCCGCAGTGGCGGATCTAGGGGGATGGGGGCCCCCTAACGTAGTTTAAAGCAGTGTAATATACTTAATTCACGCAAATTTGCGGTAATTAAACTTGCTCCTAACGCAAGTTTATTGGATCAACCTATTTTGAGCCCCCCCCCCCCCTAAAAAATCCAGGATCCGCCCCTGCATCCCCGACTTACAGAGTCGATACTCAAAAGCATGGATATTTTAAGAAAGAGCGACCAATTGTGTCACTGGCATCCAACATGTTCCATACAGTGGGAGGAACAGAAACTAGTGCTTACACCTTTATTTTTCACTTGTGTCAGAAGCCACATGCTTCTCTATTGGTGGTTGATGTCCCAGCTGGACATGGAAGTTTGTAAATAACTCTTGTGAGCCTAGTTGCAAGCATACAAGCGTTCACTCCAAGATACTTTCAAATCCTCACGGTCACTCATTAGAGCAAAGAATTTTCACGTCTCACTCTCACTCCGAGGCACTTTCAAATCTTTATTGGCATTGTTGTTAGGGTATAGAATCTTCCAGTTTCCAAATTATCGTGTAACACTTCCAGCTTTCCGGGAAAGCAGTGGTCGCAGAAAGAGTGGTGTCGGGTTGGACTATCTTCTGCAAATTAGGTAGATATGAGGTATGTAAAAAATGCAAATTAACTAATGAAAGTTATAGCAAAGCTACCCGATTGAGTTAAAATTTGCTAAACTAAATAAAAATAAATCAAAATTTTTCTCCAAATGAGCTACATCTGAGCAAAAGATTTCAGTTTGTGGGCTAGTGGCAAAAATAGCCAATTTTTCAATGCCAAGAAATAATCGTCTTGATATAAATGGCTGTTACAACCATCAATTAAGCATAACAGATTTGTCGAGGACCTAGTTTGCTTGAGGTACATTTTAAGGAAAACTGTTTCACATCAGAGCTCCAAACTTATAATATGTCGTTGTTGACCAGGGACGCACGCATATGGTCAGGGGCACCAATTGAGGGGAGGAAGTGGTCTTCCCCTAAACCTGTTTGTCCCCTCTTCTGCATTTTGAAACATACTTTTTTTGTATCCTCATTAAAGAAGAAAAAATTGACGGAAATCCCTTTCCCCCTCTTACATTTTAGTTAATTGGCTCTCTTGCTTGTGGCCCAAGTCTCTCTCTAAAACCTTGAGGAATGTTTTATTTTTTCTTTAATTTCTTATATTTCGCATATAGTGTACCGAAATTTCGTGTGCCCCTCCAAACAGGCTTCTGGGTAATTGCTTGTCGTCGATAGAGTGTATCTAATGCGAAGCTGAATCATGTTTCGATATCAGACGATTGAGCAGAATTTATTTTTGTTTTGGATTTCAAAACTCAATTAAAATCCAAGTTGGCCTAAAATCTTATAGATACAAATCACTCTTCAAGATAAATTTGAGCTCTTGCTTGCAGAACAACTTTAATCGTAATTTGATCCCTTTTTTTTAATTAAATATACCTTATTTAATGTAACACCTTTTAGACCAGTTTTTACTGACAATAATAACAATCTGGTTCTTACATTCAAGTTTTTGTTAATTACCTTACTAGTCAGCTAAGTTAAATAGATGTGAAATTAATTAAATCTTTTTGAATTCAGTCAACCTATCTGATGACTGAATACCATGTATTTGGCAATCAAATTCTTCAATTTACAATATTCTTGTAGATGAACTGGTGGCACAGGGTGTCTAAATAAAAGTTTTATTAAAAGAATTTTCCTCCCAGGGTGTTTCTCAGTATTCTTACAGATGAAACTGTGTGATAAGGTTTCCAAAAATAGTTTTGCTTGAAAATATATCTCCTTCGGATGTTTTTTGGTCCAAAACACGGAAAAAAATGGATACTTTTATTTTCAAAAGATTACAAAAAAGGTTTTTGGAGCACTCTCAATAAATTTCAGAAATGCCATAAATCATATCCCCCCCCCCCCCAAAAAAAATCAAATTTTGGATTTCGGATTTTTGTCCTTTTATATTATGAAAAATATATCACTTTGAAACTGGTTTAAGTATGTATTCCTTGAATACCTGATGGTTTTTACGCGCCTCCCATAACAATGTTGATTGAAATAACCAACTTGAACTGCTGCTCTGCATATCTTTGCACGTAGTAGATTCCTCTCGACCTATGATATTCCTCAGTGGGTTCTTCTTCAAGATACAATACTGCTCCACCCGGATTATGGCTTTTGGAAAGACGCAGGATTTATATGTGACTCATGTATCTTACAGGGTCAACCATCTGGCAGACTTCTGTCAGGCTCCACAGGGTCCTTTGAGAGAGTTTCCACTATGGGAAAATTGAGGACCGGAAAATGGATACTAGGTTATGCTTGTTTGGTGTATTGAAGGGAATGGATAGGTCATTTGAAGCTCAATGGTATTCTAAAGAACTGGGGTGCATCTGGTTGTGCCTGTGGCATCTCTTGCGCCCGGAGCAAAATCTTGATTAGCCCCCTCTCCTGTGATATATGGGAAAAGATATCGGATAAATGGAAATTTTGGATTCAATTTGCTTATGCTTACTGCCAACTGCGCCCTCTATTTTATCTTGAAAAAAAATTCAAAAACTACAAAATAATTATAAATGCTAGATTATTTATTTGAAATTTTGCGCCCCTAAAATCTCTACGCCTGGGGCAAGTTTACCCCTGTCCCCAAAAAACCGCCTCTGGGTGTATCCTACTCTACTTGACACTCCTTTCTTTTTGGGTTACAAGACAGCTCTTTAAGATTATTTGGAGCTCAGAATTTAGTCGACCTTTTTCCTCAGTAAACAGTGTAGCACTGGAGCTGTATCGTCTGATCTTGTTTTCCAGGTATATACTGATGATCCCAGTATGCGCCTCAGCGCTAATAATCTTGGTTGCCGTATTGGATATGCATTAACAATTTAGGGAAAAAAGATGACCTATATGAGTCATATTTTTATCCTTTAACATTTAATTTACTCCTTAAGATTTTGAGATTGTAGCTAAGACCATGACGTTGTGTACATCTCCGTTAAAACAGAGTGTGTATTATTTCCACCTGCGCAATTCTCGGACTTCCCTTATCCTGAATTTTAGATGGTGTGGGAGCGAAATGTTCTTTTCGGGAGGGTTTAACGTTGGCTTCATAATACCCATGCTTGACATATGTTTGGTTTTGCTTACCTCAGAGACAGGGTGCCACTTCAGTCGTTTAGTCATTGCCGAAACGGTGCTAAACATTTCCCCTAATTGCTCCCGTATTCGTTTTTTTTGTTCTTATTGTATATTCTTATCACACCCATTCATCCTCATTCAGGGGCGTAATTTTCTAGAGTCAGGAGGGGGGGGGGCAGCTGCTTCCCCCAGACAAAATTTTCCCCACTAGCTTAAATTTGCTGTCTTCGAAAATATTATCAAAATTAAGATAGGCCTAATAGATAATCCAAACATCCACAAAAACAGATCATTTTTTTTTAGTGTACCTTTGTCTTTATGGGACTATATGGGTCATTTTCCATTTTCATTTGGTCATTTTAACTCGACTTAAAAAAATAGGCTTCTATTTTGCACCCCCCCCCCCTGGATTGTGACAAAATTACGCCCCTTTCCTCATTGCATCCATTTTTCTATAAAGTTCACATGGCTTTCTTAGTGTTACATAGAGTTGGACTAATCTTCCTTGCAAGCATTTCATCAGCTCCGTGTGGCCTTATATGTTTCTGTGCGTGGAAGACTCCCTTCTTCTGTGCGTGGAAGACTCCCTTCTTCTGATAATGAGCCTTTAGAAAATAGCTAAGCAATTTTTGTGTTCTCTTTATTCACTTCTATTTTTGTTTCTGTCTAATATAATCAAGACATTGAAGGCTTATAGCTCTTTACTATAGGCAACGCTGGAGTGTTACCTCTGAACATTTTTTTTTAACATTTGATTAAACATTTAACCTTAAAATAAAACCTTATCATTTTACAAAGAAAACTTGCAACACCCTGAAATTTTTTTAATCGTCACAGTCAATGCTCTATCTAGGGGGAGGGGTTGAACCCTTCCTCATTTTTCCAACTCGTAAAAACATAAAAAAAAAGAATATAAACAAATTTTTGATGTGATTTTTAAAGTTTTACTCAAAGCCAATTTGCGGGTGAAAATTTGGTGCTGTTTTATGCATTACACTGGTTTTTACGGGTCTTTTTCTTTATCAAATAAAAAACAAGTTTTTTCAACTTAAAGTAAAGAGCAAAATTAAAACTTAAAACGTCAGAATTATTCCGTATTCTTGTATGGATGGGGATGTCCCCTCCAAAGCTTTACGCTAAGGTTTTTTAGTACTTCAGGAAAAATTCCTATTCCAATTAAACGCCCTTTGTGTTTTTAAAATTTTTATTAAAGAATTTTGGGACAAAAAGTTAAATTTTAGAGTAGAGAACAGGGAATTGAGGAGGGAATAGCCGCCTTCATATATGGAATAATTTCTGTTCATTATAAGTTTTAATGTTGATTCTTACGTTCAGTTGAAAAAAAAAACTTTTCTTAAAAAACATATAATTTCTGGTGGTTTTTCAGATAATACCGGGAAATCGGGTGAAAATTTTCCGTGGGAAATTTCTCCCGCGCAAAATCAACCCCCAGAAGACTACCCCGGACAATGTCCCCCTCGCTGAAAATTCCCCTGGAAATTTCCTACGGACAATTCTCCTGACTTTCATCTGTTAAAAAGTATTTTTCATTTTATTTCTGACCTTTTCAATTCATGCTGGAAACCTCCCCTTCCGTGGAAAATTTTCCCCGGGAAATCCCCCCTCCAAAGGGAAAATCCATCCAGGTAGTTCCCTCCCAGGTAAAAACTTTCTCTGGAGAGTTCCCCCGGAACGTTCTCTCTGCGTGTAAAATTGAGTAGCAATAGAGAAAGTCAGGATTCTGGCGAATTTTCCCGTGAATATTTGTCATGAAAAATCCTCACCAGAAGTTTTCCTCTCCACGAAGAATTCCCCCTTAGAACATCTCACACCCCCCCCCCTTGCAGAGAATTCCCCTGAAAAATGTTTGTATGTTTCCCAACATCAAATACTGTATGTAAACAATGAGCAGATTACATAAGTTACAGTGCTTTCCTCAGGCCATGGGGGGTCTATTTCGTCATATAACAGGACTTATACATGACAGGAGAATTTTCTCTATTTCACTTATCTAATAAACCAGTAGAACGACTTAGAAGAGCTTGGTTATGAACTGATATTGAATGAAAAGTAATTTTATCCCAATTATTGCCTCTGACGAATGCCCTGATGAGGATAGGCTGGGTATAAAAGGTTGGAGCTGTTCCAGTGCCACGAGTTGCTTCGAGGTCACCACTCCGTCATATTCCTTTCTTCTTCACTATCCTGGACAGGGAAATCCTCCTTGCGTGGCCTCATATTGGCATCAGGGTGGACCTTTCACGAGTTTTCCTAACCAAAACTGTGACTGCTAACAACACTGCAGGGTGACCTTGCGGAGTGACGCCCCTGAAAGAAATTATAGACTAGTAAACGACACAACATTCGCACTGGATTCTGATGAATGGTTAACTCTTCTGGGTTTGGTCTGTTTTCGTGTGCTTTTTTAAGCTGCAGCATTTCTTCCTAGCTAATTTATCTACTATGGGCTGCCTCAGTAGAAAGACCTTATTGACTCCCACGATTACACCACCCCTTCGAATCCCGATCCGGACACTTTTTTTTAAAATCTCCCACGATCACACCACTGCTGCCATCTATAATTTAGTCTAACTCCGTACGTACACCATATATGGGCATAGAGTACCTAGGGGCAATGCATTTCCGAGAAATTGATTGCGTAATCGAAGTGGGTCATTGACCTCTTTTTTCAAGGTCGATTGATTTGTTGTTGTGCGTCCAGGTGCACGCTAGGGAGAATGTTATGATCCGATAACGGGACAGGGTCAATGACACTTCTTTCAAGATCTTGTTGTTGTTGTTGTTGTGTGTCCAGGTGCACTCTAGGGAGAATGTTGTGATCCGATAACGGAACAGGGTCAATGACACCTTTTTCTAGGTCAATCATGGGATTTTTCTAAGCCTATTGTTTCCGGGCGAAGTTTATTAATGTCTTTGGAGTTCGTCCAAGAGAATTGTTTCCGGGCGAAGTTTATTAATGTCTTTGGAGTTCGTCCAAGAGAATTGTTTCCGGGCGAATGTTTTGATCTTAGAGATGAAGAGATTAACGCGGGAAAGGGTTTCCAAGTAATTTCAAATGTGACAGCGCAGGGATGCCAAAAACAAAAGGAACACGCAGAAATTACGTTTAGGGGTTATTTGGGCGAAACTGTTTTAGACATTTTAGGGAATTATTTCGGCGAAATAGTTAGTGACATTTTAAAAGATGATTTTAGAAGAGGTTTTAGAAGAGGATTTGAGGGTGAAACTCTGTGGTCGTTATAATACACAAGCTGTATTTGAACAGTGTCGTGAGGTCCCCTAACCCAGCCCCCAAGGGCTCCAATCCCCCTACCCCAACCCCGAAGGAACCCCCCGGCCCAAAGGACCACCCGGCCCCCAAGGGCCCCCCGGCCCCCAAAGGCCCCCCGGGCCCCCAAAGAGTCCCCTCCCCATTTTTTAATACTTTTTTAAGGCTTTATTATACCTTTTCTTTTAAGGCTTTATTATATCTTTTCATAATGTCCATCCTAAACGCATTCTTACAAGTTGATGTACCCATCCTTTTCACCCACAACTTTACATTACAGCTTTTTGGATACCTCAACACCAAGAAATACCTTTCAAAAGACATTTCAGAGCAAATTCCTTTCTTAATGTCCCTCCTAAACCCATTTTACAAGTTGAAGTACCCATCCTTTTCACCCACAAATTTACTTTACAGCTTTTTGGATACCTCAACACCAAGCAATACTTTTCAAAAGGCATTTCAGAACAATTTCTTTTCTTAATATCCCTCATAAAACCTTTTTACAGGTTGAAGTACCCATCCGTTTCACCACAACTTTACTTTACAGCTTTTTGAATGCTCCAACACCAAGCAATACTTTTCAAAGGGCATTTCAGAACAATTTCTTTTCTTAATGTTCCTCCTAAACCCATTTTACAAGTTGAAGTACCCATCCTTTTCACCCACAACTTTATTACACTGCCTTTTTGAATGCTCCAACACCAATCAATACTTTTCAAATGACATTTCAGAACAAGTTATTTTCTTAATGTCCTTCCTAAACCCATTTTACAAGTTGAAGTTCCCATCCTTTTCACCCCCAACTTTACTTTACAGCTTTTTGAATGCTCCAACACCAAGCAATACTTTTCAAAAGGCATTTCAGAACAATTTCTTTTCATAATGTCCCTGCTAAACCCATTTTATAAATTGAAGTACCCAACCTTTTCACACACAACTTTACTTTACAGCCTTTTGAATGCGCAAACACCAAGCAATACTTTTCAAATGCATTTCAGAACAAGTTCTTTTCATAATGTCCCTCCTAAACCCATTTTACAAGTTGAAGTACCCATCCTTTTCACCCACAACTTTACTTTACAGCTTTTTGAATGCCCAACACCAAGCAATACTTTTCAAAGGCACTTCAGAACAAGTTCTTTTCTTAGTGACCGTCCTAAACCCATTTTACAAATTGAAGTACCCATCCTTTTCACCCACAACTTTACTTTACAGCTTTTTGAATGCTCCAACACCAAGCAATACTTTTCAAAGGACATTTCACAATAAGTTATTTTCTTAATGTCCTTCCTAAACCCATTTTACAAGTTGAAGTTCCCATCCTTTTCACCCCCAACTTTACTTTACAGCTTTTTGAATGCCCCAACACCAAGCAATACTTTTCGAAAGGCATTTCAGAACAATTTCTTTTCATAATGTCCCTCCTAAACCCATTTTACAAATTGAAGTACCCATCCTTTTCACACACAACTTTACTTTACAGCCTTTTGAATGCGCCAACACCAAGCAATACTTTACAAATGCATTTCAGAACAATTTCTTTTCATAATGTCCATCCTAAACCCATTTTACAAGTTGAAGTACCCATCCTTTTCACCCACAACTTTACTTTACAGCTTTTTGAATGCCCAAGACCAAGCAATACTTTTCAAAAGCATTTCAGAACAAGTTCTTTTCTTAGTGACCGTCCTAAACCCATTTTACAAATTGAAGTACCCATCCTTTTCACCCACAACTTTACTTTACAGCTTTTTGAATGCCCCAACACCAAGCAATACTTTTCAAAGGGCATTTCACAATAAGTTATTTTCTTAATGTCCTTCCTAAACCCATTTTACAAGTTGAATTTCCCATCCTTTTCACCCCCAACTTTACTTTACAGCTTTTTGAATGCCCCAGCACCAAGCAATACTTTTCAAAAGGCATTTCAGAACAATTTCTTTTCATAATGTCCCTCCTAAACCCATTTTACAAATTGAAGTACCCATCCTTTTCACACACAACTTTACTTTACAGCCTTTTGAATGCGCCAACGCCAAGCAATACTTTACAAATGCATTTCAGAACAATTTCTTTTCATAATGTCCATCCTAAACCCATTTTACAAATTGAAGTACCCATCCTTTTCACCCACAACTTTACTTTACAGCTTTTTGAATGCCCAACACCAAGCAATACTTTTCAAAAGCATTTCAGAACAAGTTCTTTTCTTAGTGACCGTCCTAAACCCATTTTACAAATTGAAGTACCCATCCTTTTCACCCACAACTTTACTTTACAGCTTTTTTGAATGCTCCAACACCAAGCAATACTTTTCAAAGGGCATTTCACAATAAGTTCTTTTCATAATGTCCATCCTAAACCCATCTTTACAAGATGAAGTACCCATCCTATTAACCCACAAATTTACTTTACAGCTTTTTGAGTGCCCCAACACCAGGCAATACTTTTCAAAGGGCGTTTCACAATAAGTTCTTTTCATAATGTCCATCCTAAACCCATTTTTACAAGTTGTAGTACCCATCCTTTTCACCCACAAATTTACTTTACAGCTTTTGAATGCTCCAACACCAAGCAATACTTTTCAAAGGGCATTTCAGAACAAGTTCTTTTCATAATGTCCCTCCTAAACTCATTTTACAAGTTGAAGTGCCCATCCTTTTCACCCACAACTTTACTATACTGCCTTTTTGAATGCTCCAACACCAAGCAATACTTTTCAAAGGGCATTTCACAATAAGTTCTTTTCATGATGTCCATCCTAAACCCATTTTTACAAGTTGAAGTACCCATCCTTTTCACCCAAAACTTTACATTACAGCTTATTGGATACCTCAACACCAAGAAATACCTTTCAAAAGACATTTCAGAGCAAGTTCCTTTCTTAATGTCCCTTCTAAACCCATTTTTACAAGTTGAAGTACCCATCCTTTTCACCACAACTTCACTTTACAGCTTTTTGAATGCTCCAACACCAAGCAATACTTTTCAAAAGGCATTTCAGAACCACTTCCTTTCTTAATGTCCCTCATACAACCTTTTTACAAGTTGAAGTACCCATCCTTTTCACCACAACTTTACTTTACAGCTTTTTGAATGCTCCAAAACCAAGCAATACTTTTCAAAAGGCATTTCAGAACAATTTCTTTTCTTAATGTCCCTCCTAAACCCATTATACAAGTTGAAGTACCCATCCTTTCACCCACAACTTTACTATACTGCCTTTTTGAATGCTCCAACACCAAGCAATACTTTTCAAATGGCATTTCAGAACAAGTTATTTTCTTAATGTCCTTCCGAAACCCACTTTACAAGTTGAAGTTCCCATCCTTTTCATCCCCAACTTTACTTTACAGCTTTTTGAATGCCCCAACACCAAGCAATACTTTTCAAACGACATTTCAGAACAAGTTCTTTTCATAATATCACTCCTAAACCCATTTTACAAATTGAAGTACCCATCCTTTTCACACACAACTTTACTTTACAGCCTTTTGAATGCGCCAACACCAAGCAATACTTTTCAAATGGCATTTCAGAACAAGTTCTTTTCATAATGTCCATCCTAAACCCATTTTACAAGTTGAAGTACCCATCCTTTTCACCCACAACTTTACTTTACAGCTTTTTGAATGCCCAACACCAAGCGATACTTTTCAAAGGCATTTCAGAACAAGTTCTTTTCTTAGTGACCGTCCTAAACCCATTTTACAAATTGAAGTACCCATCCTTTTCACCCACAACTTTACTTTACAGCTTTTTGAATGCTCCAACACCAAGCAATACTTTTCAAAGGGCATTTCACAATAAGTTCTTTTCATATTGTCCATCCTAAACCCATTTTTACAAGTTGAAGTACCCATTCTTTTCACCCACAAATTTACTTTACAGCTTTTGAATGCTCCAACACCAAGCAATACTTTTCAAAGGGCATTTCAGAACAAGTTCTTTTCATAATGTCCCTTCCTAAACTCATTTTACAAGTTGAAGTACCCATCCTTTTCACCCACAACTTTACTATACTGCTTTTTTTGAATGCTCCAACACCAAGCAATACTTTTCAAAGGGCATTTCACAATAAGTTCTTTTCATAATGTACATCCTAAACCCATTTTTACAAGTTGAAGTATCCCATCCTTTTCACCCACAACTTTACATTACAGCTTTTTGGATACCTCAACACCAAGAAATACCTTTCAAAAGACATTTCAGAGCAAGTTCCTTTCTTAATGTCCCTTCTAAACCCATTTTTACAAGTTGAAGTACACATCCTTTTCACCCACAAATTTACTTTACAGCTTTTTGGATACCTCAACACCAAGCAATACTTTTCAAAAGGCATTTCAGAGCAAGTTCCTTTCTTAATGTCCTTCCTAAATCCATTTTACAATTGAAGTACCCATCCTTTTCACCTTCAGTTCAGATTTTTCTCAAAGAGATGAAAAATTTAAAATACTGTTCAAAAGTTTCATAGAAGATAGAAAGTTCAAGTTATCTTCTGAATTTTATTAAAGAACTTACAGTTCAATTCTAATTTCTCCAAAGAAAATAAAAATCTTTCACTTCAGTTCTTAATTTCACAAAGACACAAGGACATTTAAAGTTCTATTTGAAATTTTTCCGTAGAAGATAGAAAAAGCTATACCATAGTTGTGAATATTTTCCCGGAAGATAAAAAGTTCTACTTCAATTTTAAATTTTCTCAACAAAGTTAAGAAAAGTTTAAGTTCTAGTCTGAATTTTCTCAATGAAAAAGAAATTAGTTATTGATCAATTCTATTTTTTCCAAATAATGTAAAAAGGTTCCACTGCAGTTCAGATTTTTATCAAAGAGATGAAAAAATTTAAAATACTGTTCCAAATTTTTCTTAGAACATAGAAAAGTTCAAGTTCTTTTCTGAATTTTACCAAAGAACACACTTCAATTCTAATATCTCCAGAGAAAATAAAAATCTTCCACTTAATTATTTATTTTCACAAAGACACAAAGAAATTTAAAGTTCTTTTCTAAATTTTTTCATAGAAGATAGAGAAGTTATACCTTAGTTGTGAATATTTTCCCGGAAGATAAAAAGTTCTACTTTAATTTTAAATTTTCTCAACGAAGTGAAGAAAAGTTCAAGTTCTAGTCTGAATTTTCTCAATGAAAAAGAAATTAGTTATTGATCAATTCTATTTTTCCTAATAATATAAAAAGGTTCCACTTCAGTTCAGATGTTTCCCCAAAGACATAAATTTAAAATTATCCTCCAAATTTTTTGTAGAAGATAGAAAAAGTTACACATTGATCGTGAATATTTCACTATGAAGATAAGGAGCTAATTTTCTCAAGGATGTGAAGAAAAGTTCAAGTTCTTTTCCTAACTATCCCTATGAAAAGAAATAAGTTACAGATCAATTCTATTTTTCATGAAAAAATAAAAATTTTCCACTTCAGTTCAAATTTTTCTCAAAGAGATGGAAAAATTTAAAATTACTGTTCTAAATTTTTCATAGAAGATAGAAAAAGTTATACGTTAATCATGAAAAGTTAACTCAAGCCTGAATTTTATTAAAGAACTTTTTCTCCAGAGAAAAATAAAAATCTTCCACTTCAGTTCTTAATTTCACAAAGACACAAAGAAATTTAAAGTTCTCCTCTGAATTTTCTTAGAGAAAAGAAAAAAGTGATAGTTCAATTCTAATTTTTTTTCAAAGAAAATAAAAAATCTCCAAATTTTTAATAAACATTCTAAGCGCTTAACATGCTAACGTTTCCTAAGATAATAGAAATATAAAGTAATGCAATAAATATTTTTATTGAAGTAACAACATGTAGCAACAACATAAAAATATGTTACAGACATTATTTTACATTATTAACATCATTGAGAAACTATTGAACATTCTGAATCTGTTCCATAAAATAATTTATCGAGTTCTCTCTCTCTTGATACTAGAGTTACTCGCTTCTCTTAGTTCATAACCACTAGAATAATCATTCATCCATTTAGAGTCATATACAATTTCCACTGGGAATGTCACCTACTGATTCAATACACGTTTCATCCTAGGTATTATTTGATTCATTGACTATATGATCAATAGTAGTAATAATGCTCACTTGTGCTTCATTTTCCAATCAATTTGTCATTATATTCATTAGTAATATTGTCTGCCAATGCTCTTTTTATTTTACCAGCAATTTCACTGTCTATTATCACATTATTTTTACAGAGGCAACAGTTTTGGCAAGTTGTCAAGATATGATTTATAATGTTGGTGCAGCAGTATGCCCTTCTTTTCCTTACTGATTTCATTCGAATGCTAACACCAGAAAGATGACAATAAGATATATCAACGGCTAACATGTTACCAGAACCATTAGCTAGAAGTTGCCCATCTTCATCAACTATTATTTTTAAGTTGGCATTCTCTTTGAGCACTGACTTCTCTAGAAATGATACTTTCACATATCCACCTTTTGAACGATGAAAATTCTTGACTACTCCAAAGGAATTTAACTCCTCAGTGTCATGACAACATAGGCACACATTCCCAATAAGATCTCCACTACTACTTGTCCCATAGTTCAAATATATCTCTTTGTCAGCATTCAAGGCAACAATGACTTTATCATGTGCACACACTTTCTTCGAATAATTCATTTTCACGTCTTTTTTAAAAAATATGGTGTAGGTGTTTATCCCTCCAATGGTAAAAATTACTGATTTAACGCACGCAATAAACTAGATAGTCTCGATAACCTACCATGGAGTACCACTGGGAAAGCCGCTTCCAATGTAAGAGCAATCATAGAGTACGTTTGCTACACCCGCAAGCATGAATAGTGAGAGAGAAATACAAAGTCGACCTGGGGGGATTTTCCGGCGAGTATGGTTAGGTTAGGTTAGACTAGATTAAGTTAGGTTAGGTTAGGTTAGGTTAAGTCAGGTTAGGTAAGTTAGGTTAGGTTAGCTAGGTTAGGTTAGGTTAGCTAGTAAAAATCTCTACGTACGCGCGCGTACGTAGGCTAACCTAACCTAACTTAACCTAACCTAACATAACTTAATCTAGCCTAACCTAACCTAGCTTAAACATGGAGAGATTTTTACTAGCTAACCTAACCTAACTTAGCTAACCTAACCTAACTTACCTAACCTGACTTAACCTAACCTAATCTAACCTAACTTAATCTAGTCTAACCTAACCTAACCTAACCATACTAGCCGGAAAATCCCCCCTGGTCGACTTTGTATTTCTCTCTCACTATTCATGCTTGCGGGTGTAGCAAACGTACTCTATGATTGCTCTTACATTGGAAGCGGCTTTCCCAGTGGTACTCCATGGTAGGTTATCGAGACTATCTAGTTTATTGCGTGCGTTAAATCAGTAATTTTTACCATTGGAGGGATAAACACCTACACCATATTTTTTAAAAAAGACGTGAAAATGAATTATTCGAAGAAAGTGTGTGCACACGTGTATTGAATCAGTAGGTGACATTCCCAGTGGAAATTGTATATGACTCAAAATGGATGAATGATTATTCTAGTGGTTATGAACTAAGAGAAGCGAGTAACTCTAGTATCAAGAGAGAGAAATTTTTTTATGGAACAGATTCAGAATGATCAATGTTGTTCAATGATGTTAATAATGTAAAATAATGTCTGTAACATATTTTTATGTTGTTGCTACATGTTGTTACTTCAATAAAAATATTTTATGCATTACTTTGTTATATTTCTATTATCTTAGGAAACGTTAGCATGTTAAGCGCTTAGAATGTTTATTAAAAATTTGGAGATTTTTTATTTTCTTTGAAAAAAAATTAGAATTGAACTATCACTTTTTTCTTTTCTCTAAGAAAATTCAGAGGAGAACTTTAAACTTCTTTGTGTCTTTGTGAAATTAAGAACTGAAGTGGAAGATTTTTATTTTTCTCTGGAGAAATTAGAATTGAACTGTAAGTTCTTTAATAAAATTCAGACTTGAGTTAACTTTTCATTATCAACGTATAACTTTTTCTATCTTCTATGAAAAATTTAGATTAGTAATTTTAAATTTTTCCATCTCTTTGAGAAAAATCTGAACTGAAGTGGAAAATTTTTATTTTTTCTTGAAAAATAGAATTGATCTGTAACTTATTTCTTTTCATAGGGATAGTTAGGAAAAGAACTTGAACTGTTCTTCACATCATTGAGAAAATTAGCTCCTTATCTTCATAGTGAAATATTCACGATCAATGTGTAACTTTTTCTATCTTCTACAAAAAATTTGGAGGAGAATTTTAAATTTATGTCTTTGGGGAAACATCTGAACTGAAGTGGAACCTTTTTATATTATTTAGGAAAAATAGAATTGATCAATAACTAATTTCTTTTTCATTGAGAAAATTCAGAAGAGAGCTTGAACTTTTCTTCACTTGATTGAGAAAATTTAAAATTAAGTAGAACTATTTATCTTCCGGGAAAATATTAACAACTAAGGTATAACTTCTCTATCTTCTATGAAAAAATTTAGAAAAGAACTTTAAATTTCTTTGTGTCTTTGTGAAAATAAATAATTGAAGTGGAAGATTTTTATTTTCTCTGGAGATATTAGAATTGAAGTGTCTTCTTTGGTAAAATTCAGAAAAGAACTTGAACTTTTCTATGTTCTAAGAAAAATTTGGAACAGTATTTTAAATTTTTTCATCTCTTTGAGAAAAATCTGAACTGCAGTGGAACCTTTTTACATTATTTGGAAAAATAGAATTGATCAATAACTAATTTCTTTTTCATTGAGAAAATTCAGAAGAGAGCTTGAACTTTTCTTCACTTCGTTGAGAAAATTTAAAATTGAAGTAGAACTTTTTATCTTCCGGGAAAATATTCACAACTATGGTATAGCTTTTTCTATCTTCTACGGAAAAATTTTAAATAGAACTTTATGTCTTTGTGAAATTAAGAACTGAAGTGGAAGATTTTTATTTTCTTTGGAGAAATTAGAATTGAACTGTAAGTCCTTTAATAAAATTCAGAAGATAACTTGAACTTTCTGTCTTCTATGAAAAATTTGGAACAGTATTTTAAATTTTTTCATCTCTTTGAGAAAAATCTGAATTGAAGGTGAAAAGAATGGGTACTTAAATTTGTAAAATGGGTTTAGGAAGGACATTAAGAAAGGAACTTGCTCTGAAATGCCTTTTGAAAAGTATTGCTTGGTGTTAAGGTATCCAAAAAGCAGTAAAGTAAATTTGTGGGTGAAAAGGATGTGCACTTCAACTTGTAAAAATGGGTTTAGAAGGGACATTAAGAAAGGAAATTGCTCTGAAATGTCTTTTGAAAGGTATTTCTTGGTGTTGAGGTATCCAAAAAGCTGTAATGTAAAGTTGTGGGTGAAAAGGATGGGATACTTCAACTTGTAAAAATGGGTTTAGGATGGACATTATGAAAAGAACTTATTGTGAAATGCCCTTTGAAAAGTATTGCTTGGTGTTGGAACATTCAAAAAAACAGTATAGTAAAGTTGTGGGTGAAAAGGATGGGTACTTCAACTTGTAAAATGAGTTTAGGAAGGGACATTATGAAAAGAACTTGTTCTGAAATGCCCTTTGAAAAGTATTGCTTGGTGTTGGAGCATTCAAAAGCTGTAAAGTAAATTTGTGGGTGAAAAGGATGGGTACTTCAACTTGTAAAAATGGGTTTAGGATGGACATTATGAAAAGAACTTATTGTGAAATGCCCTTTGAAAAGTATTGCCTGGTGTTGGGGCACTCAAAAAGCTGTAAAGTAAATTTGTGGGTGGAAAGGATGGGTACTTCAACTTGTAAAAATGGGTTTAGGATGGACATTATGAAAAGAACTTATTGTGAAATGCCCTTTGAAAAGTATTGCTTGGTGTTGGAGCATTCAAAAAGCTGTAAAGTAAAGTTGTGGGTGAAAAGGATGGGTACTTCAATTTGTAAAATGGGTTTAGGACGGTCAGTAAGAAAAGAACTTGTTCTGAAATGCCTTTGAAAAGTATTGCTTGATGTTGGGCATTCAAAAAGCTGTAAAGTAAAGTTGTGGGTGAAAAGGATGGGTACTTCAACTTGTAAAATGGGTTTAGGATGGACATTATAAAAAGAACTTGTTCTGAAATGCATTTGAAAAGTATTGCTTGGTGTTGGCGCATTCAAAAGGCTGTAAAGTAAAGTTGTGTGTGAAAAGGATGGGTACTTCAATTTGTAAAATGGGTTTAGGAGGGATATTATGAAAAGAACTTGTTCTGAAATGCCTTTTGAAAAGTATTGCTTGGTGTTGGGGCATTTAAAAAGATGTAAAGTAAAGTTGGGGGTGAAAAGGATCGGAACTTCAACTAGTAAAATGGGTTTAGGAAGGACATTAAGAAAATAAATTGTTCTGAAATGCCATTTGAAAAGTATTGCTTGGTGTTGGAGCATTCAAAAAGGCAGTATAGTAAAGTTGTGGCTGAAAAGGATGGGTACTTCAACTTGTAAAATGGGTTTAGGAGGGACATTAAGAAAAGAAATTGTTCTGAAATGCCTTTTGAAAAGTATTGCTTGGTGTTGGAGCATTCAAAAAGCTGTAAAGTAAAGTTGTGGTGAAAAGGATGGGTACTTCAACTTGTAAAAAGGTTTTATGAGGGACATTAAGAAAGGAAGTGGTTCTGAAATGCCTTTTGAAAAGTATTGCTTGGTGTTGGAGCATTCAAAAAGCTGTAAAGTAAAGTTGTGGTGAAAAGGATGGGTACTTCAACTTGTAAAAATGGGTTTAGAAGGGACATTAAGAAAGGAACTTGCTCTGAAATGTCTTTTGAAAGGTATTTCTTGGTGTTGAGGTATCCAATAAGCTGTAATGTAAAGTTGTGGGTGAAAAGGATGGGTGCTTCAACTTGTAAAAATGGGTTTAGGATGGACATCATGAAAAGAACTTATTGTGAAATGCCCTTTGAAAAGTATTGCTGGTGTTGGAGCATTCAAAAAGGCAGTATAGTAAAGTTGTGGTTGAAAAAGGATCGGTACTTCAACTTCTAAAATGAGTTTAGGAGGGACATTATGAAAAGAACTTGTTCTGAAATGCCCTTTGAAAAGCATTGCTTGGTGTTGGAGCATTCAAAAGCTGTAAAGTAAATTTGTGGGTGAAAAGGATGGGTACTTCAACTTGTAAAAATGGGTTTAGGATGGACATTATGAAAAGAACTTATTGTGAAATGCCCTTTGAAAAGTATTGCCTGGTGTTGGGGCACTCAAAAAGCTGTAAAGTAAATTTGTGGGTGAAAAGGATGGGTACTTCAACTTGTAAAAATGGGTTTAGGATGGACATTATGAAAAGAACTTATTGTGAAATCCCTTTGAAAAGTATTGCTTGGTGTTGGAGCATTCAAAAAGCTGTAAAGTAAAGTTGTGGGTGAAAAGGATGGGTACTTCAATTTGTAAAATGGGTTTAGGACGGTCACTAAGAAAAGAACTTGTTCTGAAATGCCTTTGAAAAGTATTGCTTGGTGTTGGGCATTCAAAAAGCTGTAAAGTAAAGTTGTGGGTGAAAAGGATGGGTACTTCAACTTGTAAAATGGGTTTAGGATGGACATTATGAAAAGAACTTGTTCTGAAATGCATTTGAAAAGTATTGCTTGGTGTTGGCGCATTCAAAAGGCTATAAAGTAAAGTTGTGTGTGAAAAGCATGGGTACTTCAATTTGTAAAATGGGTTTAGGAGGGACATTAGGAAAAGAAATTGTTCTGAAATGCCTTTTGAAAAGTATTGCTTGGTGTTGGGGCATTCAAAAAGCTGTAAAGTAAAGTTGGGGGTGAAAAGGATGGGAAATTCAACTTGTAAAATGGGTTTAGGAAGGACATTAAGAAAATAACTTATTGTGAAATGCCCTTTGAAAAGTATTGCTTGGTTTTGGAGCATTCAAAAAGCTGTAAAGTAAAGTTGTGGGTGAAAAGGATGGGTACTTCAATTTGTAAAATGGGTTTAGGACGGTTATTAAGAAAAGAACTTGTTCTGAAATGCCTTTGAAAAGTATTGCTTGGTGTTGGGCATTCAAAAAGCTGTAAAGTAAAGTTGTGGGTGAAAAGGATGGGTACTTCAACTTGTAAAATGGGTTTAGGATGGACATTATGAAAAAAACTTGTTCTGAAATGCATTTGAAAAGTATTGCTTGGTGTTGGCGCATTCAAAAGGCTGTAAAGTAAAGTTGTGTGTGAAAAGGTTGGGTACTTCAATTTGTAAAACGGGTTTAGGAGGGACATTATGAAAAGAAATTGTTCTGAAATGCCTTTTGAAAAGTATTGCTTGGTGTTGGGGCATTCAAAAAGCTGTAAAGTAAAGTTAGGGGTGAAAAGGATGGGAACTTCAACTTGTAAAATGGGTTTAGGAAGGACATTAAGAAAATAACTTGTTCTGAAATGACATTTCAAAAGTATTGCTTGGTGTTGGAGCATTCAAAAAGGCAGTATAGTAAAGTTGTGGGTGAAAAGGATGGGTACTTCAACTTGTAAAAATGGGTTTAGGATGGACATTATGAAAAGAACTTATTGTGAAATGCCCTTTGAAAAGTATTGCTTGGTGTTGGAGCATTCAAAAAGCTGTAAAGTAAAGTTGTGGGTGAAAAGGATGGGTACTTCAATTTGTAAAATGGGTTTAGGACGGTCACTAAGAAAAGAACTTGTTCTGAAATGCCTTTGAAAAGTATTGCTTGATGTTGGGCATTCAAAAAGCTGTAAAGTAAAATTGTGGGTGAAAAGGATGGGTACTTCAACTTGTAAAATGGGTTTAGGATGGACATTATGAAAAGAACTTGTTCTGAAATGCCCTTTGAAAAGTATTGCTTGGTGTTGGAGCATTCAAAAGCTGTAAAGTAAATTTGTGGGTGAAAAGGATGGGTACTTCAACTTGTAAAAATGGGTTTAGGATGGACATTATGAAAAGAACTTATTGTGAAATGCCCTTTGAAAAGTATTGCCTGGTGTTGGGGCACTCAAAAAGCTGTAAAGTAAATTTGTGGGTGAAAAGGATGGGTACTTCAACTTGTAAAAATGGGTTTAGGATGGACATTATGAAAAGAACTTATTGTAAAATGCCCTTTGAAAAGTATTGCTTGGTGTTGGAGCATTCAAAAAGCTGTAAAGTAAAGTTGTGGGTGAAAAGGATGGGTACTTCAATTTGTAAAATGGGTTTAGGACGGTCACTAAGAAAAGAACTTGTTCTGAAATGCATTTGAAAAGTATTGCTTGGTGTTGGCGCATTCAAAAGGCTGTAAAGTAAAGTTGTGTGTGAAAAGGATGGGTACTTCAATTTGTAAAATGGGTTTAGGAGGGATATTATGAAAAGAACTTGTTCTGAAATGCCTTTGAAAAGTATTGCTTGGTGTTGGGGCATTTAAAAAGCTGTAAAGTAAAGTTGGGGGTGAAAAGGATGGGAACTTCAACTTGTAAAATGGGTATAGGAAGGACCTTAAGAAAATAACTTGTTCTGAAATGCCATTTAAAAAGTATTGCTTGGTGTTGGAGCATTCAAAAATGCAGTATAGTAAAGTTGTGGCTGAAAAGGATGGGTACTTCAACTTGTAAAATGGGTTTAGGAGGGACATTAAGAAAGGAAATTGTTCTGAAATGCCTTTTGAAAAGTATTGCTTGGTGTTGGAGCATTCAAAAAGCTGTAAAGTAAAGTTGTGGCGAAAAGGATGGGTACTTCAACTTGTAAAAAGGTTTTATGAGGGACATTAAGAAAGGAAGTGGTTCTGAAATGCCTTTTGAAAAGTATTGCTTGGTGTTGGAGCATTCAAAAAGCTGTAAAGTAAAGTTGTGGTGAAAAGGATGGGTACTTCAACTTGTAAAAATGGGTTTAGGAGGGACATTAAGAAAGGAACTTGCTCTGAAATGTCTTTTGAAAGGTATTTCTTGGTGTTGAGGTATCCAATTAGCTGTAATGTAAAGTTGTGGGTGAAAAGGATGGGTACTTCAACTTGTAAAAATGGGTTTAGGATGGACATCATGAAAAGAACTTATTGTGAAATGCCCTTTGAAAAGTATTGCTGGTGTTGGAGCATTCAAAAAGGCAATATAGTAAAGTTGTGGGTGAAAAAGGATCGGTACTTCAACTTCTAAAATGGGTTTAGGAGGGACATTAAGAAAGGAAATTGTTCTGAAATGCCTTTTGAAAAGTATTGCTTGGTGTTGGAGCATTCAAAAGCTGTAAAGTAAATTTGTGGGTGAAAAGGATGGGTACTTCAACTTGTAAAAATGGGTTTAGGATGGACATTATGAAAAGAACTTATTGTGAAATGCCCTTTGAAAAGTATTGCCTGGTGTTGGGGCACTCAAAAAGCTGTAAAGTAGATTTGTGGGTGAAAAGGAAGGGTACTTCAACTTGTAAAAATGGGTTTAGGATGAACATCATGAAAAGAGCTTATTGTGAAATGCCCTTTGAAAAGTATTGCTTGGTGTTGGAGCATTCAAAAAGCTGTAAAGTAAAGTTGTGGGTGAAAAGGATGGGTACTTCAATTTATAAAATGGGTTTAGGACGGTCACTAAGAAAAGAACTTGTTCTGAAATGCCTTTGAAAAGTATTGCTTGGTGTTGGGCATTCAAAAAGCTGTAAAGTAAATTTGTTGGTGAAAAGGATGGGTACTTCAACTTGTAAAAATGGGTTTAGGATGGGCATTATGAAAAGAACTTATTGTGAAATGCCCTTTGAAAAGTATTGCCTGGTGTTGGGGCACTCAAAAAGCTGTAAAGTAAATTTGTGGGTGAAAAGGATGGGTACTTCAACTTGTAAAAATGGGTTTAGGATGGACATTATGAAAAGAACTTATTGTGAAATGCCCTTTGAAAAGTATTGCTTGGTGTTAGAGCATTCAAAAAGCTGTAAAGTAAAGTTTTGGGTGAAAAGGATGGGTACTTCAATTTGTAAAATGGGTTTAGGACGGTCAGTAACAAAAGAACTTGTTCTGAAATGCCTTTGAAAAGTATTGCTTGATGTTGGGCATTCAAAAAGCTGTAAAGTAAAGTTGTGGGTGAAAAGGATGGGTACTTCAACTTGTAAAATGGGTTTAGGATGGACATTATAAAAAGAACTTGTTCTGAAATGCATTTGAAAAGTATTGCTTGGTGTTGGCGCATTCAAAAAGGCTGTAAAGTAAAGTTGTGTGTGAAAAGGATGGGTACTTCAATTTGTAAAATGGGTTTAGGAGGGATATTATGAAAAGAACTTGTTCTGAAATGCCTTTTGAAAAGTATTGCTTGGTGTTGGGGCATTTAAAAAGATGTAAAGTAAAGTTGGGGGTGAAAAGGATCGGAACTTCAACTTGTAAAATGGGTTTAGGAAGGACATTAAGAAAATAAATTGTTCTGAAATGCCATTTGAAAAGTATTGCTTGGTGTTGGAGCATTCAAAAAGGCAGTATAGTAAAGTTGTGGCTGAAAAGGATGGGTACTTCAACTTGTAAAATGGGTTTAGGAGGGACATTAAGAAAAGAAATTGTTCTGAAATGCCTTTTGAAAAGTATTGCTTGGTGTTGGAGCATTCAAAAAGCTGTAAAGTAAAGTTGTGGTGAAAAGGATGGGTACTTCAACTTGTAAAAAGGTTTTATGAGGGACATTAAGAAAGGAAGTGGTTCTGAAATGCCTTTTGAAAAGTATTGCTTGGTGTTGGAGCATTCAAAAAGCTGTAAAGTAAAGTTGTGGTGAAAAGGATGGGTACTTCAACTTGTAAAAATGGGTTTAGAAGGGACATTAAGAAAGGAACTTGCTCTGAAATGTCTTTTGAAAGGTATTTCTTGGTGTTGAGGTATCCAATAAGCTGTAATGTAAAGTTGTGGGTGAAAAGGATGGGTGCTTCAACTTGTAAAAATGGGTTTAGGATGGACATCATGAAAAGAACTTATTGTGAAATGCCCTTTGAAAAGTATTGCTGGTGTTGGAGCATTCAAAAAGGCAGTATAGTAAAGTTGTGGTTGAAAAAGGATCGGTACTTCAACTTCTAAAATGAGTTTAGGAGGGACATTATGAAAAGAACTTGTTCTGAAATGCCCTTTGAAAAGCATTGCTTGGTGTTGGAGCATTCAAAAGCTGTAAAGTAAATTTGTGGGTGAAAAGGATGGGTACTTCAACTTGTAAAAATGGGTTTAGGATGGACATTATGAAAAGAATTTATTGTGAAATGCCCTTTGAAAAGTATTGCCTGGTGTTGGGGCACTCAAAAAGCTGTAAAGTAAATTTGTGGGTGAAAAGGATGGGTACTTCAACTTGTAAAAATGGGTTTAGGATGGACATTATGAAAAGAACTTATTGTGAAATGCCCTTTGAAAAGTATTGCTTGGTGTTGGAGCATTCAAAAAGCTGTAAAGTAAAGTTGTGGGTGAAAAGGATGGGTACTTCAATTTGTAAAATGGGTTTAGGACGGTCACTAAGAAAAGAACTTGTTCTGAAATGCCTTTGAAAAGTATTGCTTGGTGTTGGGCATTCAAAAAGCTGTAAAGTAAAGTTGTGGGTGAAAAGGATGGGTACTTCAACTTGTAAAATGGGTTTAGGATGGACATTATGAAAAGAACTTGTTCTGAAATGCATTTGAAAAGTATTGCTTGGTGTTGGCGCATTCAAAAGGCTATAAAGTAAAGTTGTGTGTGAAAAGGATGGGTACTTTAATTTGTAAAATGGGTTTAGGAGGGACATTAGGAAAAGAAATTGTTCTGCAATGCCTTTTGAAAAGTATTGCTTGGTGTTGGGGCATTCAAAAAGCTGTAAAGTAAAGTTGGGGGTGAAAAGGATGGGAACTTCAACTTGTAAAATGGGTTTAGGAAGGACATTAAGAAAATAACTTATTGTGAAATGCCCTTTGAAAAGTATTGCTTGGTTTTGGAGCATTCAAAAAGCTGTAAAGTAAAGTTGTGGGTAAAAAGGATGGGTACTTCAATTTGTAAAATGGGTTTAGGATGGACATTATGAAAAGAAACTTGTTCTGAAATGCCTTTGAAAAGTATTGCTTGGTGTTGGGCATTCAAAAAGCTGTAAAGTAAAGTTGTGGGTGAAAAGGATGGGTACTTCAACTTGTAAAATGGGTTTAGGATGGACATTATGAAAAGAAACTTGTTCTGAAATGCATTTGAAAAGTATTGCTTGGTGTTGGCGCATTCAAAAGGCTGTAAAGTAAAGTTGTGTGTGAAAAGGTTGGGTACTTCAATTTGTAAAACGGGTTTAGGAGGGACATTATGAAAAGAAATTGTTCTGAAATGCCTTTTGAAAAGTATTGCTTGGTGTTGGGGCATTCAAAAAGCTGTAAAGTAAAGTTAGGGGTGAAAAGGATGGGAACTTCAACTTGTAAAATGGGTTTAGGAAGGACATTAAGAAAATAACTTGTTCTGAAATGTCATTTGAAAAGTATTGCTTGGTGTTGGAGCATTCAAAAAGGCAGTATAGTAAAGTTGTGGGTGAAAAGGATGGGTACTTCAACTTGTAAAAATGGGTTTAGGATGGACATTATGAAAAGAACTTATTGTGAAATGCCCTTTGAAAAGTATTGCTTGGTGTTGGAGCATTCAAAAAGCTGTAAAGTAAAGTTGTGGGTGAAAAGGATGGGTACTTCAATTTGTAAAATGGGTTTAGGACGGTCACTAAGAAAAGAACTTGTTCTGAAATGCCCTTTGAAAAGTATTGCTTGGTGTTGGAGCATTCAAAAGCTGTAAAGTAAATTTGTGGGTGAAAAGGATGGGTACTTCAACTTGTAAAAATGGGTTTAGGATGGACATTATGAAAAGAACTTATTGTGAAATGCCCTTTGAAAAGTATTGCCTGGTGTTGGGGCACTCAAAAAGCTGTAAAGTAAATTTGTGGGTGAAAAGGATGGGTACTTCAACTTGTAAAAATGGGTTTAGGATGGACATTATGAAAAGAACTTATTGTAAAATGCCCTTTGAAAAGTATTGCTTGGTGTTGGAGCATTCAAAAAGCTGTAAAGTAAAGTTGTGGGTGAAAAGGATGGGTACTTCAATTTGTAAAATGGGTTTAGGACGGTCACTAAGAAAAGAACTTGTTCTGAAATGCATTTGAAAAGTATTGCTTGGTGTTGGCGCATTCAAAAGGCTGTAAAGTAAAGTTGTGTGTGAAAAGGATGGGTACTTCAATTTGTAAAATGGGTTTAGGAGGGATATTATGAAAAGAACTTGTTCTGAAATGCCTTTGAAAAGTATTGCTTGGTGTTGGGGCATTTAAAAAGCTGTAAAGTAAAGTTGGGGGTGAAAAGGATGGGAACTTCAACTTGTAAAATGGGTGTAGGAAGGACATTAAGAAAATAACTTGTTCTGAAATGCCATTTAAAAAGTATTGCTTGGTGTTGGAGCATTCAAAATGCAGTATAGTAAAGTTGTGGCTGAAAAGGATGGGTACTTCAACTTGTAAAATGGGCTTAGGAGGGACATTAAGAAAGGAAATTGTTCTGAAATGCCTTTTGAAAAGTATTGCTTGGTGTAGGAGCATTCAAAAAGCTGTAAAGTAAAGTTGTGGTGAAAAGGATGGGTACTTCAACTTGTAAAAAGGTTTTATGAGGGACATTAAGAAAGGAAGTGGTTCTGAAATGCCTTTTGAAAAGTATTGCTTGGTGTTGGAGCATTCAAAAAGCTGTAAAGTAAAGTTGTGGTGAAAAGGATGGGTACTTCAACTTGTAAAAATGGGTTTAGAAGGGACATTAAGAAAGGAACTTGCTCTGAAATGTCTTTTGAAAGGTATTTCTTGGTGTTGAGGTATCCAATTAGCTGTAATGTAAAGTTGTGGGTGAAAAGGATGGGTACTTCAACTTGTAAAAATGGGTTTAGGATGAACATTATGAAAAGAGCTTATTGTGAAATGCCCTTTGAAAAGTATTGCTTGGTGTTGGAGCATTCAAAAAGCTGTAAAGTAAAGTTGTGGGTGAAAAGGATGGGTACTTCAATTTGTAAAATGGGTTTAGGACGGTCACTAAGAAAAGAACTTGTTCTGAAATGCCTTTGAAAAGTATTGCTTGGTGTTGGGCATTCAAAAAGCTGTAAAGTAAAGTTGTGGGTGAAAAGGATGGGTACTTCAACTTGTAAAATGGGTTTAGGAAGGACATTATGAAAAGAACTTGTTCTGAAAGGCATTTGAAAAGTATTGCTTGGTGTTGGCGCATTCAAAAGGCTGTAAAGTAAAGTTGTGTGTGAAAAGGATGGGTACTTCAATTTGTAAAATGGGTTTAGGAGGGACATTAGGAAAAGAAATTGTTCTGAAATGCCTTTTGAAAAGTATTGCTTGGTGTTGGGGCATTCAAAAAGCTGTAAAGTAAAGTTGGGGGTGAAAAGGATGGGAACTTCAACTTGTAAAATGGGTTTAGGAAGGACATTAAGAAAATAACGTATTGTGAAATGACTTTTGAAAAGTATTGCTTGGTTTTGGAGCATTCAAAAGGCTGTAAAGTAAAGTTGTGTGTGAAAAGGTTGGGTACTTCAATTTGTAAAATGGGTTTAGGACGGTTACTAAGAAAAGAACTTGTTCTGAAATGCCTTTGAAAAGTATTGCTTGGTGTTGGGCATTCAAAAAGCTGTAAAGTAAAGTTGTGGGTGAAAAGGATGGGTACTTCAACTTGTAAAATGGGTTTAGGATGGACATTATGAAAAGAACTTGTTCTGAAATGCATTTGAAAAGTATTGCTTGGTGTTGGCGCATTCAAAAGGCTGTAAAGTAAAGTTGTGTGTGAAAAGGTTGGGTACTTCAATTTGTAAAATGGGTTTAGGAGGGACATTATGAAAAGAAATTGTTCTGAAATGCCTTTTGAAAAGAATTGCTTGGGGTTGGGGCATTCAAAAAGCTGTAAATTAAAGTTAGGGGTGAAAAGGATGGGAACTTCAACTTGTAAAATGGGTTTAGGAAGGACATTAAGAAAATAACTTGTTCTGAAATGTCATTTGAAAAGTATTGCTTGATGTTGGAGCATTCAAAAAGGCAGTATAGTAAAGTTGTGGGTGAAAAGGATGGGTACTTCAACTTGTAAAATGGGTTTAGGAGGGACATTAAGAAATGAAATTGTTCTGAAATGCCCTTTGAAAAGTATTGCTTGGTGTTGGAGCATTCAAACAGCTGTAAAGTAAAGTTGTGGTGAAAAGGAAGGGTACTTTAACTTGTAAAAAGGTTTTATGAGGGACTTTAAGAAAGGAACTGGTTCTGAAATGCCTTTTGAAAAGTATTGCTTGGTGTTGGGGCATTCAAAAAGCTGTAAAGTAAAGTTGTGGGTGAAAAGGATGGGAACTTCAACTTATAAAATGGGTTTAGGAAGAACATTAAGAAAATAACTTGTTCTGAAATGCCATTTGAAAATTATTGCTTGGTGTTGGAGCATTCAAAAAGGCAGTATAGTAAAGTTGTGGGTGAAAAGGATGGGTACTTCAACTTGTAAAATGGGTTTAGGAAGGACATTAAGAAAAGAAATTGTTCTGAAATGCCTTTTGAAAAGTATTGCTTGGTGTTGAGGTATCCAAAAAGCTGTAAAGTTAAGTTGTGGGTGAAAAGGATGGGTACTTCAAGTTGTAAAATGGGTTTAGAAGGGACATTAAGAAAAGAAGTTGCTCAGAAATGTCTTTTGAAGGTATTGCTCGGTGATGAGGTATCCAAAAAGCTGTAAAGTAAAGTTGTGGGTGAAAAGGATGGATGCTTCAACTTGTAAAATGGGTTTAGGAAGGACATTAAGAAAGGAACGTGCTCTGAAATGCCTTTTGAAAATTATTGCTTGGTGTTGAGGTATCCAAAAAGCTGTAAAGTAAATTTGTGGGTGAAAAGGATGGGTACTTCAACTTGTAAAAATGGGTCTAGAAGGGACATTAAGAAAGGAACTTGCTCTGAAATGTCTTTTGAAAGGTATTTCTTGGTGTTGAGGTATCCAAAAAGCTGTAATGTAAAGTTGTGGGTGAAAAGGACGGGTACTTCAACTTGTAAAAATGGGTTTAGGATGGACATTATGAAAAGATATAATAAAGCCTTAAAAGAAAAGGTATAATAAAGCCTTAAAAAAGTATTAAAAAATGGGGAGGGGACTCTTTGGGGGCCCGGGGGGGCCTTTGGGGGCCGAGGGGCCCTTGGGGGCCGAGGGGCCCTTGGGGGCCGGGTGGTCCATTGGGGGCCGGGGGTTCCTTTGGGGTTGGGGTAGGGGGATCGGAGCCCTTGGGGGCTGGGGTAGGGGACCTCACGACACTTTTCAAATACAACTTGTGTATTATAACGACCACAGAGTTTCACCCTCAAATCCTCTTCTAAAACCTCTTCTAAAATCATCTTTTAAAAGGTCTCTAACTGTTTCGCCGAAATAATTCCCCAAAATGTCTAAAACGGTTTCGCCCAAATAACCCCTAAACATAATTTCTGCGTGTTCCTTTTGTTTTTGGCATCCCTGCGCTGTCATATTTGAAATTACTTGGAAACCCTTTCCCGCGTTAATTTCTTCATCTCTAAGATCAAAACATTCGCCCGGAAACAGTTCTCTTGGACGAACTCCAAAGACATTAATAATCTTCGCCCGGAAACAATTCTCTTGGACGAACTCCAAAGACATTAATAAACTTCGCCCGGAAACAATAGGCTTAGAAAAATCCCATGATTGACCTAGAAAAGGTGTCATTGACCCTGTTCCGTTATCGGATCATAACATTCTCCCTAGCGTGCACCTGGACACACAACAACAACAACAACAAGATCTTGAAAGAAATGTCATTGACCCTTTCCCGTTATCGGATCATAACATTCTCCCTAGCGTGCACCTGGACGCACAACAACAACAACAACAACAAATCAATCGACCTTGAAAAATGAGGTCAATGACCCACTTCGGTTACACAATCAATTTCTCGGAAATCCATTGCCCCTAGGGACTCTATGCCCATATATGGTGTTGATACGGAGTTAGACTAAATTATAGATGGCAGCAGTGGTGTGATCGTGGGAGTTTTTAAAAAAAATGTCCGGATCAGGATTCGAAGGGGTGGTGTAATCGTGAGAGTCAATAAGGCCTTCTCTACTTGCCTCCCCGTAGTAGCATCGTTTTTATAGCCATGAATATATAATGAGTTGGAGGTTATAGGCTTGAAACTGTTTGTGGAGGATTTCGACTCTTGTTGTTAGAAGAGCCTCGCCCAGTGGGGAAAACCATGTAGTTACCAAAATAGGCCCAGGATTGCACAAAGCCTCCATTCAACTGGAGGTCCCAGGGATTTCTTGCTATCTGGTTCTAAGCCAGCTTAAGTGATCCGCGTACACTAGAGAATATATGTTAGTCCCCATCCTGCACTGGTTTTGAGATCATTGCTTTTCCTTAGGCCATAATAATTTCAATGATTTAAAGAATATAAAATTGCAACATGGAATGTTACTACGTTTAAAAACAACTATCGTATCGATATTTTGTCTGCTCAAACTTGACTTATTAGGAGTTTCAGAAACTCATATCCTAGAGGTAGGAAGCATGGGATTAGGTTATATAGAATTTATTTACTCGGGCAGGAAGGATGGGGTACATAGGTAGGGAGTAGGGCTCATGACGAATAAGGAAGCTGCCAAGTCTTGTTTAGGTTGGGGAGGTATTAATAGTAGGATGCTAGATCACTCATTTTATGACTAAAAAGAGCAGGGTATCAGTGATAGTAGTATACACCTCTGTAGGACTGACTGACGGAGATAGTAGCTAGCTAGCGACTGCAGAAGTAGTGGAGATAGGAGACAGTAGATGAACTTTATTTACAGTTACAGGAATAAATAGACATTGTCCCAGGTAGAAATATGGTGTTTTTATTAGGAGATTTTAACACCCTGGTTGGTAGAAATAGGGATAGATTATATCTTAGCCTAGGTAAATTATTTGTAGGAAAAGAAAACAGTAATGGTTACAGATTGGTGCAATTTTGTAGGTATAACTAACAATCTAGTTATAATCAATGTAGTATTTGGTCATACAATAGCCCATAAGTTAGCATGGTATTCACATGATGGTATGACGGCTATCCTTATTGATTATGTTACTGCAAATTGAAGACTGGTAGGATCGATACATGATACTGGAGTGTTTTTATCGATGCTAAAAGTAAAGATCACCATCTAGTAGTGTCTAGGGTTGATTTAAAGCTAAAAATTAGGAAGGGTAACTACCTTCCGGGAAGCTATAATGGTGAGAGACTCCAGAATAAGAGTTTAAGAGAAACTCTCCAGGAACAGTTGGATACTAAAGTAGATAGTATAAAATTTTACAATGTAGAAGATGGATGGAAAATTTTTGTAGAATAGTTTTTAAAGTTGCTGATGCTGTCTTAGGAAAGAAAGTTAGAAACGCAGCTATGATTAGTGGTCAAAATGCTTTTATGTTTAATAGAGAGGAGGAAGGGCCTGTACAAGAACCATTTGAGTGATAAATTTTATAAAAATAAGAGGGAGACAAAGAAAGTAGAGAAAGCATCAAAGTGTGAATTAAGGAGGTTTGAAGTGGAGGCCGGAGATAAAATTGCCAAAGATCCAGAAGATGCAGCCAGACAGTATAATAGTAAAATATTGTACTGACATGTTAAAGAATTGAGAGGGAATAGTCAATTTGAACTTGTCCCAGTTAAAGTTGGGAACGGGGCCACAATTTGTGATTAGGAAAGAGTTAAGGAGATATGGGCAGAAGATTTTGAGAATTTGCTAAACCGTGATAAGGTTACAGGAAAGGCTATTGTAGATAGAATGAAAAAGTTTGCGACTCTTTGGATGTGAAGAAAGATTTATTTCGAGAGAAATAATTAGTGACAGTGCTAAAAGGTTTAAAAAATGAGAAAAAAATAAGGTTTTCTGGTTACTGACGATTATGCATATGATTGTTGAAACAGGGAAGTACCCAGCAATTTTAGGAAAACTTTAATTATCTCCCTCTATAAGAAAGGTGACAAGAGTGAGTGTGGTAATTTTTGAGTTATTAGCCTGGTTTCTGTAGGAAATAAAATTCTTAGTGTTATGATACTTTTTAGAGTTAGAGATACTGTAGGTAAAGTTTTAAGAGAAGAACAGTGTGGGTTTAGGAAGATTAGAGGATGTGTCTACCAAATTTTCGGTCTTAGATTAATAATTGCGAAGTGCCTGAGTCGTCAAATCCCTTTAGTCCTCAGTTTTATAGATTGTGAGCAAGCCTTTGATTCAGCTGATAGAAGAGCTTTAGCGAAGGTTATCCTTGTATGGTTTACCAGGCAAATACATTAAAGTGATCAGTGCTATGTAAGAGAATAGCATTGCTTCAGTTAAGGGAGGAAATGAGGTTGGTACTTGGTTTCGCATTATATCAGGAATTAAGTAGGGTTGCGTTCTATCCCCCTTTTTTATGGAATATGTCCTAAGAGGCACAGCAACGGCACTGGGAGAACACGGAATCGAATGGGAAAGTAAAGCTCTCAGACTTAGATTATGCTGATGAATTAAGCATCCTATACGAAAATTATAGCAAAATGAATTAACTCTTAGAGGTTTTGCGAGTTCATGCTACAAAAAAAAAAAGGTTTGAAAATTAATGATAAGAAAACTAACTCACTAAGACTAGTAATAAGCGAAGGTGAAGAGATGGTGGTCGATAACAAGAAGATCAATCAAGTGGACAACATCACTTACCTAGGTAGTGATATTAGTAAAGACGGTGGGTGCAGTGAAGATGTTAAAAATAAAATAGAATAGTAGTAGAGTAGAAAAATAAAAAAATTTGGAAGAATAGGAAGATAAGTCTGTGAACCAAGATTAGATTATTGGAAGCTACAGTGATGACAGTGGTCAAGTATGGTTCTGAAGTGTGGGCGCTCCTAAAAACGGAGGAAGATTTGCTAGATTTTTCCAGAGAAATTGCTAACGGATCGTTTTGGGTACTCGACTGATTGACTGACCGTATCTCAAACAGTGAGCTGTACGAAAAATGTGATTCAATCCCGTTGTCTAGGGTTATAATAAGAAAAACGATGAGATAGCTAGGACAGTTCAGTTGATGAAGGATGAAAGATTGCCAAAAATTGTCCTTGTCGGCCTACCCTATATAGGGCCAAACCTAAAGCAGGTTGTCCCCAAATAGGGGGGAGAGGATCTCTTAAGGAAATATTCTAAGGTAAATGGGACCTTCTTGGGATGGAGAAAAGAGTGAGTTTTTTAATAGACTGGGACGGAGGAGCAGCTTGTATAGCACTGTTGGCCTCAGGTGGCTTGGTGCTTCAGTAAGTTGTTAGTAGTATTAGTAATTAATGATACATAAACGGTCAGTGATAGCTCTATAGCTACTTGGCAAATCAAAAAGTTTGTGATAACAAACGGTAAGTTAGGTGTGATTCGGGCTAATAGTAACCAAGACTCACTTCCTAAAAAAGAAAGTTTTGACTCTTGATGACAATTAATACATATAAAGAATTAAAGTTTTATGCTCATTCCAAGTAAACATACTAAGCTATTAAGTTTAAAGTCACCCATCAGAATTTACGAGCCTAACAATGTTTAACTGAGTTCTGAAAAATAGGAACCCATCCCCTCTCATAAAAGAGAGGTGATCTTGTTGAAAATTACAGCATCAAGTTCATTGCACTAGAGAATTCTCTTCTGGAGGTTTCAAGCTCCAATTCACAAAAATACGGAATTTGTTTTTTTCTGATAAGTAAGATCACAGATTTATTTGTGCTTTTTTTCTTATGTATTTCTTCCCCAGGGTAATCATATCGAGCCAATGGTCTTATAAAGTCAGAAAAGTGCTCATTTGAACGGAAATTAAAGTTCTTGTTTTCTTTCTTGGGAGCCTAAAAGATTGCGCAACATGAAAGTGGTGTTTCTTTCGATTCTTTGGCACAAAGCCAGAATTTTGTCATAAAAGGGGCCAATTTGCTATTGATTGGAAATTCTGAGACAGTCAATTGATGTAAACGTATAAAAAAAGTATATATTGTGCTTTCCAGCTTCAAAGGCAGTAATATTACGGGGCGACGTGTTCGTTCCTAAACAGTCACGTAATCGGCATACGATAAATAGTTAAATGAGGCATCTACTTTAAAACTTCATTTAACCTAGTTGATTCACTTCGTGTTTGACAGAATTATTTACAGTAAAGTATTTTTGAGGTTCAGCTTTTGTGGAGGAGGGTCGGTTGGTCATTTTGTAGGAGGTGGTGTTGCTTATGCTGTGATAATTACACTTTTATGCCAAAATGGTCTAATTCTCCGGGACACTTCTGATAAATTTAGAAGGGAGCGCGGGATAAACCCCTTCATAAATGTTTGTTCAAAGAACTTGTCCTTAAAAGTATGGAAATAATGATTCTGAAATTGATTTTTGACATTTTATTTCCCTCCTCCCCAGATAAATACTTGAGGGATGTATTTTTTTCACAAATGAATATCTTTCTCGAAACATTGAGCGGCGAATATTAAATTTGAATATAAATAGGGAATTGAAGAAGGGAACAGTAGCCTCGCCCGCATTTAAAAAAGCCTTTGATCAAACATCTTGTGGTAATAAGCTATAACCATGGGCGTAGGCAGCATCTTATCTAGGAGAGGGCACAGTCGATTATTTGATGGAAGAGAAAAAGCTGAAGTTATATTGGCAGGTTACAAAACCTCACATCACTAGAAAGTTCTATCTTACCTTTTGAAATCTTAGCCAAGATTAGAATATTGGAAGCTACAGTGATGACTCTGGTCATATATGGCACTTAGGCATGGGCGTTCTGAATTGCGGATGAAGATTTGCTAGATGTTTTCCAGAGAAATTGCATACGGATTGTTCTAGGTATCCGGCTGACTGACCGTATTTAAAACAGTAGGCTGTGTACGTAAAGTGTGGTTCAATCCCGCTTTCTAGGACTATAATGAGAGAAGGGTTGATATGGCTCGGGTATGTTAGTAGAGTAGTACATTCCATTTGGCTGACTGCACTAGGAATCACCATGCTATTCGCTGACCGCTCCCTTCCCATGTTATTTGAGTAGATTATGTTCCTTGGTACCTTTCCAAGTAAAGTGATGAAACACGTTTTAGAACTATGGTTGAGATTGTGTAATGCAACCAGATTGGTTTAGAGAATATGTGCTTTACCAAGTCCGTTCATCCATCATCATAACGTGTTTTTTTTTTCTTTCCTGGTTCAATATTCAAAATTCCTTATATTGCGTATTCAAAGGATGGTCTCATTCTAGAAATACTGGTTTACAGCTGGAGGGCTTATACTCGTGTTTTTCGGTATAAATTAAGATGCAATTAGTTTTTCTAGATCAGTTGAAAAAAACAACTTGAAACGATAACCCTTTATTGTTAAATTCATTCATTGTTCTAATGGAGGACAACAAAAGAATTATTATGGTAATTAAATATACATTATTCTTGATTTATTATAAGAACATAATCCTTTTTTTCCTATAGTTACCAATTAACTATCTTTCATGCGGGTTTCATACAGAAAGCGAACTCCTGTAATTACATGACGCAAACCCTCGAAGTAAACACTCATAATTACATATCTACGATAAAATTCGCATGCTCTATAACAGCTGTTTAGATATTTTGACTAAAAGGGTACTTTGTCACCTCTCGTGAAATTCCATCCATATTCCACTGCAGTCTTAATTAGGCAAACTCGATGAAAGGAACATCGCCTACTCAGCTAATAATCATGGCTAATTATTATAGAGAAAAAAGAAGAGTTGGGGAAGCAGGGGGGGCTCCCCTTTAATATTCTGAATAAATAACAAAAAACGGACTAGATAATAAAAAAATTGTGTTTATTTTTTCTTTTATCGTATGTAGGGTTATGCTAGGAGGGGGGTGAGCAGCGCCCTCGTTAATATTCTGAGTAAATAACAAAAACGGACTAAATAATAAAAATTGTGTTATTTTTTCTTTTATCGTATGTAGGGTTATGCTAGGAGGGGGTGAACAGCGCCCCTCGTTATTATTCTGAATAAATAACAAAAAAACGGACTAAATAATAAAAAATTGTGTTATTTTTTCTTTGATCGTATGTAGGGTTATGCTAGGATGGGGTGAACAGCGCCCTCGTTAACATTCTGAATAAATAACAAAAAACGGACTAAATAATAAAAATTGTGTTATTTTTTCTTTTATCGTATGTAGAGTTATGCTAGAAGGGGGTGAACAGCGCCCCTCGTTAATATTCTGAACAAATAACAAAAAACGGACTAAATAATAAAAACATGTGTTATTTTTCTTTTATCGTATGTAGGGTTATGCTAGGAGGGGGTGAACAGCGCCCCTTGTTAATATTCTGAATAAATAGCAAAAAAACGAACTAGATAATAAAAAATTGTTTTATTTTTTCTTTTATCGTATGTAGGGTTATGCTAGGAGGGGGTGAACAGCGGCCCTCGTTAATATTCTGAATAAATAACAAAAAACGGACTAAATAATAAAAAATTGTGTTATTTTTTCTTTTATCGTATGTAGGGTTATGCTAAGAGGGGAAATTAAGTTTTTTTTTTTTGGGGGGGGGGGGTAAAAATGGTACTTATTTAGTAGCTAGTAAAACATGTGACTAGAAAAAACGGAAAATTAATTTTTATTCAAGGGAATTGATGGTCAAAGTCTTCCTGAACAAAAGCGACCAAAGCTCGATGGTGAGAGTGGCACTACTGACACAGACACAATCAGTAGCATGAACATGACGAGGAGAAGTGTGATCCATTTTGCACCTCGAACAGTTTATACCGAGATACCTGTAACTTCCACGGTAAGTACCATTTATCAGATAGCTTTCAACTTTATAGCGCACTCAAAATTTCGATTTGCAAATTCCTTTTTGAAATAAGTTGCTTATCGTTTAACTTTTACATTCGGATCAGAGATGGCATCCATGTAGCAAAGTTAAAAAAAATAATACTTTCCGTGTGAAATACAAAATTGATCAAGCTATATTTGACTACTTTATATTGGGTGTGGGGGGGTGGGAGGCGAGTATTTACTCAATATAATGCTTGGAGGGGTGACTAAGTTTTGAAGGTGGGGGGAAAAATTGGTAGTCTTTTAGCTTTATAAAGGGATGTTGTATAAAAGGGGGATGGGGAAGAAAACCATAACTTTGCTACATGACTTTTGGTACTTATTTAGTACCCGATAAATACGCGAGTGGTACTATAACGAAATGGTTCATTGGAAAAATAGGTTACCACTTCTTACTGAGCTAATGCTAACCCTTCGACAGATAATTTTTTTCTATTGATATTAGTCAAACGTTGTGTTGTGTTGTCTGTTTGTCATAGCAAGTAGTGAATATGTATCGGACTTTTTTCTGCTCAAATATTTTCAGTTAAAATAATATCATTAAAAATAGTGAAATATAAAATTGATCAAGCTGTATTTGACTACTATATATTGGGTGAGGGGGTGGGGGTTGGGGATGACTATTTACTCAATATAATGCTAGGAGGGTTTGGTGAAAAATTGGTTGTCTTTTAACTTTATAAAGGGGTGTTGTAGAAAGAGGGGGGGGGGGGGGGAGTGGGGAAGAAAACCATAACTTTGCTACATGACTTTTGGTACTAATTTAGTACCTCGGTAAACATGCGAGTGGTGCTATAACGAAGTATGTGTGTGTGTGTGTTTGCTTGTAACAAAATTTGTAATTTATTATGCACATGTTTTATAAATAATGCTATAAGCAAAATTTTTAATTTATTATGCATTTGTTTGAAAAATAATAATACGAATCCAATTAGGAAAAAAAACATTTGTTTGATAAACAATTTGAATACAAATCCAACTAAGAAAAAAATAAATATTGTGTTATAATTGTGATAAAACTTTCCTCAAAGAAAAAAAAACTCAATCCATTCATTTTAGTTTTAGGGGGAGGCTACAAAAACAACTGCCTTCCCTGGCCCAGGACTTCTGAATATCATGGGTAATTGTCCACTCTCACCGGAACAATCAGATGATGTTAGTGAAGGTACGTCGTTTACTATTTCCCTGGATTTCCAGTTTACAACGGAAGAAATGAATAGTCTCATGGATACTGTTGGATCTGATGTTTCCGGGGACATTTTTGACGATAACTTTATTATTAGTGAATTAGGTTCTGTGCAAATAGGTGCAGGACATGAAAATGTTTTCGCGACCCCGGAACTACGTGAATTTTATTTGTTAGAATCTGCTCTAGGTCACTTACAAACACATAGGGTAGATTTTAATCCTCCCGAGGAAAACCTGGTTGACGGGAGTGTCATTTTAACAGACGCTCTAAATGTTCTTCATACCTACATCGACCGAATTCGAGAACTTATTGAGATTCAGATCCAGAATTGGGGTGGTCAGGAAAGTATTAAGGCATCAGTCAATCAAAAAGTTTATTTACAAAAGGGGACATTTTTTATTTTCATTTTTCAACTGGCAACCAAACTTTTTCCCTGGTCTAAATGAATTTGAGGGTAACATTTTCAATTGGGTCAATAAATTAATATCAACTTTGGACATATTTAACGAGAGGGGAAGCGGGTCCACAATTTTATACATTGAATATATGGATCTGAATCTCAACAGATTTAAAAAATACTTTATTTTAAGGGGGGCGGGTAGTAGTCGACGAATAAAATGCCACCCAGTTTTTTCGGCTACAGGGGGGGTTCAGGGTTTCAATTTTGAAACAGGGCGGCAATGTTTTAAATATGCATTTTTACCAGCAGCTCATAAAACATTGAATTATGATTCAAGAGTGAAAAATCTCGACAGACTTGCACGTAATGGTGGAAACAATTTCTCTAAAGTAAATTTCGATTGTTTAAAGGGAAAGTATCCGGTGTCCTTGAAAGAAATAACCATATTTGAAAAAGCAAACGAAAATCTCGGGTTGGGGGTGGTTGTTCTCCAGTATGACACAGAATTTGTAAATGGGGGAAAGAAACCAAATAAAAAAGGGGTTTCATATTCAGTTAGGACACCGTTGGTAGATAATGTTAAAAATTGGGTTTGGATTATCTATGAGCCCCCCAAAGATGTAAACTCCTACGGTCATTTTTCCCCGTTACGGCAGTAAGTCGACTCATGTCTCAAGGTGTGAAGAAAGGGGAGCGGCACTATTGCCCCATGTGTCTTTCCCCATTTACAACTGAAAGAACATTCACAGATCACAAGAGATATTGCAAACTTCATGGCAATCAAAGGATAGAAATGCTGGCAGGAGAGAAAGCTACTTTACAATTCAAAAACTTCCAAAATTCCCTGCTACAGATTGATAAAGTATCTTTGGATTGTGAATCAAGACTGTTGGAGGTATCGGACCCGTCAAGGCCAAATATAGTCAAGGAACACAAACTCATTGCGTGTTCCTATGCGCATGTCCGACGCGATTCCAACAATTGAATGCAAGTTGAAGAGCTTTTTTTACTATGGATGAGGAGGGTAGCATGGAACAATAATTGGTGTGTTTAATAAAAACAGCAAATAAATCTACTTCACGATTGTGTCAGATCAATTATCCAATGTCATTATCAGATAAGGAGCAACGGGCACTAGAAAAGGGGACAGTTTGTTGGGTTTGTAGGGGTGCTCTTACCTCAAAAGACGCTGTTCAGGATCACAATCACCTTATTGACCCCAATTCAACGGGGAAAAGTAACTTTCAGGGGTGGGCTCACAATTCATGTAATTTAAAAATTAAACAGCAACTCTTCCTTCCTGTTTTTATACATAATTCTAACTATGATCTGAAGTATGTGCTACCAGCAATGGCACATCTTCAAAGAAATGAAGCAAAGGATGATGCATGGGTGATAGACAGCTTTTCCTACAAAATCATTCCTAAATCATCGGAAAAATTGCTTGTTTTGGAATTTATGTGGAGATATGTTGAAGACGACGTTGAGTACACGAATAAAATTCGCTTTTTAGATTCCTTCAGTTTTTTTCCCAAATCTTTGAGCGAATTAATTCAAGTGCAGAAAAACGATGACGGCTGCAACGTTTTCCCCCTTCTCAAGCAACAATTTCCAAATGATTTATATGATTTGTTGACGGTCAAGGGCATATATCCTTATGATTATTACAGCTCCATGACGAGATTCGCCGAGGAAACTATTCCCTCGATTGAGTCGTTTTACGACAGTCTACACGATCGTAGGTGTACTCCTGATGAATACAGTTTTGCCAAAAAAGTGTGGGCAGAGGGAGGGTGTAAAAATGGGTTTGACTACTGCAAGCTGTATTTGTCGAGTGATATGCTAACTTTGTTAGACATTATGTGTAAAAATACGGACAAAATGTATGAGGAATTTAATTTTCATTTAGGATATTATTTTTCATCTCCTCATCTGGTAATGAACCTCATCCTAAAAATTAGCGGGGAAAAAATCGGGCTGATCACAGACATCGATCCGCACCTGTTCATCGAGAGGTCAATGAGGGGTGGATACTTTTTTCATGGGGATCGTATCTTGGAAAAAGATCCAACTGGAGAGATGACGGGAACAAAATCGGATGCAGTGCTCCTTGATATGAATTCCCTCTACCCCTCGGCCAAGTCTCATTATGCGCTACCCTGCGATGACTATAAATGGCTCAATGACCCTGAAGCCTCTAATTTCCCCAACATTGACAGTGTTGAGGAAAATGGGCCGGTTGGATGGTTTTTTTAAATTGATGGGGAGATACCAGTTGACCGTCACGATTCGGTAAAGGATTTTGTTTTCCCATGCATCAATAGACCTGTGTCTAGGGAGTCTTGGAGTCCCCACAATAGACGTTTGGTCGAGGTGGAGGGATTGCATTGGTCACCTTCAAAACAGAAGCTTATTGCCGGCCTCCTGCCAAAGAAAAATATTGTTGTGCATCATGTGGCTTTAAAATGGATGTGCAACAACGGTTTCAATGTCACAAAAGTTCATAGAAGCCTCCAGTTTAGTCAAAAATCCTATCTGAAAACGTTTGTTGACACTTTTGTCAAGAAACGTTCTGAAGCGCAGACAAAAGCTGAAAAAGAAATCTATAAGCTCATTTTAAATTCGGTTTTATGTAAAATGTGCGAAATTGTTCGCAATAGGAATCGTTATGACGTCGTGACCGATCCCGAACAATGTGCTCGAATTATTGCCGATCCAAACTACACTTCCTTTACAATCATTGACATAGTACTATTGAGTAGAAAAAAATAAGCATTGTCTTAAATAAAAATATTGCTGCAGGCAGTGCGATCTTGGAGATCTCTAAAAAGCTCATGTTGGAATTCTACTACAATGTGGCTAGGGTACAGTGGCCGGAGAAGGGACAAGTAGAGGTCTGCTACGGGGACACAGATTCTCTACTGTTAAAAGTAAAAACCCAAAATCTACTTGATGATTTGGCGCACGGTGAAATCATCAGCTCGCGGATGGACTACACCAACTGGAGTGGGAGGTCTACCCAGAGCTAGTGAAACGTTGGGCACCAAATCAACTTTTATTTTTAAAATCAGAAACGGGAAGTGACATGATATCCCGTGGTATGTTTGTAAGTCCGAAGGTGTACTTTATACTGACACACGACGAGGAAATCAAATAACGTTGTAAAGGAGTACCCACGCGCTATATGGATAAGAATTTGGACATGAACGTTTATAGGAATTGTATTGTTGAAAATACAATTCGCGAAATTGTTTGTGTTGAAAATTGATTGTGTTGAAAATACATTTCGCGTGTTTTGTATTGAAAATACAAAACACGACCGAAATTGTTGGCAATTTGTTCGTTAAACTACAGGAACTTCACTGTAAATATAGAAACAATTGCCATTAGTACCATTTTCGACAGGGTCTATGTTTTTTCAAGACGGTGTGAGTACCCTCCCCCTGGGGCACTATTTAACTTCCGACCGAGCCGAATGTGTTAGTCATAGGGAAAGTCTCGGTTTGAGTAAAGTCCAACAAAACAAATTTCCCCAAAACCTTTGGGGGGGCCTCGCGGCCCGGGCGGGGACCTTCAGCCGCCCGGCCGGCCGCCAGCGGGGGGCGCCGCCACCAACGGTATTTTTTTTTTACTTCGAGCAGATTTTTTTGTAAATATACATGTTGTTGTGTTCAAATTCAAAATGGTGTAAAAAAATGTGATATTATTTTAAGTGTATTTTTTATAAATAAAGTATATTTATTACAATGCATTTTTCTAGTGCATTTTTAAAATAAATATTTATGTTTTTTCCTATAAATAAATAAAAAAAAATCTTAAGTATATTTTTCTTGTTTAATGTGTTTTTTTTCTGTAATGTATTATTTGTAAAGTGTTGTTTTTTATGTTAATAATACAAGAAATATGATTCTTTATTGATTTTGTTCTTCTCATTATTCCTGAACGGAGTAGTACTACTAGGGAAATTATATAGTCATTAGACAACTATAGTCTACAGTTAGTTGTAGGTGAACTGTTGAAGGGAACATTTATCAATTTAAAACACCCTTCAGATCGTTTCTGTGCGGTCCATCGATGTCAGGCAAAACGACACTATTAACTAAAATAATTAAAAATTGCTATAAAATGTTTGTGAAAAAGCCGAAAAAAATCTACTATTGTTGCAGCATTTGGCAGGAGTCATACGATAAAATAAAAGCGATTGCCAAATCGGAGTTGGTGCAGATACAATTCATACAGGGACTTGATGTTTTCAACATTATTGAACCAAACTCTTGGCTGATTATTGATGATTTAGCTGAATCCATTGAACAATGGTCCCAAAAAATGCTACAACTGTTCACTGTTCGCTCTCATCACGAACAGATTTCCATTACTCTAGTTCTACACAATCTCTTTCATCAGAGCAAATGTATGCGAACACTTGCATTGAACTGCACCTACTATATCATCTACAGAGTTGTTTGTGATTCTAATTCGCTAATAACCCTCAATAAACAAATTTACCCCGGGGCATCTAAATTTCTGCTCTAAGCATACAATCAGGCAACTAATAAACCCTACGGCTATATCCTATTGGATCTTAATCAAAATACACCCGAGGATCTGCGTGTAGTCACAACTATTTTTGACAATGAAATTACAGTATATCTCCGTGTGAACAGTAAAAAGGCTATTAGTTGCCATCATGACACTGAAGAAACTACATGAAAAGAGACATTTATTTTCCGTTCTAAGCACTTTAAAACCCCCACTTAGGAAAGCCATACTCAAACATGGCATTGTCAATGATTTCATTAATCTAATATCTGAACTTTGTTTAAATTTGACCGAAGGCAATGTTCAACTGCCAGAAGTAGTTAAGCAACAGGCAGAGCAACGTCGTTCCATTGTACGTATATTGTCCTGTAAAAAGAAAGGAAAGAATTTTAAAAGGAAACGTCTTCTTTAGGCGGGCGGTAGCTTTTTCACACTTTTACTGCCAATAATTGCAGGACTTGTAAACAGTTTTCTCTAGACAGCTAAACCCTATAAATTGACTCCAATAGAACTCGCTCTCTCACCCGTGGAACACTTCGAGAACAATCTGAGTAAATTCATTGACAACAAAAATATTGAGGATGATAAAAAACTGCTTTTACTTCAAGATGCACTTCGCCGAGTGGACAAACATAAGCCCTATCTTGCGAAGACTAGTGGTATTGATAACAAAAAAGAGTCATCTCCTCAGGATGCTTCTGCTATCGCTGCTGCTGCAACACATTTACAGAAGGAGGAATTTGATTCAATAGTGTCGAGCATTGGAAATCTAATGCCGCACTCATATCGTGAACAAAGTAAACGACTCATAATACATCTCATGGAAATTGGTCAAGATCATATTCTAGTTGATAGCAATGGGAAAGAGATTATAATTCAGGGCAAGAGCTATAATCTACTTGATTTAATCCATGATATGGTTACAAATCGTGAAGGACTATTATCATTCCACGCTCATCTATACAACTTTCTAAATACATTAACCTTCCCCAAAAGCCTTATTAGCAATAGGCAAATTCTAAAAAAATTAAATGAACATGCACCATCGTCAACACCATTAAAATATGAACAAGAAGAAGAAGAAGATTTTAAATCAATCTTGGAAAATACAAGCACACCTAGTGGAAACATTGATTTGTCAATGAGGAGCACACCACTGATAGCTAGACAAAAGCGAAGACGTATCAAGTCAATGTCACCGCCACCACCGCTAACCACTACGTGTTTACGTTCAAAATGGTTGAAGTTCTGAAACGTGTTTATGAAAATATTGGTGAAGTTGGAAGTTTAAATCCCCCCACCACTCTTTCCAAAGTCACTGGTTTTCGCACTAAAAGTGTACAAGACTATCTACAAAATGAATCAAGTTACACTCTGCATAGAAATCATAGGCTTCGTGCTAATCATTATCGAAAAACTAAAGCCTTTTTCCCATTGCATATAATGCAAGCAGATCTCTTAACTCTAGATGAGATTCAAAGACGTCACAATACACCGTACAAGTACATTCTACTTGCAATCAGTGTTTTTAGTCGCTATGCATATGCCATTCCTTTGCGGTCAAAGAGAGGTGTTGAGGTTGCTCAGGCTATAGAAAGTATTCTCGAACAGGATTCGTATAAAAAAATTCAAACGGATCGCACTAGTGAATTTGTTAATCCCCATGTTGCAAAAATACTATCGAAATATAATACACTGCTCTATTATAGTCATAGCCCTATAAAGGCTGCATTAGCCGAACGATTGATTAGAACTATTTGACTTTTAATTTCAAGATATTGTACATTGAAAAATACATCTGCTTTTATTCATGATTTAGGTAAAATCACGTTGATTTATAATCAACAACCTCATCGATCATTGACCAATTCAACCCCAACGGAAGTTCATCATTCTGATCATGATACAATTGATACTTTTCTTAAACAATATTCCAATGAAACGATTGTCAAGAAAAAATTTAATGTTTGTGATACTGTTCGAATTAATAGAAAAACTAATATTTTTGAAAAGGGTAATTACTTGTGGTCCACAGAACTTTTTAAAGTGGCAAAAATCCTAGACACTAAACCCATAACTTATCGTCTGCGCGATACCAAAGATGAAGAGATTCTCGGCGGGTTTTATGATTATGAACTACAAAAAGTTAAAAATAATAGTGAAATCTATCAAATTGAAAAGATATTAAAGACTCGTACTCACAGGGGTAAGAAACAGTTACTTTTTCGGTGGCTAGGATACAACTCTGATTTTGGTTCTTGGATCGGTGTTGAAAATATTGACAATGCCCTATGATTTCTATGTAACGTTTACGTCTAACGTTTCCGGTCCTCTCTACAATGACTTGAATAAAACAAGTGATTTTTGGACGAAACTCTCCCCCGCCATTAACTTCGATGACAGAAAGTATGAAGTGGCTCTTGTCGACTGTATTCTCAAAAATACCTACGACTTCCTGAGAAAGGATCGTGTGTATAATATAAAAGTTATACCTTTCGACTGGTCGCTCTTAGTCGAGTATGAATGGGTTGAAGCATTTAAATCTAGTGACTATCCAGATGTTACATTGAGATATAAAGAATATGGTACTATGATAGTTTTGTGTCGTGCAATCAATAGAAAAATCTCATATCGTAGGAAAGGTAAATTCCATTTTAATTATTCTATGGAACATTACAGGATTTACATTACCTCACCTGTTGACACTGAAATGATTCATCTCAATGATAATCTGAGAGACGTTCTTGGCTTTAAACTTAATATGATGAATGGGAAAAACGCAGGCACTGTTAGCGGGATGGATCAGGCTATTTTTGCTGATTATCCACCCGGTTTCGCCTCGGACTCTTGCATATTTCTTTATGCATCCTTTGTGAAACATCGAGAGTTGGTAATTCAAATTTCCCCCTCCTTCGTGTTCTTGAACGAAAAATAACCCATGAACTTGTTCATCACTATAATATAAAGCCTCTTCAGTATGTTCCAGTAAACACTTCGTATTTGGAACTCTGTCAGTTAACACTAAGAAGTGAATTGGGTGATCCTCTAGCAATAACAAAAGGCTTATCAGTGATTACATGTCATTTTCGACTCATCATCGGCGACAGCACCACCATCTAAAATGAACAATAGAAGAATTCCATTTGTCTGTCCTGATATCGATTGCTATGTTGGTGCTCTGAGTCCACGTCAAATAGGTCACGGATTGGACTATTACAAGGGGCATACTACAATGTCTGGCTATGGTCTTGGTAGCTGGCTTGCAAGGCTATTTCGTTCTTCACTACCCCTTGCCAGAAAATATCTTGTACCTGCTGCATCAAATTTTGCTGCCTCAACACCACAGGACTGGGGGTCGGGTAAGAATTTCAACGAGAGTGTTAAGGAAAATATTAGATCTTCAGCAAAAGCCGTGGTGAGCAATTAAAATCTCAGCAAAATGGGAAGGGGTTGAAAAGGATCCGTGCGCGTCATTCGCTCATCAGTCTCTACCCAGGCGGGAAGTGAGGGACATCAACAAGGACTTTGAAGAATAAAACAAAGAAGACCAATAAGAAGAAAAATAAAAATATTGTAAGATCAAAGACGGATTTCTTCTTTTAAGATGACTTATCTCCCCCACAAGGAATCACATCCATCAATCAGTTCCTTATTGAATCTGTTCAATGGCGAAAATGTTGATGTCAGGGTCAAGTATGGCTACTATGAACAATTTCATCCCCAGCAACCCCTCTCGGAAAATATACACTTTCAGATATTTTCCAATGAAGACCATTTCATTGATTTATTGATTTATTGATTTAAATGTTGCGGTGAAGACAAAGTGAGATAATACAACTCTAACTGCTGCCAATGGTCTGTCCAACGAAAAATGTATTCTACACAACCTGTTCAAACAAATTAATGTATTTATTAATGGAACATTGGTGAGCACTAGCAATAATTTATCCGACTATGCAAGCTACATACAATTTATGATGATGACACCAAAGGCATATAAGGAGTTGAGAGGACAGTCATTGGGGTATGAATCTCGATCAGGTGTTGATACTGACGGTGAGTTGACTACTGCAGTGACCCAGGAGCATCATTTAGTTGGAAAATTAAATTATGAGATATTCAATATATCCCAACGGTTACCCCCCAATGACAATATTGACATAAAGTTGCAACTAGCCCCATCGAATTTCATTTTGAGAAACAATTCCTGCAGCACCCGATGCAAATGTCATTATCACATCGGCAATTCTTCATGCCCGAAAACAACAGGCTATGAGCTCTATTGCATTGGCAGTGGAAAAGCTGAGAGCCAATGGTAACAACATTAAACTTCATGTCCCCCATACGATCACCAATCAACGTCACATTGCCACTGGCTCTCGTAGTTATACCGATTCATCATTTATCAATGGAGAAATCCCATCAAAACTTGCTTAGGCCTTTGTGAAGAGTGGCAGTGCCGTTGGATCCTGGAATGCATCCCGCCATGAATTTAATTTTTTCGGTCTATCTAGCCTTGTGTGCAGAGTGAATGGTATTCCACTGTACACTCTATCATTTGATAAAAAATCCTATAGAACTCTATATGAGTTGACCATGCAATCCCTATATCATGACTCCCAACTATTTGAAAATGGAATAACCGATTCAATCTTTTTAAAAAATCATGGCGTAATTGTTTTGGACCTGTCGGGGACCCCGGATTTGAGCATAGTACGAATGGGGAATGTACGTTTAGAGTGCACATTTGCCGATGCTTTGACTGAGAGTATCACACTAATATCATTAAGTCAATTTGAAACCTATTGGGAAATCACACCCGACGGCAGTGTTCTACTAGACCTAGCACCATAAACACAAACCAAATAATCAGCGTATTTAATATGGATCCACACATGTCCCAGTACAAGTCCTATTGCATACCAATGGACTTCATTGAAAAAATTCCAAGTGTTAACAATAACCTAATCATTGTTAATAGCAGTCCATCGACTTTGAAGACAGGCCACTGGTTATGCATCTTTCAAACAGCGAAGAATACTGAATTCTTTTATCCTGTTGGCCTATCATATAAATTCTACACTCCACACATCAGCAACTTTATTGAGAGCAGTGGGAAAACTATTATTCAAAATCAAAGGAGAGTACAGGATTTAACGACTAAGACATGCGGTTTTCGTGCACTACTCTTTTTCATGTTCAGATGTCGTGGCTATACCTACAAGCAGTTTCTCAACATCTACGTTGACTTTCCTCGATTGAACGACTTTCTAGTGGAAAATATACTTACAAGCGTGTTTAATATTGATTTTAGTGCCCTACGAATAAAATGTTCTAAAAATGTATGTGAAATTGTTTATTAATAAAAATAATGTATGTACATGATAAAAAAACAAATTTTTCTACTCTTTAGATTCCATCTTCTACTAGGTATAGGTACTTGTCGAGAACAACTGATGCAGGTAGATTATCTGAATTCAATGTATACTGATCCTGATGCGCTCACTCTTATCATATCCCTTTGTATAGTCAATGATACTATTCTCATTCATTTTATTGAATTTGCATGTTTCAATTTGCTCATTTGAAGCAACTTCACAAACAGTGTCCTCAAGTGGCGAATCACATTCCGTCACAGCCAAATAAAAATCAGTGGGTTTATAATCATAGTAGCCATTGTATTCACAACGATGACGTAGAAACCAAATTCTTTTGTTGCTCCAACAGTTGAATCGCTGGCCTGGCTCCTCCTCCCAAAACAATCTAAAGCCACGACGATACCAATCTCTTAGCAATAAACAAAAATCACGCTTAGGATTCTTTCCAATCATACCAGGATATGTGTTCTCCCACTGATTACATTTATCATAGTGGCAATTTGAGCATAGGTGTCCTCTAGGATGAGAGTCACACACTCCTTCAAGACAGGAATTACAACCTTTAATTTGTACAGCATATCCTCTATGCAATTTACACGGGTTGCATAATCTGCACTTTTCATCATACTCATGAATCATTGTACAATTCTCACATGATGACCAGCTGCGCAGTGTCTACATGCATAGTGGACATGTATGGAACATTTTTTCATGTGTTGACAGTCTCACCGCCTAAATGAAATTGAGCTACCAACAACAAATTGAGTGGGATAGAGAGACGAGTAAATCATCCTTGAACAGCATCTTTCTCATGAAAAGCTACTTACTCTCTTTGAAAAGGTGTAAAGGTCTCGTAGAAATAGAACATAGGTGCGTGGGGCTACTCACTCTCTTTGAAAAGGTGTAGAGCGGTCAGCAAATAGCACAGTGATTCCTAGGGCTACTCACTCTCTTTGAAAAGGTGTAGATCTGTAGGCAAATAGCATGGGAAGGAACATAATCTATGCAAAGTATAAGGTAACATACTACTTGTGTTCTACGGATGAAGGATGACAGATTGCTAAAGATTGTCCTTTTCGGCCAACCGTCTAGGGCTAAACGGAAAGCGGGTCGTCCGCGGTTGGGGTGAGGGGATATCATAAAGAAAGATTTAAAGGAAATGGGAACTTCCTGGGAGGGCTTAAAGAGGGAGACTTTGAATAGATTGGGATGGAGGAGGAGCGTGCGTAGCTGTGTTGGCCTCAGAAGGCTTGGTGCTGCGATGTGTTGTTAGTAGTAGTAGTAGTATTCATCAATAATCACCAAAAATCATAGATCATCAATTAGCTTCAGAATTAATCTTCTTGGATTACTATAATCTTATTATCTTCTTGCAATACTATAATATGATAAACCCACTATCTTACTTCCAATTTCCAGCAAACATAAACACCATAAAAGCGATTTGACACAAATCATATTACGGTTAGATAAAAGCTTCTTGTTCTAACAATTCAATTCAAAAGTTTAAATTGGGCGATATGAAATATCAGATCAAAAATCAATATTAAATATCGAAACGTAAATATTGATATCGGAAACGATACTTGGAAATTTCTGTTTATTTCCAGCTTTTTCAACCATCTACCTGCGAACATCCAACATAAAAATTCCAACATACGAAAAGTTATCGTTAATATCTACTACTGTAAATTTGAAGTTCTAGGGGGGAAGAGAGGGTCGCCACCCCTCCCTCCCCTTCCCGGCGCCCACGGCTATAATTAAAGAGTGATCCTTGCCAATAAAAGCCAAAATTCAAAAAAAGTTTTAATTACAATATATACAGCAGCAGAATCTATTATTTCTGCTTATTCTGAATATGCAAAATATGTTACTTTTTAGGTTGCTCATTAAGTTGCTCGTTAGAAATCATTAGTATATGCAAATTTTCAAAGATTTACAAACAGGAATTAAACTCCCCTAAAAATGGTGCCATCTTGATGGAAATTATGCAATAAAATTCAGTATGTATGAGAGCCCTAAAAGCATATTTGCACAATGTGAAACTTCTCCTTTTATTTTATAAAGTCAATGAATATATATGAATGAATATAATATAAAGCGTGCAACATGAGACTCGAGGGCTCAATATGAAGCTCTCCTCATATTGGGGAGATGATGGTTTAACTTGGATTCCTTTATTTCGTAAAGCAAATAGGCTACACGAAACTAGCTCTTTTTCTTGAAGTATTACTGTACAAAATTTAAATTTTGGTTTAATAAGTCCGGTTTGATGGATTGCAGCCCTCCTTGCATTTAGGGTGCATTTTGCAAAGGTGGCTGCCCCCTCCTGAACTGCTCACTCTGTATGCTAAAATTTTAAAGTGATTATTAAAGTGATTAAAGTTGAAAGTAATTATTTCAATTTAACCGCTCTTGTCTCTGATCAGTCGTTATATAAGAGATAGGGCAAAAGGTCCAACTTTAGTATAAAGAGTGTGTTTGTCTGTGTGTGGGAGGAGGGGTTGAGTAGGGGGCAGCTGCCCACATTTACCGAATAATCTTTGTTCGTTTTAAGTTTTGATGCTGCTCTTTACTTTCAGCTGAAAAAATTGCTAATGCATTTAATCAAGAAAAAGAATTGTAAAAACCAATGCAAATTGTTATACTAGTACCAAATTTTTACCTTTAATATTTTATTCACATAATATTTTGTTCACATAATTACAATCATACTTTAAAGTTATAACATTTTAAAAAAAGCAGGAACAAAAATTCCCCGCGTTCAATAGAGCTAATTGCAATATTTATATGAACGCAGTTTAAACATCAAAATATTTGTCTTGTAAATAAAGAAGCAAGAGAATAATCTTTTTTTTGGGAACAGATGCTGCCACTTGGCGAGAAATACAGGCCAAGGTCCAGGCCCGAGAAATTGGTTAAAGGACAAAGGATACTTTGGTGAATAGGGTGGTTCAAAGAGATAATCCGAAGTTCTTCAGGACATTCTGAGGGCGCGGTAGTCAAACAAAATTTCAAGCTTAAAGTCCCCAAGAAAACCCTGATAACAAACATTAGGCTTTTAAGGGGGGACTAAAGAATATTATGGAGATGGGGCCTCCAAAGCGTGGGCATCAAAGACCAGAGCGGAGCAATTGCCTTTCTAAGAATTGAAAAAAAAACCTTTTTAAGTATTTACAAGAAAAATGAAAATAAAGGTCCACCGCTTTTACAGGCCTAAGAGCCTTGGGGGATTAGAGTAATGTGCTCAATGTATGACTGATTAATTATAGATAAATCATATATAATCTATTTTTACCATCTCTATAAAGAAATGGCATTTTTATGTTGAAAGAATAACAAAAATCGTTACACCTCTCCCCAATTTTCATGAGTTGGTGCTATATATGTCCCTGGTGCTAAGCCCTCTCCCAAAAGAAGACCTGGGTGAATGGGCTTTAAGTGAGCGGCAGACCCCCTTCTTTATTCATGCTTCAGCATTGAACAAGTACTTTCACTTTTTCACGTTAATATATTCACAAGAAATATAGGTCCTTATCTGTTAACCAGCACACAAACGAGAATTTGGATCTATACATATTTTGCCTGCAGTCCCGCTACACTTGACCCCCCCCCCTAATGTGCAAATACACAGCCCAAATTATATATATATATAATATATATATATATATATATATATATATATATATATATATATATATATATATATATATATATATATATATATATATATATATATATATATATATATATATATATATATATATATATATATATATATATATATATATATATATACATATATATATATATATATATATATATATATATATATATATATATATAATATATATATATATATATATATATATATATATATATATATATATATATATATATATATATATCCCAAGCATCTCAGTTGTTTCGACCCCGTACCTGTAGATCCAAATTCTCGAGTGTGTACTGGCCAACAGATAAGTACCAAAATATATAGGCTGCTGAAATAATAATATAGAAAAAAACCGGCTACGAATTGCAAAATAAATATTTTGTTATAGGGTCATAAAAAGAAAATTTGAAACAACCCTTAAATTATCCCTTTTCTATTATTTAACCTGTCAGATGCCGAAGACAATCTAAATTCAATGCAGTAAAAAAAAGCTCATTGAGTCAGATAAAATGTGCTGTCTTTATTGTTGCCGGAAGTATAAGATGCTCAATAGCGGTTTCAAAGTGTACACACAAGATTCAAATGCCTGAAGAACCCTTCTTTACAAAATTTGCATAAAGTCAAAAACTGGTCTCGCTTGAAAAATTTACATACCAGTTATTATGCTTTGTATGTACTTCAAATGATCATCAGTCTTGCAACACGTTAAATCCCTTGTATTAATCAATGGACTTGGTTAGCGTTCTTCTACTTTCAAAATCTTTATTTATACATGCGCTTATGAGTGCGCACTTTATTGGGTTGAAAATAAAGTAATTCTGAATTTGGTAGAAAACAAAAAAAAAATTAGGTACTTGTGTATTATACCAACCACACTGGAGAAGTGAAGTTAGGTTAATCCTAATGAAATATACCAAAATATTATGAAAATATAATAGTTCAGTATCCAAATTAGGATACTGCAATAGAGAATTATTAAAAGCAGGCCTACCCAGAATGCAAAATATTAAATACCTAACCAACTCTATACATTAAATATTTAATTAAAATGTACTTGCATCAGGGCCGTATCCAGGATTTTTGTTCAGGGGGGTTTACTAATTTTTGACTTTTTTTTTGGGGGGGGGGTTACTAATTTTTGACTCAGTTTTCGACTAATTTTACTGATTTTTACCTAGGTTTTTACTAATTTTTGACTTATTTTCGAGTCGGTCAAAAATTTCG